>WOVY01005439.1:0-158675 GCA_013436015.1 Rhipicephalus annulatus
CCTGGGTTCGCTTCCTCCATTTTGTATCGACATTCTTCATGTACAAGTAGCTGAAAACTTTCCTAGCCCAACGCTCTTCCCCATTTCTCTCAATCGTTTCTGAAATTTTATCTTGCTGCTAGCTTCCCTGCCCTCATAATGATGTCCATCCCATATCACCTTGTACTCCCTGATTTGGTTGTATTCCCGTTGAGCTCCTAAAGCAAGCCTTACTTATTCCCCGTTGCTTAATTTCTAATCTTGCTTGAACTTCTGATCTCATGCACACGACCGCATTGCCGAACGTCAGCCCAGTAACCATGACCCCTTTCCATATTCCTCTCACAACCTCACACCTATTGTAATTCCACAGTGCCCTATTTTTCATGACTGCTGCATTCCTGTTACCTTTAGTCGTCACGTATATTTCGTGTTCCCTCAGATACTCGGTCTCATTGCTTATCCATACGCCCAGATATTTGTATTTATGTGTTATCTCTAGCGTGACCTCCTGTATTCTAAGCTCACTACCTTCGTTGTCATGGAAATCATGACTGCTGATTTTTTCTTACTGAATCTAAAATCTAACCTATCTCCCTCATTACCGCAGATGTCCATCAATCTCTGCAAATCTTCCTTGTTGTTGGCCATTAGCACTATATCATCCGCGTACATTAATGCTGGTAGTGCCTGATCAATAAGTTTTCCTTGTTTGACTAAAGAGAGGTTGAAGCCCAGCCCACTTCCCTCTAATTTTGCTTCTAATCCTTGTAGGTACATCATGAATAATAAGGGTGACAGGGGGCACCCCTGCCTAAGCCCCCGTTTAACCTCTGCAGGCTTGGATACCTGTTTTTCCCACTTTATAACTACCTTGTTACCTTTATAGATACCCTTTAAAAGATTAGTGACTACATGTTCCACGCCTAGTGTGTCCAGTATTCCCCACAATTCCTCTTGAACCACGCTATCATACGCTCCCTTGATATCCAAAAATGCTAGCCACAGAGGCCTGTGTTCCTTTTCTGCTATTTCGATGCACTGCGTCAGATGAGAACAGATTGTCTTCCGACCTCCTGTGTTTCCGAAACCCATTCTGCAGTTCCCCCAGCACTCCCTCATCATCTATCCACGCCTGCAGTCTTTCCTTTATAATCTGCATCGCCAGCCTGTAGACCACTGATGTCACTGTTATAGGACGGTAGTTGTTTATGTCAGCTTTGTCCCCCTTTCCTTTATAGATCATGCTCATCCTGCTAAGTTTCCATCCATCGGGAACTTCACCATCGATTATTATTGTGCTCACTGCCTCTCTCAAAGCCTGCTTAGACTTCGGACCTAATGTCTTTATCAGCCTAATTGGAATGCCATCTGGGCCTGTTGATGTACTACTAGGGACCCTTTTCTCAGCCCTTTCCCACTCTTGTTGTGAAAATGGAGCCATTGCACCACTTGATTCGTCCTTGTCTATTGTGGTGCATAAAGTACTTTGTTGAATTTTTTCTGTCACCCTTGTTCTTATATATTCAATAGCTTCGTCCCCTTCTAGCCTAGCACCTTGGGCTGTAGTTATAAAACTCTGCTCTAGGCTCGTCTTCATTTCTTAGGAAGTTTAGATGGTTCCAAAATTTCGCAGCTGCCTTTCTATCTTTTTATGTACTTCTGCCAGCCACTGAGCTCCCTTCCTTCTAATCTTTTCATTGATCAGAAGGGATGCATCCCTTCTACAGCTTAGAAAGGTTGCCCATTTTCTTTCAACTTCATCTGTCGGTTCACCCCGCTGCTTAGCATGTCTGTGTTCCCTAGAGGCTTCCTGACGTTTTGCCATGGCTCTCTTAACTTCCTCATCCCACCAACTTTTGGGTTTGTGTCGTCTTTTCCGGGGTGACTTCTCACGCGTCTTAGCAAGCTCTAACTCAAAGAGTCTAATTAGATTCGTGTATGGCCACACTGTCTTATTATCCTCCGTGATTACTTTCTCAGTTTGTTTAGTGGCTATTTCAATTTGCCTTTCTGAATAAAAAATTTTTTTCCTGTAGTTGCTCATCTTGTCTCCTTCCCACTTTCAATTGCTCTTCCAAAACTTAGCTTGATACGTTTGTGATCGCTACCCAGACTTCTGGAGCCACCTTCATCTATGTGCATTCCCCTGAGCTTATCATACATCCTATGTGACATCAGTGCATGATCTATCGTCGACTGAAGCCTTCCTACCTCCCATGTTATTTGCCCTTCGCACTTCTCGGTACTGTTGCAAATGATCAAATCAAGCCTTTCACACATATCCATGATCATTTTGCCTGTAGGGTCGGTATACCCATCTATATCTCCTATGTGCGCATTCATGTCTCCTAGTATAATTATCTCGCACTCTCTTCCTAACTCCTGAATGTCCTTTGATATACACTCTACCATTGCCTGGTTTTCCTTTCTGGCCTTTGCTCCCGTCCACAAGTACACGAAACCAAGGAGTGTCATTTGACCTGCCACTTTCCCTTTTAGCCATAAATGTTCCTTGCACTCCTGCTTGATCCTTTGCCAGTCTGTACTTTTATGAATGAATGCCCCAATACCACCCCCTTTTCTGCTGCCTTCTGTTCTATTACAATATTCCCACGCGTAGTTCGGATTATTCGGAGGTTGTGCCATGTCCCTGAGATGTGTTTCTACAAAACCGTATACCATCGGCCTCTCTTCTCTTAGCTGTTCTTCTATCTCTTCCCACTTCAGCCTGTTCCTACCACCCTGCATGTTAATATACCCTAAGTCTGAATTGGCTCGGCGCTCGTGGCTACGTTTATTTATGCCCCGGACTCTACCTTTCTTAGATATTGGTGCCACTTTGGCATCGTATCTGTCCATACCACCTGTCGAAGAGTCTCCCTGGCTGTTTTCCTCGTTACTAGCTATCCTGCACCCCGAAGGGCTCGTTTGCCCCCCAAAAAAGCTACTGCGCGTCCTGCAAGTCGCCAACCCACCTCATGACCTAGCCACCCATCGAAGTGAATTCTGTCTCGTTGAAACCCCCCCCACCTATGCACCTCTCTGTTTATTTCCACCACCTCAAAACCTTTCTCTCGACTCATCCGCCATATCTCTTGGTTTGCGTTGACCACCGCTCTTTGCAGGTTGCTATCACGCACCGGTACCTCCGGTATCGTGCATATCACTACCTGTAACTTAGGAGAAGTGGCGCGCATGTCATCGACGCCTTTCGCCAGTGTGGCTGCTAGTCCTGCTGCATCTTCATTGAGGACATCGTTTAAACCGCCTGAAATTATCACGAGGTTTCGTCTATCAGCTGTCGTTTTGAGCATTTGCGCTCGCTTGCCTCATGACTGCTTCCAGCTTGCGTCCTGGGAACGCCCCTACTGCAACCCTCTTGTCACCTCTTACCCTCTCTTTGATGGCTTCTGTGCATCAATTTATATTCGAGTCCCCGGTGATTATTACATGCTGTGACTTTTCAGCTGGATCGTTCTGCACCTGGGGGCTACTTGCACCTGGGGGCTACTTGCACCTGTGACGCCGGCTGCTTTGTTCCCTCCCTGCCCCACCACTACCTCGCTGAAAGCTGGGCCTTGCGACAGTTGAACCGGCTAAACCTGTTTTTTCCAAACTTGCTCGCTTTTCCTTCTCCACTGTTCTGTTTGCCGGTTCCCTACTGTTCTCTCGGTAGGTCACTTCTTTGTTCAGCTTCGCTAGCGCTTCCTCAGCGGACTTCAGTCGTTCTACCATTGCCCTCGTTTTCTCTTGCTCTGTCGCCAACGCAGTCTCGAGCTCGGCGATTCTCACCAGCAGTTCACTCTGGGCAACCATCATTTTCTCCTTTTTTTCCTCGACCTCACATTGCCTACACTTCGCGTCAGCCTCTTCTCCATCCGCTTCTACGCTTGGGTCCACTTTCAAACCCACTCCACATCCTGAACACTTTACAGTATTTTTAACCATGCCTTTCTGACACCAATTGTCCCTATACTCGATAATTACTAAACTTGAGCCCTGCACTTCGAGAAAAAAAAAGAAAGTCTATGCTCTACTACAAAAATTTGCGTGTTCTATGTACGCGCACCTCCCCTATGGGGTGGCCAAAGAAAAAAAAACAAGACTAAAATTTCAAACACACACACCCGCACTAACTAATAAATACCTGGTGTCTGGCCCCCGAAAAAGCCGTACCAGAAAATAATTGCTACGAAGATTTCAACCGCTGCCTTATAATTATAAAGACAAGCACAAAACATGCAAAAACACTTATCTGCGCAGTTGATCCGGAGCGCTCAAAAAACACGTCCATCCACCTAGACAGCCCGACGCCCGACCCACGCCGATGCATGCAGCGCCCCAAGCGGCATCGGCGCACTTTGGGGACCGATTTCGGCAGCCGCTTTTCACACCTCCCCATTCTAGCCACCCTAACGTGGTTTTTGTCTTCCTTGAAGTGAATTCTATTCGCGCGTGGTGGCGGATCAGCTTTAGCAATATAATAAGATTTTTAGCAGCGCCTCGGAAAATATTACTATATTTTGTCTTGTTCTCACCGAACCCACCACTCAGAAGCACCAAGTTTTAAACGAGCTGACTGGGACATCATATGCGAATCATTCCTAATTGTATGTTCACTTGAACGTTGTTTTCCTTTCTATTTTAAGCACATTGCAATGTAGTAGAAAAAGCCCCGACACTGATAGTAACGTTAATATAAGTGGTGAAACACGGAGTTGTAAAGGTACTAAGCGGATCTTTTTTTTTCTGTTTTAATATCAACATGGTTCATGTGAAAACGAACGAAACGATCTCATTCTGGGTTATATATAAATAACAATGTAACAGCCCATGGCTATAGCTGAACTTCAGCACATGCATGAAACAGTCCAAGATGTCTGCGTACACAAATGCGCGTGTTTGTGTGTCGTGTGTGCTACTTAGCGAGAAGAAAATTAAAATTCAGCTCACGTGTTGGGATCTACTATAAACGTAGCTTTCTTGCAGTGGCTTGGTAATTGGGATACATATTCATATCAAATATCATATTCTTCAGAACGCTTCGCACTAAACCCGTTTGGTACATGCATGTAAGACACGACGGGAGCATCACAATAAGCATAATACTTGCAACCAGCACCTATGAAAAAAAAAAGAAAATGCTTGCAAATTCGGCATTGAGATTTCTAGGAAAGCCCATTCGTAGAACATTATTCTGAACACTCGAACTGAAACTTTCGTGTCCCACTACAACATGCCTGCAAATATTTGAACTAAGTATCCATTAAGCATTCACCAGCCGTTCACAAAAAATTGCTTCATCTGTGCCCTCCTGACCCATAAACTTTGACTATCCCTCGCTTTAAAAATAACAGCTACGTTACATAGCAGCCCTGCTTACAGGCAGAACATGCTTTACACAATACAATATGACGTGCCACAATTCATTCATTCATTCATTTCATTTCATGCACACTTTTTAGCATAATCATAAATTCAATTACAGGGACAATTCAGCCTAATAATGGTTCAATTAACTGCAGAACTGATCTTACCCCTAATTAAAGCATAAATTTTGCTCGACACTATCGGCCTAGCACCATTTTTCTGGAAAAGACACATAATATGCATGGAGCCGCATTATTGGCCCACTTAAACGTTTTCTATGCAGTATGTTTTGCGCTGTATGTGAATACATCGAGTGAGTGTGAACGTCACTTACACGTTTTAATGTACAATAAGTGACCATGTCCAAGCATGAATAATACAGTATGACGAAAAGTATGTTGATACAACGGTGCAGGCTGCCACACCTTCCCAGACAAAGTCTTTCAGTAGTAATGACTAGCTTTTTTATTGCATTTTTCCAAGCTATCAAACGTGCCGTACTGTGCCTACGCAGCTCTTTTTCTTGTGTTCTACGTGGTTGTTCTTCAAATTTTGGATAGGCAGGTATGTGACAACTACCGAGTAATTTCTATTGTGCATCGTATTATTATTGTTTACCCATAAAGCCATAAAAAATGTTTAGTCCAGAAAAGATGAATTCCGGATATTTGAGCCGGTAGTGTGCAACGCTTCTTTTTTTTCTTGCTTGGTTATTAATATGCTCAAAAAAGCTGAAGGGGTGGAACTGCAATGGCTGCCGATATCGACAGCCTAACAAAAGCAGAAACACAGCAGAACCAATACCAAGCTTTTCACAGCAGTGGCTTCAATATGCGCCAATGGTAAGCGTCGGTACATATCTAACTCCAAAGGGGCAAGCATGGGCATGAATTCTTCAGAATGCGAGAATCCCTAACACATTTTTGCAAGAATTCAGTGACTCCAGCTACCTTCCTCCCTTAACTTTTTTGTTCTGATCCTTACTTTAACACGTATGATAGTAACGTGTAGGACGACGTGCGTTTGTTTGACGGCGTTCATTTAGCTGTTTGCTGTACGTTTCGTTGAACGGATAGCTAAAACAGTGCGCGGCCCCTTGCAGGTGGAGCACATGGCACGCGTAGACTTCCTGTCCTGAGCCAAGCTACGCGTCGAGCCCGATGAGATGGAGACCATGGGAAGCATCAACAAGATTCTGTTGGAAAACATTCTGCCGGCACACGTCGCAGCGCACTTCCTCAACAGCGGCAGGGTTTCACAAGTGTGAACCTTCAAAACTTCCTCTCGTAGTTGATGTCGTGCTTATTCTTCGGAAACATCGCGCCGGCATATTGAAGCAGGCTTACTCAAAGCTCTATAGCAGAGCCCACAATATTAAAGTGGGAGGTCTCGCCCAGTTTGGTTTTTGTCTCTTTATATGCACTCTATTAGCCGCGTTCACACAGCATCAACCGAGCATGTCGTTAGATGCTGAAAAGTCACAAAGCACGCGAAATCGAAGCGTTGTTGAAGCAAAACTTTTTTTTATTTGTAAGGCAGAGCATTCGTTTTTTTTCTTCTAACCGTAGACATATCGAACAATCTTAATTATTCTTCCACTTTGTCTTAACAGGTGCGTTTACCGGCCATTCATATTTATAAGGATATAAAGGAAGAGTCAAAGGGCTGCTCTTTCATCGCACGAAGGGTACAAGCGTGCAAATGGGCCTCTTTTTGTGCAAGAAAAGAGCAGCCCTCTGGCTTTTCTCTTGCACAAAGGGTACAGAATATAAAGCATATTTTGTAAAGTGTTATGGCGGGAATTCATTTTCATTTGCAGGCACTTTTCAGCTAAAACGTAAAAAAGAACCAGCATGACTGAAGCAAGGCCTAATTTTGTGCGCCCTACGTGGCTCTCGCGTAACGCTTCTCGTCGATGTCTTTCTGTCTGTTCTTAACAGGAGCTTTATCACGAACGATACAGCAACGTGGCGGTAATGTTCGCTTCCATACCCAACTACATAGAGTTTTACGACGAGACTGACGTCAACAAACAAGGGTTGGAGTGCTTGCGACTTCTCAATGAAATCATCTGTGACTTCGACAAGGTCTGAAGTGTTCCGAGGAATTTAAGTGGTTCATTTTTAGGATGAATAATAGGCGCCGAGGTTTTTCTAACCCACTTTAATTCATTTGTGTTTCAGCTCTTGTTGAAGCCGAAGTTCAGTGTTATCGAGAAAATCAAGACTATCGGCAGCACTTACATGGCTGCAGCTGGCCTTCAACCCGGCCGGGAAGACAATGGGGTGCGTATAAGCAAAAAAACATTCATAACGTATACGCCAAGTGCGCCATTAACTGCCAAAAATGAAAAAAAAACGTTTAAGTTTACTTTTCTCTTAGTGAGCACCTTTACATGCGAACAAAAGTCAACAAACTAAAGAAGATGTGTATATACATAAAACCCAAAATATTGCTCTTCGCCTCGTTAACTTTGAAACATTACTACTGTATCTTGTGTTGTCAGAAACGCGTTTCACAATCTGCCACACAATTTCCAAATATTTTTTATACATGTATACGTAGGCGCGTGCATATACTGCGCTGATGTACTGCGACATGCATTGTACAAAGTTGTACGTGCATGATGACTTGTCTTTCAACACCGCGACGAAAAGCGCTGCTTTATAGTCTCTAAAAGACATCAGCACATCTGAATCCAACAACCCAACAAAAAAATTATTAGTTTCTTCATGAAGTGGATCCATGGGATTATGCGACTGTGGGTATTCATGACAGTGGTGATGCAGGAGCCAATAACATCAAGAACAATGGTTAGGACACAGCCGCATAAGTTTGCCGCGTTCTGGCCTTTCTTATTTTCTTGTTTGCCGGAAAAGGCGACATCTTCCCGCTATCTCTGTTTCCACCGTACCTCTTCATGGAAAATATTTGTTCTACAGCTGTTTCACATAAAAAACAGCGCCAATAACGAGGGACAAGAAAAGAAGGAGACAGGCAGCGGCACTGCTGTCTGATGCTGTCTGATGATGAGCCACGCGCTAACAAACCAATCCTCCCTTTTGATTCAGCACATTCAAAAGGGGTGAAGTATGCTATTGCTAAGACTTGCTACACAAACGCTCTGCGAAGGTTCTGCCATCACATGATTCGGTCCAGCTTTATTCAGGAAACTAAACGCCTTATTGAAGCTGGTTTCCCGATGTACGTTTTGACCGCCGTTGCTCAGTGTCTACTCCGAGAAACCAGAATGAGCCCAGAGAATAATGCTCGAACCCGTACAAAGGATAAGGGACGGGAGAAACGAAACTTCGTCGTTATTCCCTATATCTACGGCGTCACCCACAACATCAATAAAGTAGCCAGCAGGTGCGACGTAGACCTGGTTTTTTCTGCCCCAAAAAAGCTGGCTAGGTTGTGCAGGGCCGTCAATCCTGGTTCCAGCGGAGAGCGAGGCTGCGAAATCAAGCATCGGAAGGAGTACGTTCCATGCATCGAAAGGGTGGTGTACTCTCTACCCCTGTCCTGCGGCAAGTGGTACATCGGCCAAACAGGCAGGTGTTTAAATCAGCGGCTGAAAGAGCACGCTCACACCGTCTCCTCTACAGTTTCGGGACACCTCGGCATTCATTGCCGAGACTGTGGTTGTGTCCCCGATTTTCAGCATTGTATTGTCATTAGGCGTCATCGGGACCAGATTATACGTGAAATTTATGAGGCTACAGAAATAGAAAGGTTGGGCAGTGCATGTGTCAGCAGGCCTTCGATTTCGCTATCACAAAAATAAATATATTTTCTTCAGAACGTTAGCGCACGTGTTGTTCATGGTGCGTTATGACGATGATTATGCGGTTGTTAGGTGAATTCCGTTTTCTTTGTTTCGTATTTTTCTCTTTTTTGTCAGGTACTGCCCAAGTACATATTGTGCGGCTCTAGCAAATAACTCTTGTTGTAAGTCAGTGCCACTGTATGTCTCCTTCTTTTCTTGTCCCTCGTTATTGGCACTGTTTTTTATGTGAATCATGTCGTACCAACTCGCCCAACTAACCACGTTATCTACAGCGGTGACATACAAAAGCACGGTCACCTTTCAAACACACCCTTCACCACGTGTTGAAACACGCGAGAAATATAGATTCTTGCAAGAACACGGAAGCTTTATTAGATTGCGGCATCAAATGCGGCATCTAATTCTACAGCAGATGAGCCTACGCGACATGCCGGCTATAATAGCCTAGACCTACGCATTGCTAAAAGATGGGAGAAACATAGAGATGGCGGAGACAAATAGTATCAAACGAAAGTCCAAACACATCAAGTATGCGAAGCTTTGACTCGCCCATCAGTGATCAATCACTGTTCATTAGTATTACTAATACTAAGCTTATTGTTATTGTTATCATCGCTATTAGTAGTATAGTAGCAGTAGTCGTCGTCGTCGTCGTCGTCGTAGTAGTAGTAGTAGTAGTAGTAGTAGTAGTAGTAGTAGTAGTAGTAGTAGTAGTAGTAGTACTGGTAGTAGTAGTAGTACCTCACTGGGACGTGAATCAAAGTGGCGAAGAGAAAATAACGGTTGTGGTTGCCTTGAGTTGTTTTAGCACAAATAGGGTCGAGTGTTGAGAAATAAAAAGGGCATTCGCTAAGTAAGAAGACAGAAAGGATTCATAATTAGCGCCATCCTTCCAGCATGTTTATCTAAGTTCTCTGAGAAACATAATAGAAAGCTTGAGCTAGTTGGCATGCGTTTATCTTTGGTTGATGCAGTGCACCTTGGACAATTGATTGATAGATATGTGGTGTTTAACGTCCCAAAACCACTATATGATTATGAGAGACGCCGTAGTCGAGGGCTCCGGAAATTTCAACCACCTGGGATTCTCTAACGTGCACCCAAATCTGAGCATATGGGCCTACAACATTTCCGCCTCCATCGGAAATGCAGCCGCCACAGCCGGGATTCGATCCCGCGACCGGCGGGTCAGCAGCCGAGTACAGCCACTAGACCACCGCGGCGGGGTGCACCTTGGACGAGAACAAAGAAATAAGAAGCATTAGACAGGCGTTATAAGCAAGGACAGGCGCTGCTTCCCATTTCTTTGTCCTGCGTCCGGTGTGCACTGCATTCTTAGAAGTGCTGTGTCAGTATACAAGCCGTCAAACGGGCGATTTCATCTTGCTAACTGTCCGCTATTATGAGTATACTCTTGAGAAAAAGAATAAACGAAGCCTCCGACATACAGCCAGCGCCGTCGGCATCTGTAACTTTTTATTTTTTATTACAATACCGTTATGCACATTCAAGTTAATTATGTCCACCCATTCCGAATCAATTTTGTTGCAGTTAACTGTGTTTCTTGAAACACTGTATAACCTGCAATAAGACATGTACTTAAGCAGCAACGATCAGGAGTAAAACGTTGTGAAGGGATGTTGTGCGAAATTTTAGATGCGGAAGCATCTTATACTCGCGCCTTGTAGTGCGCCGTCCGCGCCATCCGCACCGCTTCTCGAACATTCGACAGCTGACGCGCGCGCATGCGCCGTCGCGCCGTCGCCCACCATCTGTGCCGCGCGCGCTTCTCCTTCGAGAACATTCGACAGCTGACAGCGCATGCGCCGTCGCGCCGTCGCCATCTGTGCCGCGCGCGCGCTTCTCCTTCGAGAACATTCGACAGCTGACAGTGCATGCGCCGTCGCGCTGTATATATACTCAAGGTCGGCGCTCGCTCGCTCAGTTGCCGCTCGTCGGTTGGTTTGTACGGCGCGTCGACGTCCAAGGTCGCAATGAAATGAATTCCAACGAATCCACAAACACAATGATCGACGTCCCTTCGACCAGCGCCGCCCTTTCGCATACGTGTGTACGTGTTCACTCATTTAACACCCCCTCCTACAACCACGTTAACCAATTTAGCCATCGACCCAAGTAAGTCGCAATTTAACACCCCATTTCACAACCACGTTAACCAATTTAGCCATCGACCCAAGTAAGTCGCACTTTAACACCCCGTTAACCAATTATATGCTCCGCATCCTCCTCAGTGTTCCCCCGAGGGAAGCTGCGGGCAATCTTTTTGAGTCGCTTCATAAATAGCGAAGGCTATTTGATCCAGCAATAAGTTGCTCTTCATACAAACTAGACTTTGTTACATACCTTGCATTTTGTTAGCACTAGTGTCAAATGGAGGAAAACGTATCCTCTTAGGATAAAGAGATGAGATAATGCAAATGAAACAAAACTTTGAGGCAGCTGAATTCTTAAAGTGCCTTCTTAATTCTTAAAGTATAGTCGAACAAGGAGTTTCGCTGGAGTCAAACGCTTCGACAAGGGCATGTTTTACGTTAAGACGGAGATAGGTCCCCACTCTGAAACACTGGCTCTAACGACACATCATCGTTGGTCCCTCCGTGCATGGTAACCAAATTTTGCGAGTATAGAATAAAGTCGGAACAAAGGTACTATATGAAAATTGCTGCAGTTGACATAGTATAGGCCGATGAACATAACGCTGCAGCTGAATTGGCATCGTGAACAGGTCGTTTGTGTGCCACCATGCATCATTTGGTATGTTTTTTTTTGTCTCATTTTACACGCCATTTATTCACGTAGGACAAGCCACGTGATGATCACAACGTTGTCAGCCTGGTGGAGTTCACCATCGCACTGACAGCGCTTCTCGAGCAAATAAACAGAGAATCATTTCAACGCTTCAAGCTCAGAATCGGTACGTCATGTCTACCGCACTTTTGTCTTTTTTCCTCGTGCTACATCAGAAGTTTGACGTAGAGTACACTTGGCTACTTATTATTAGTTTTACCTCATTGCCCTCGCATTTTTTTCTATCGTCAAGTCAAGTTTGAGCAGTCATCACCCGCACTGCAGATACAACTCCTTCCCCTCCGAATATTTTTAACAGCTTATCGTGCCAAGATATTCACTTGTAATGAATCTTTAAGCCCCAGGAGAAAACAGCTCTCCTCTTACATTGCAGCATCGTTTTCTCTGTGGCATCACCGGCGGACAACACCACACTGTTTACATCAAAGCTGCCGGCTGTTTAATAAGCCCACCTGTCTGAAACTCCTCAATAAATTTAATGAATGGCAGCTCTCTTTCTCATCCAAGTAATTTCCCTTTTGTGCACTGGTGCAAATGCGCTATTGCCCACAACTTTTTTTCTAATTGCATCGGCCTCTAAGTTGGATCAGTGTGTGTGACGTTCCGCTACTAAGGCTGCGGGTTTGATCTTAGCCCCAAGAATGCTTGTTTACCATGCTTTGTACTCACAGTATAGTATAATAATACCACTTGATATAAACCAATTTGGAGCCCTCCACTAAAGTGGCTCAACCACTGTGCCTTTTCAGAGCGTAAACTTGACTTTTAGATGCGGAAGCATCTTATACTCGCGCCTTGTAGTGCGCCGTCCACGCCGTCCGCACCGCTTCTCGAACATTCGACAGCTGACGCGCGCGCATGCGCCGTCGCGCCGTCGCCCACCATCTGTGCCGCGCGCGCTTCTCCTTCGAGAACATTCGACAGCTGACAGCGCATGCGCCGTCGCGCCGTCGCCATCTGTGCCGCGCGCGCGCTTCTCCTTCGAGAACATTTGACAGCTGACAGCGCATGCGCCGTCGCGCTGTATATATACTCAAGGTCGGCGCTCGCTCGCTCAGTTGCCGCTCGTCCGTTGGTTTGTACGGCGCGTCGACGTCCGAAGTCGCCGTGAAATGAATGCCAACGAATCCACAAACACAATGATCGACGTCCCTTCGACCAGCGCCGCCCTTTCGCATACGTGTGTAGGTGTTCACTCATTTAACACCCCCTCCTACAACCACGTTAACCAATTTAGCCATCGACCCAAGTAAGTCGCAATTTAACACCCCATTTCACAACCACGTTAACCAATTTAGCCATCGACCCAAGTAAGTCGCACTTTAACACCCCGTTAACCAATTATATGCTCCGCATCCTCCTCAGTGTTCCCCCGAGGGAAGCTGCGGGCAATTTTTTTATCTTTATTTGTGGTCTTCTTGGGACGCAGAACATAACGGGAACTTTTTTGCGCACTTAGCTGGTTATAAAAAGACAAACCATGCATAAAACCGATGAACGCCTCCGTGCTCAACGAATATCAGTTTTTACCTGTTTTCAAAGACGATAGTCTTTCTTGGGCACCTTCGACGGAAAAATTTTGGTCTGTCTGTTTGTCTGTACATTTGTCTGTTTGTCCGCTCTAACGATACCTCAAACGGCATCAAACGGCCAACCTCATCCGCAGCGCCCACCAATATTGCTCAAGGTTTAACGTTCATCATTGTGCAATTGTCAACTAAAAAGCAATTATTGCGCATATCTGAGGCACCACAACAACGCTTCGGTGTTTTCTGATTTGATTGATTTGTGGGGTTTAATGTCCCAAAACCACCATATGATTATGAGAGACGCCGTAGTGGAGGGCTCCGGAAATTTTGACCACCTGGGGTTCTTTAACGTGCGCCCAAATATGAGCACACGGGCCTACAACATTTCCGCCTCCATCGGAAATGCATCGGTGTTTTCTATATCTGCCTTTATACTAGAAGAGGCACACACAAGTAACTCTAAGGAATGTAACGTTTAATAGCGCTGTGCTGACCGTGGTACGAGTTGCTCGAAAAGGTGTTTTCAATGCTTTGCTACGACGTCACGGTGGCCCATCGCAACTGCCCATCGCTTTCTGTTCTACACCTTATCACCTCCGAGACTGGCGCGCATCTTTCTCCGCGGGCTGCACGCCTTCGTTTTCGAAGATAACTGCCAGATGGCACTTGTGTCTAACGTGCCTAGATGCGCTCGTTCGCCTCCTCCACACGCTCGAGGCACTCTAACGCAGCGCCTGCAGACAACCATTCACCAATTTTCTTGCGCAGAATATCAAATAAACGTTTTGATCACTCTCTGCACACGCAAGACTATCGTCTTTCGACGACATTTACAGTGTAACATGTAGATTCGGGTCATTTTTTTTATTCTCTTACCTGATGCAATGCAGGCTGCCTGTATGAGCTGCACGAGTCTAAGGTGTATAGGAAATAGCAAAGCCTATTCTGTCCTTAACTTTTCAGGTATCAACCATGGCCCAGTGACAGCCGGGGTCATGGGTGCACAAAAGCCCCAATATGATATTTGGGGCAACATCGTCAATGTTGCCAGTCGTATGGACAGCTGCGGCGCCATCGGCCGGATTCAAGTACGTGATACTTTCAGCTCTTAAACTTTTTTCAGAACAAAATATGCCCAAGACCATTAAGAAAACAAACAAATAAACCGATGAGTGGCGTCTTAGACAGCAAAGACAATTCACGATTGAAAAATATAATTCACAAATAATAATTATTGTTGATGTTCAACGACCCTACAATTCAATTAATAGGGAATGCGCAGTGCAGGGCTTTGGAAATTTTGACCACCCAGAGGTATTTAACGTGCGCGTAAATATAAGTATTATGCCCCGCCGCGGTGGTCTAGTAACTAAAGTACTCGGCTGCTGAACCTCAGGTCACGGCTGCAGCAGCTGCCTTTCCGATGGAGGCCAAAATGCTGCAGGCTCGTGTGCTCAGATTTGGGTGCACGTTAAATAGGAGCTAGAAATTTCCGGAGCCCTCCAATACGGCGTCTCTCATAATCATATGGTTGTTTTGGGACGTTGAACCCCCCCCCCATATCAAATCTAAGTATTATCGACGTCAAATGATAAGTGAACAACGACACGCCTATAGTGCGCGCGTCATCAGTGCCACTGAACCGGATGCCTATGCCTGTCTAATGGTGATAACTGGACGGCACGCACTGTAGCATTGCTAATGCTTGCCGCTGTTCACGTTTAATTTGACGCCGATAGTACACGGATCTCAAGCATTTTAGTTTCCATCAAAAATGCGGCCGCCGTGGCCGAGGTTCGATCCTACTACGTTCGGGCCAGCAGTCGAGCACTATAACCACTACACCATCGTGGCGAACGAAAGTGAAAATACCTTCCTGTTTCACCTGTTAACATTTATAACTAAAGTCACGTAGGAGGTAGTGAATCCGAAGGTAAATCCTGAGTGTACAAGAAAATGGATGGTGTGGGTATCCACCTCAATAATGGTTTTATATATTTGTACCCCCCCCCTCCTATACTTCTTGGGCACATATAACGTGTTTGCACAACAAGCTTTCTCGGTCGATAATTGCCTGCACAGCTACCACGCGTTTTGCTTACCTCTCTCTAGTTTCTTTTTGCCGCTTTCTATACTGCTGAAATTAAATTCGTTTAATATGCGAACTGTGTTTGGTTGTAAGAAATCAGCCGCAAGTGCGTCAAGTTGGAAGTTCAAAGGAGGATGCCTCAGTCGATCCGACAGCGTTTACATGAACTCAAACGACGTTCGCTGATTAACCCTTTGTAACACAGTGGTGCAACTGTGTTCAGCTTTGTCACTGTTTCTGTCACAAACAAGCACTCCAAAAAGCGCGCGCCTCTCATTTCTGACGGCTACGTAAAACCATGCGTCAAGCAGACGCGACAGAAGCCGGCGTGAAGAAGAAACAAGCATTAAACGCCGCTCGCGCGCCTCTTCTCCCCGTCGAGAACGCCGCCGCCACGCCGACCAACCTCCTCGCATCTATCGCCGAGCGCACTCTAGAAATATCGAGAAGGAAGGAGTGACACTCCCTGGTTGCGTCACAAGCCACGGACAGTTCGAGAAAGGTTCCGCACCTCCTCCAGCTTTGGCTGTGTGGTAATCCGACAAAACTTCGAGAAAATAGGGTGAACGTACATAAGCAAGCAGCGGATAGTGGCGATCAGGACATGAAGCGTGTTTTCCACTTGCGAAGGCGAAGGCTTGTCATACAAGCAGGATATGAGTGTGTGTTTACCACCAGAGGGCGAAGACATGTCATGTTCTCCCGAGGCAGCACACAGACGAGGCTCGGTTCAATTGTCGACTGACGTATACGGCCAGCAGCAAGTTTATTTCAATGATAATGAGAGCGATAAAAAGTGCCGTCTTGTGGTGCTATGTGAAACTGCTTAGGCTGATGGCAGCAACATGAAATTCCTTGTTGCCTTATTTAAAAAAAGTACAAGTGAAACAAACAGGAAAAGCAAAATCAACGAGCGCTATCTTGGGCCAGCACAGTGTTCAGCTTGATTACTGGGGCACATAACGCATAACAGCTTTCCGCACTCAAAAGAAGCGGCGAAGTGGAGTCTGGGAAAGAGCCCCTGGCTTCGGGGCATGCACCCAGATCACCGGTGACACATACACATGTTCCCTCTAATTCCCCAGACAAAGCCTATGTGGTTGCAGTGGTACTAATGTTCTCTGTCAGTGAGTAGGATGTGGCAGCACCCGCAGCATCTAGAGGCACACACTTGAAACATTTTGAGGGTCTATGTGGGAGCGGCCAGAATGCTCTGACTGCTCAGGCTGCCACGGCACCGCTCATGGTGTTGTATGCCTTGGCGGCCATCTGGTAGTCTTAGCACTGCCACATACTCGTTGTCCGCTTCTAATGTTGCCGGTACCCAGGAAGAACCTGGACGAAAATTACGAGCGCAAGCAGTCGTTCCTGGCGGTGTGGCTACGGCTTCTGCCGACCCTCTGTTGATATGGAGACTCTGAAAGATCTGCTGAGACATCACCATGGTCTGTAAATTGGGCCGTAGTAAATCTAAAGCCCATTTCAACTTGCGGCCCTTGAAAAGTTCAGCTGGAATACAACCTGTTACTGCATGTGGATGGGTCCCGTATGTGAGCGAAATTCTCGCAATCTGTACGTGCAATTGATCCCCTGGCTGTGCTTTCTTCAGGATCTGTTTAATGGTCTCTACTGCACGCTCCACTGCTCCATTAGAAGCTGGGTGGTATGGTGGTACAAAATTTGTCGGATGCCGTTTTTACGCAAGCAGATCGTTTATTCTTCGCTCACGAACGCTGGGCCATTGTCGGATACGACTACATCAGGGAATCCGTGCGTAGCGAACATTTTTTGCTGGCAACCAGTAGTGGCTTCAATCGGCGGGATGCATGCGGGGAACACTTCTATCCACTTCGAGTATGCGTCGACTGCTATGAACAAGTAAGCATTCCTTAGAGGTCCAGCATAATCTAGATGAATCCGAGACTACGGTCTCTACGGAAACGGCCATGGTTGGATTGGCACCAGTCTCGGTACTCGCTAATTTTCTTAAAAAGTGCGGCATGCTTGCACCGCTGCCGTGACGTCGTCTTGCATGGTTGGCCACCGAACATGACTACAGGCCACCGCTCTCATTTTCTCTACTCCTGGATGTCCTTCATGCAGAAGTCGCCGCATGTCGACCTGCATAGACGCGGGCGCTACCACCCTGCTTCTTAGCACAATGAAATCACTGTTCACATTCATTTCATGAAGGCGCGTAGCGTAATCTTTTCATGGAGCTTCTAGAATAACTCCCCCAACAGCCCAAAGTGCTTCGCGAAGGCGTGACAACAGCGTGTTTTGCCAGTAGCGGCCGTAAAAGCTTGCGCTGACAACACTCTTGGGTAAGATCCTTGAAGCCTGAAAATCTCCGGTGGGTTCTAGATTTAAAAATCAGCTATTGTAAGCGGAAGTCGGTTTAGAGCATTGGCGTATGGAATGTACCCACCAGGTTTGTACTTCGACACGTAATCATAGCCCGCTAGGAAAAGTTCTCAGCGGGGTAGTCGAAGTGAGCAAAACTCTAGAATTGAACTATTTGCCGCCAGTAGCCCTAAAAGTGGCTTGTGATCGGTTGCTATTTCGAATCACCGCCCCCAAAGGTACTCCTTGAAACGTGTTACCCCGAACATAACTTCTAAGGCTTCTTTATTGAGCAGGCTGTAGTTTCGCTCAGCTGTGATCAAGCTTCTGAAGGCCAAAGCGATTGGCCGCTTTTCTCCCGACACTTTTCGCTGAGCTAGAACTGTGCCAAGACCATATGGCGATGCATAGGTTGCAAGCATTATAGGTTTCTACGGGTCAAAGTGCGCCAATGTATTCGCCGAAGAGCTGCTTACTTTTGTGGAAGGCCTCCTCCTGAAGTGGTGCCCAAGTACATGGTTGTACCTAGTACCAATAGACCACTGAATGAATTCAGTACCGCTGACAAGCGAGGGATGAACTTCCGATAGAAGTTGATCAGCCTCATAAAGTTTTGCAGAGTTCTCACGTCTTGTGGCCTTTGTGCGGAAAGGATGACTTCATCGTTCCTGGGGCTAGCATCCAAGTCTTCGGCGGTAATGACGTGTCCTAAATACTCAACGTGGTCCTTCATACATTCACACTTTCTTAGATTCAGATGCAAGCCGGCATCTTGTAGGCGCTTGAGTACTTTGCTTGCGTTTCTCCAGTGGTCCTCGTCAGCGTTTACGGTCCCCAAGATATCGTCAAAGTAGACCACGAAGTGAGGAATGTCGCTCAGCAAGTTGTTCATTTCCCACTGTAACAACGCGGGCGCTGGAGCGACACCGAACGGATGCCTAATGAATCGAAACAAGCCTTTCACTGTATTGATAGTAACTAGCTCCTGTGACTGCGCATCTATAGCTTTATCTGGTGATAGGCGTTCTTCAAATTCAATTTTGTGAACTTCTTTCCACCACACAGTTTGGCGAACAGCTCTTTGATCCCAAGAATCGGGTAACATTCAGTGACCGTGATGGAGATGATAATGACCTTGCAATCATCACACACGCGTAGTTTACATCTTGCTTCACCACTGGAACTGGTGTATTTCTCACCTTGTCACCGACTCTGTTTCGGGAAGGTCGTTTATGTCGTATACCGTGCAGGAGCTGGTCCCATTCTTTCCGTTAATCACAGCTCTCTTGCAAACCCTTGCAAGGTGACCGTGTTGACCGCACATTAACGGGTAGCGATGTGGTGTCGGCAGCGCATCGTCTGGTGTCTGTCAGTGAACCAGGCGCACCCTAGCTCCATCATCTTCCTTTTCGGCTGCTCTACGTTTGCTGACTGTACCATATCTGCAGAAACAGACGGGGTGCCTAGCATGTGCGAGTCTCTTCTTGCTGTTTCTATCACCATGACAATACTCTTCGTTGTTTCCAGGTTTAAATCTACACTTTCCAAAAGGCTAGTCTGCATTCCAGCATCGTTTATTCTGCAGACAATCTGGTCACGCATCTTTCGCTCGCGCACTGCGCCAAAGTTGCAATCGTCTACTAGCTTGTTAACTGCGGCTATGTAGTCACTAAAGACCTCGCCTTTGTGCCTTTTCTTTGAAAAAAACATCAAACTTGTGACCACTTCAAAACTTTTGGGCTTGAAGTGTGCACCAAAGGCTGCGAAGTTAGCCACAAATGTCGCATCACTTGGTTTTACAGGTTACAGCGAAATCAGAAGCAGTTAGTACGCTGCTGTTCCACAGCTTTCAGGAATACCACCTTCTTTTTTTTCCTCAGCCACATAGTTCGCAGTGAATTAAAGCAAAACACGACCCGCCACGGTAATTTAGTGGCTAAGGTACCCAGCTGCTGACCTGCAGGTCACGGGATTGAATCCCGACTGTGACGACTTCATTTTTGATAGAAGCGAAAATGTTGTAGCCCCGTGTGTGAGATTTAGGTGCACGTTAAAGAACC
The DNA here is from genome assembly GCA_013436015.1 of Rhipicephalus annulatus. Lineage (NCBI taxonomy): Eukaryota > Metazoa > Arthropoda > Arachnida > Ixodida > Ixodidae > Rhipicephalus > Rhipicephalus annulatus. The sequence goes on from WOVY01005439.1 coordinate 19,993, forward strand.
CCAGGTGGTCTAAATTTCCGGAGCCCTCCACTATGGCGTCTATCAAAATTATGTGGTGGTTTTGCGGCATTAAACCCCGTATTTCAAACCAAAACACGCTCGTGATATTCCGGCCACTCACTTGTGCTTGCGTCGAACACTTCCAGTCTGCCCACAGACGACATTCTTGTTGAATCCAGGTGAGGGTGTTTTCTGCCGCACCCAACTTGCAGATTTAATCTCTCGCCGCCAGTAGCCATGTTCTATCGTGGCAGCACAAAGACGAGGCTCGGTTCAATTGCCGATCGACGTATGCGGCCAGCATCAAGTTTATATCAAGATCACGGATGGAGGGATGGATGGATGGATGGATGGATGGATGGATGGATGGATGGATCGATGGATGGATGGATGGATGGATGGATGGATGGATGGATGGATGGATGGATGGATGGATGGATGGACGTACGTACGGACGGACGGACGGACGCTCGGACGGACGGATCGATGATGATGACGACGATGATGATGATGATGATGATGGTGATGATGATGATGATGATTGTGGTGGTGATGGTGATGATGATGATGATGATGTGGTGGTGGTGGTGGTGGTGGGTGGGTGGATGGGTGGTGGGTGGGTGGGTGGGTGGATGGATGGATGGATGGATGGATGGATGGATGATGGATGGATGGATGGATGGATGGATGGATGGATGGATGGATGGATGGATGGACGGATGAATCCGACTGTGCTCTCTATATCTAGCGGCGGCTCACGCCACCTAGCCTTTAAGTTAAGCACTATCACTATATGTTGAAGGGTTGAATTTCACTCAAGCCATGATTGTAGCCGCCAATCAGTTAGCTTCCTCCTGGTTATTTCTACACGTCTAGTGGCTAAGGTACTCGGCTGCTGACCCGCACGTCGCGGTATCGAATCCCGGCTGCGGCGGCTGCATTTCCGATGGAGGCGGAAATATTGTAAGCCCGTGTGCTCATATTTGGGTGCACGTTAAAGAGCCCCAGGTGGTCAAAATTTCCGGAGCCCTCCACTACGGCGTCTCTCATAATCATATGGTGGTTTTGGGACGTTAAACCCCACAAATCAATCAATCAATTCACTGTCCCTGAAACCCAATAATTTCAAAAATTCCGCGCCGTTATCTTGGACTGTAGGTTAAAGCCCTTTACAGAACATCATGAAATGTTCAGCTGTTTCCTTCCGAGCAAAAAATGAAGGCTCCAAACGTGTGCCGTCATATAGCGCTTTGAAACGCAACGAGCACAAGCCCCGCAACAGAGAAAACGTGAAGAACAAGATTATTCGAGCAAGCCGAATGCCTCACCTACCAAAGAACGACATCCGCATTATCATTAGGCCCAGAGGGGGTCTTAACATCGCTAGGGTTGGCCCAACGGCAATCGCTGAAGCCATTTCGACTTCGGCAGGTATCAGCCCATCGGAACAGCAAGCAGACACGCTCTGCCCCAACATTAAACAGAATATCTTAGTAGCAAGCACGCCGAAGAGAGAAAACGCTAATCGCTACGTGCGCGTTAAAGAAATCCGCATCGCTGACAAGACCTATGAAGTTAGTGCCTACGAAGCGGCACCATATTCTACATGCAAAGGTGTCATTCGAGGGATTCCCGTGCAAGACGGTTCGGTGGACATCGATGCGAAGATTGTCAACGACCGCAATCCACTAGCTTTGGCTGCCAAACGCATCGGAAGTACCACTGCAGTGATCGTGGCCTTCGATGGACATCGTGTGCCCAATTTTGTGCGATACGGATCGGTGCTACTTCAATGTACACTATACCGTAGACAGATAGATATTTGCTACGCCTGCGGTCGGCTCGGCCTTCGAGCGGACGTGTGCCCGAACCCTGGAGACGTTATCTGCAGAGGCTGCAGCGTGCCGAACCCCGAAAAAGAACACCGCTGCACACCAACATGCAAGCTTTGCGGAGGAGCCCACCTCACTGCCGACAGGGAATGTAAAGAACGCTACCACATTCCATACGTGGTGCGCCGACGACGATGGGAGCGAGCACACTCGACGCGACACAACAGTTACGAAGCAATGAACGAGTTCTACGCAACCTCTGACGACGACCAGGCCTCGAAGCTTTCTACAGATGGTCGATCCGATGGCAGCCGATCCCGGTCCCGATCCCGGAGTCGTCCCAGGAACCGCACCGTGCGTGTATCGAGGTCCCGGAGCCACCCTCGGACCCACTCCCGCGGCGCGCGAGGTGGGACCCCAACCAGATCTATATCGCGAGGCTACTCCAGGTCTCGTTCTGGTTCACGTCACGGTTCCCGTTCGGGTTCCCGGCCCGGGTCACGCTCCGGCTCCCACTCTGGTTCCGGGCCTCATGCTGGTTCCAGGCCTCACCCCAGTCTCACCGGGGTCTCGCGTCAACGATCGCCTAGCCCATCGGCACCACCATCGCCAGGCAACGTCAACAAGAATAAGCGGGGACCTCTCACTTGGGCGGACGCCGTCCGGAGAAAAGGAAACACTACATCACAGGTAGGGTCGGGTTCACTCCCAGAGCATGATACACCACAACACATCTGAGATAGCGATCTTAAAGCACGAAAATGCGATGATGAAAGAAACAATACGTAACTCACAGTCGCAATTGCCGAACTAAAAACTGACAGAAACGCATGCGCTGCTATGCCCACAACCAACAACGACGACAACGCAGTCACTCCATCGCAGCCGCAACCCGTAGGCGCCGGTAACGACGACGGCGAGAGCGCACCCAAGAAACGCGCAATCGCCCACGACCAGCCAGCTTTAAAGGCAGAGTTAGACGACATTAAGAGCACGCTATCGGCGATTAAGGAAAGCCTTCGCTTTCTTGGCGAAAGCATGGCTCTCGTGCAGTCTACTCTCGCGGTACACGGTAATCGTTTGGGCCAAGTGGAGCAATATCTTGATCAAGTCGTCGCCCCTGCCGTTGCCGCGGATAAGCCGTTGTCGCAACGTACAGTCGTGCCCAGTCCACGGCATCACGCGGCCCTTATGCACCCGCCGGGTGCTGAGGCCAACTGCTAAATGCTTCAAGATGGCCAGGCCAATTGACGAGTTGCGAATCTGGCAATGGAACTGCAGGAGCTTCACCCACAAGAAAGCTTTCCTGCAGCAATACCTCCGTAGTCACGAAGCCAAACCTCACATCATGCTATTACAAGAGACTGTAGTACAAACCGCCACGTTTTCCGGATACCAGTGGTTGCCCGGCCCCTCGGGAAGACGCGGTATCGCCACCCTGGTCGCTAACAAGATTACCTGCACAGCGCACAATCTCAATGTGCCCGAAATTGAGCACATTATGGTCGAAATTCTCCCTGGCAACGTATCACAACAAAGCGTATACATGCTCAATGTATACAGTAGTCCCAGCCACCATAGACAAAGATTCACACGCTTGTTCCAGAAAGCTGTCCGTCTCGCGGGGCCTAACCCGCTAGTGATTGCAGGCGATTTTAACGCTGCGCATAGCGCCTGGGGCTACACGTACGACACACCCAAAGGTAACGAGCTTTGGAAAAATGCGAATGACATGGGCCTTATTCTCATTACGGACGAGGCCTTCCCCACTCGCACTGGTACGTCCACGCAAAGAGATACTACGCCGGATCTATGCTTCGTCAAGAATATCTCCGACGCCCGCTGGTCCAACCTCGCGGTAGATCTCGGTAGCGACCACTTCTTATTGGCTGTACACCTCCCCACAGTAAGCAGGAAGACCAAGTCGTACACGTGGGTTGACTGGGACCTCCTTCGTAAGACCCGCGCAGAACGCCCTCCTCCTGATACCCCACCGAGCCTCGAGACGTGGACGGCCCAGCTGAAAGCTGATGTAAGCAAGGCAACGAAAACTATCAGCACAGACCTTCCAACCGAAAAGATGGACAGTCGTCTCGCCCACCTACTAGAGGCCAAACAGTCTCTATTGGCCCGGTGGAAGGGCCAGCGCCTTAATCGGAGGTTACGCAAACGCATATCTCAGCTGAACAAGACCATGATGGATCACTGCCGCATCCTTTCAAAACAGCAGTGGGACGAAATTTGTAATTCGATCGATGGTCAAGTCCGAAATGGCAAAACGTGGAACTTACTCAAACACCTCCTCAATGAAACCAACACCCGCACAAATCAGCGTCATTCGATCGTGAAGATACTTCATCAGGCTAAACGGACAGTGTCACCGGAAGATGTTGTCAAGAACCTCGTGGAAAAATATCTCCCGCTTCCCACGGGCCCTGTGACCCCTCACCCTGATTACTCTGGCAGCGACAACACTAACTTAGACGCCGAATTCTCTATTGAAGATGTGCGCCGAGCTCTCCATGAGCTCAATGGCCGCTCAGCCCCTGGCCCCGATGGCATCACCAACAAGCTCCTACGCAACCTGGACGATTCCTCCGTCACTTATCTCACTGACACTATCAACGAGATATGGAAAAAGGGTGAGATACCCGATGCTTGGAAACTAGCTCACACGGTTCTCATACCCAAACCGGGAAAGGCGCCGAGCCTAGATAACCTACGCCCCATATCTCTCACGTCGTGTGTGGGCAAAGTGGCTGAGCACGTCGTCCTCAACAGGGTTGGTCGATACCTCGAAGATAACGACTGCATCCCGCACCACATGATTGGCTTCCGACCAGGGTTATCCACACAAGACGCCATGCTACTCCTAAAGCATCAAATTCTAGATGGCGGGAACACTCGGGACACTCGTGCAATACTCGGTCTCAATTTATAAAAGGCCTTCGATACAATAACGCACTCGTCAATCTTGAAAGCGATCGCAGGCCTCGGCCTAGGTCATCGATTTTACTACTTTATCCGCTCTTTTCTTACTCGACGCAGAGCCGTCCTCCGCGTAGGAGACCTAGTGTCGGAAGAAGTGGAGCTCGGGCAGCGGGGCACTCCTCAGGGATCCGTCCTCTCACCCACGCTTTTCAACCTCGTGATGATTGGGCTTTCCGAACGACTTTCAAAAATAGACGGGCTAAATCACACTATCTATGCGGATGATGTAACCATATGGTGCTCCACAGGGTCGGATGGCTTCATTGAGTCTGCCCTGCAAGAGGCTATCGACACCACCGAGTCTTACCTCGACCACACCGGTCTCAGGTGCTCATCTGCAAAGTCGGAGCTGTTGATATATTTGCCCAAACGCCGGGGTGCCAAGCCCAAAGGGTGGAAACCTCCGGCGGAACGCAATATCACCCTCCACACCAGAGATGGTCGTACTATACCCAGGGTAGACACCATCAAGGTCCTCGGCATGATCATCGAGTCCCGCGGAACCAACACCCAAACAGTGCACAAGCTCAGGACTAAGACTGACAATGCCATACGACTCGTACGTAGAGTAGCCAACAGGCACCATGGTCTCAAAGAAGATAACCTGCTGCGTCTCGTACACGCGTTTGTTTTGTGTCATTTTACCTACGTTGCCGCTATACACAAGTGACTGCGTGCTGAGCGCGATCAACTCAATGCGCTTATTCGCAAGGTGGTCAAACGAGCCCTTGGCCTCCCTATCACCACTCCAACGTACAAACTCCTCGAGCTTGGCGTACATAACACGCTAGAAGAGATCGCCGAAGCTCAGGAACGTGTGCAATTGACCCGACTCACTACCACCAAGGCGGGCCGCCATATTCTGCGCGAGCTCGGCTTCTTCTCCTCGAGGGCCAGGGACCCCCCAGAGTTGACTCTAATTCCCCGTGAAATCCGCGACCTTATCACTATCGCTCCCATACCACGAAATGTACACCCCGAATACAATAGAGGCAGGCGCCTTGCGCGGGCGACCGCCATTCTGAAGCGCATAGACACGGAAGCGGACAACGTCTCGTTCGTGGACGCCGCTGCCTATCGCAACAACCAAGCCTTCGCTGCGGTCGCGGTATCATCCGCGCAGCAGACTCTTAACTCAGCCACAATCCTCACCCGAAAACCCGAAGTAGCGGAGCAAGTAGCTATAGCTATAGCTATGCTCGACTGCAAACGGGAATTTATCTACAGCGACTCCAGGCCGGCCATCAAAGCCTTCGAACGCGGAGTCATCTCCGACCAGGCGTTACGTATCCTGCGCAATGCGGACCCGAGTGCCCTGAAGCACCACACTGTCATCTGGTTCCCCGCCCATATCGGCCAGGTGCCGGGTGCCCTATCCAACCTCAACGAGATCGCCCATGATGCAGCGCGCGCACTTACTGACCGCACTGCCACAGGGCAACCTCATCTTGTTGGGTTAGATACCAATCGGGATGCACCAATGACGTACAATGAAATCACAAAGCACTTTTACTTGGAACGCCGCATTTTTCTACCCCCACATCCGAAACTTAACCGACCGCAGGCATTAACCCTACGCCTATTACAGACACACACGTACCCAAACCTTGCCACGCTTCACGTTTATTTTCCCGATGCATACCCCAGCGACACATGCCCATCATGTGGACACACAGCGACACTCGCACACATGCTCTGGGAGTGTGGAACAACTCCTCCCGACTCTACTTCAAGCAAGTGGGAGAGGTCCCTCAGGAGCTCACTTCTCGCCGACCAGCAATGGGCCGTCCAGCAGGCCCACGAAGCGGCCGCCAGGTACTCCCTGTCGGTCCCTACGTGGGAGACGCCCGCTACGCGCTAAGCGCGTCCTGCAGGACTGAAATAAAGTTTTTTCATTCCATTCCATTTCCTTCTCCTCTTCACACTCACGACATAACGTGTCTGTGCCTTCGTATTTGGCTCGGTACGTCTTTGCCAGCAATAATCCCGTTACGGCTTCGAACAGTAGAGAACGTCCCCGATAATTATCGTAGATCTTTTCTTTTGCGATTTTATCCTTGAAAGTTCGCTAGGTCTCCAGCGATGATTTCGCAAGCATTCCAATCTTCCACATGTCCTCTCTGTTTACTTCACCTTCTTCTTAACCGATGTTTCCTTTTGGCTTGATATTCTTCTGTTGTCTGAATACTTCCTTGAATATTTTCCAGTTCACTTCCTCTATTTAGTACCAACATTCTTCATGTACAAGTAGCTGAAAACATTCCTAGCCCAACGCTCCCCTCCCCATATTTCTCAATCGCTCCTCAAATTCTATCTTCCTGGCAGCTTCCCTGCACTCAAAAGATAACCATCCCACGTCACCCTGAACAGGCCCCTGATTTGGGGTATTCCCGCGTAATCCCAAAGCAAGTCTACCTATATGCCACGTTTTTTAATTTCCAATCTTGCTTGAACCTCTCATTTCATGCACAAGATCGTATTGCTGAACGTCGAACCCGCGACCATGACATCTTTTCAAATCCCTCTCACAACGCCATATGTATTGTAGTTCCACAGTGCCCTATTTTTCATTACAGCTGCATTCCTGTTACCCTTAGTCATTACGTATTTTTCGTGCTCAATCAGGTACTCAGCACCGTTGTTTATCCATACGCCCAAATATTTGTATTTATCCACCATTTCTAGCGTGCCTTCGTGTTTCTTATGCCCACTGCCTTCGTTATTACTAAAAATCATGATTTCAATTTTTTCTTTCTGAGCTTCAAATTTAACCTATCTTCCTAATTACCGCATGTGTCTATCAATCCCTGCAGATCTTCCTTGTTGTCGGCTATTAATAATATGTCATCTGCATACATCAGTTCTGGCAACAAAAGTGATAAAAATCGCCATCTTGTGGTGCTATGGCAACTTCTTAGGCTTATGGCAGCAACATAACGTGTTCTGCAGAAGCAGCGCGTGACTGGCCCATGTGTTACCGGTGAATAGGTTTTGTTATTGAAGTGCGGTCAGTTGACGACGCGAGAGTTTTCTTAAAGAGAAACCTCGGACGCAGCGGGATGACAACAGGTGCTATATAGCCTTTGAGTGTTTCCTTGAAAGGAAACATTGAAGCTTTGTTCCAAAAACTGTGGACTCAATACGTTTGACGGGCTTATAAGTGTGGTGGTTTGGGCTAGTTGATATGACATTACGATAGTTCTAGAACGAGAACAGAACGACGACAAAGCGGCAAGAAGGAGACGAGCGCTATTTCTTGTCCATTTGTCGTCGTTCTGTTCTCGCGCTCAAACTATCGTCATTTGATGGACATTCTCATTTCATTTCATTTTATTTACCCTCAAGGCCATGTGGCATTATAGAGCGGAGTGGTTACAAGTTTACAAGGAACAAAATACAGCATAAAAATAAGTTACTCAACAAACAAAAACTAATCATTATACAATAATAGCTGCGTAAGTACAACGAATTCAATACAATATGAAAATGATGCATAAAAATACATAACATTATGCTTTGTACATTTTTACTTATATAAAGTTAGTCAATTCTTGAAGGAAACGATGGTTATTAGTAATAGTTACTATGTCTTCGGGTAGATGGCTCCAATCTGCTGATGTACGAGGTATGAATGATCAACAAAAACACTGCGAGTTTCATAATGCAATGCCAACCCTATGACGATGGTCGATACGATGAGATATGTGCTGAGGTTCGAGGATTCTAGTCTATAAGTGTGCTTGGAGAGTTAATGCATGAGATTGCATTAACTATCCGTTGTTTTGATTGTATTCGAGTATCTTGTGAGGTATGACGTATTGCATTTGATAACTGCCGAGTGTGCATGTCTGTGTGTTGATTGTTCCGCCTTATCTGAGAATATATTTTTGGTTTTGTTATCAACTCTCGGCTCTGCCTCATTCTTTGGACTACAGCCGACGTTCACTACCGCACCAAAAGGACCAATCAAAAATTATCCGTGCTTTCCTGGTGCGTTTCAGTGGGCCGATACTACCGCCCTTACCCCGCCGCAGCGGCCTAGTGGCTAACGTACTCGGCTGTTGACCCGCGGGATACGTGATCAAATCCCAGTTGCTGTCGGCCCGTGTGCTTTAGGACCGTGCTGTAGGCCCGTGTGCTCAATTGGGGTGCATGTTAAGAACCTCAGGTGGTCGAAATTTCCGGAGATTCCACTACGGCGTCTCTCATATTCATATGGTGGTTTTGGGACATTAAACCCCACATATCAATCAATCAATTTCATCTGCTTTGAAATGCTTGGGAATAACGTTCACTGTTTTGCAAACACACGCGTACTTTGTACATGGGCTTCACAATACAACATGTAATATCGCTCTAATATTGCGTCGCCCACAATTGCATTGCGATCGGGCCCCACAAAGTGTGATTATCATTGCGACTGCGTTGTTTAAAAGCCAGCCACCTTATATAAAAGACACAAACGTTAGTGCGTGTATTCCCTCAAGACCACGTAGTGGGTGCATAGCAAGTTCGAAAATATTTCACATGCATCATCCTAGAGTTTCCAAAAAATTAACTAGAGGGCACACTCGCGCTGCGATTGTTCAGCGACCATGGTAATTATGGGAATGACATGGATTCTCCTGGTCTTCGTGTTTGCGGGCGCTGAATTGCACTTGTGGTTTCGTTTTATTGCTGTGTTTTGGTTTTGTTTCGGAGGAAAGGAAGAAACCGTTTGTCACTTCGTGACCCCATTTGAAGCGGTAAGCCTCAAAGATTAAGGTGGTGAAGTGTAACTGCCGAATATTTACCGATTGTTGTTTCGTGGCATAGTACCTTTAAGCCACGCGAAGCCAGAACGAAGGTTAAGTACGAATACAAGGCAAATCTATGTCATACCCTTAATTCTCATGCTCGCTGAAGCGCCATGCGTTGCAGCTGCCATAAACACTAGCGCCAGAGTTCCCTCCAGTGTATATTAAGGTAAATCTTTGTGCATAATTGCTCGTGGTTTAAAGCGTGCTGCCCGTTACACCAAATGAGCCATATGGGAAAGCTTCACTTACACAAGCAATTTTCAACTTTATTAAATACGTTTTAGTGATTCACAATTTATTCTTCTCGAGTAACATAATACAATAAAAAGTATGCACTAAGTGATATGAAGTACACACTATAACGACAAAATATCGCCATCGCGTTCAACTCTTAAAGGTGAAACTTAAGGGTCCCCCTTATCCCTTTTTTTTCTTTTTCTCGCGTTTCTGTTCAAGTTTTCTTCAATGAACGATTCTGTGGAATTATTTTGCCGGGTGGTGTTAGCCCTAATATGACGGCTATCGCACCGATACAGTTGTACCGGTAGATACATTATTTTAATTTTCGGCTTCCGCGTAACCCGAGGCGGCAGGGATGGACACGAACGAGGAGAGCAGTTGTAGCACAGAAAGGCGGGCGAGTTGGAACTTATCCATAGTGGGCAGCGCACAAAAGGAAACACACAAGAGAAGGAATCAGGACAAGCGCGAATCAGGACAATCAGGACACCTTCTCTTGTGTGTTTCCTTTTGTGCGCTGCCCACTATGGATAAGTTCCAACTCGCCCGCCTTTCTGTGCTACAACAGTTTATTGCTAGTTCTTCGGGCTCTCTTTTGTGTCAACCCAGCGCTTGTCCTGATTCCTTCTCTTGTGTGTTTCCTTTTGTGCGCTGCCCACTATGGAGGAGAGCAGTTTGAGGAAAGGGGCAAACGGCCAGGACGACCGCCCGTGTACCGCAAAAAGCATTGCACTAGACCCTCCAAGACCGAAACTTCCACGTCTATGTGGCCGTTATGAGAACAACTTGGCTCATTGGGCTAATTGAATTAGCGTACTTAAGGTTTAACAGAGCAAAAAAATACACGGCTATGTTTTTTTAGGTGCGAGGTCGGCTTAGCAGGCTCAGTGATTGTTGATATTTCGTGTCATTACATCTGCCATTTCTTCACTGTTTTTTTCCTGCTCAATCGGGTATATTAACAGCCTTCTTTACAGGGGTTAGGTCTGCTGATACAGGGGTTAGTGCTGCTGATCAGCAGCGCACACAACTCATAAGCACGTGTCGGGGGACCAGTTCGCTAGGGCTGCAGCCCATTTCTTGCGACGTTCCTCGTCAAGTGGAAACCAATAAAAACTGAAAGCCCAGTACCTTAGTCACTATAGGTTACTGCAGTGGGGAGAAAGGTAGCGGATATAAGTATGGGTGCATTGAATAAAGTCATTGGTAGGCTGAGGCTTCGGGCCTGACATCGCTATAGTTATGCGGTGGAAAGTAATAGTCAATGAGAAAACACACAGAATGAGCATTGTACTATGACTCGTCTCACGTGTTTTCTATTCTGCATGTTGTATTCTGTCTAGCTACTACGTTGCAATGAAACCATATCGAACTAACCCAACCAACAGTTTTTCCAATCTACGCGAATACGGATGCGAGAAAAGAGCGCTTGACTTGAAGGATATTGTAGCCACATGGATGCTATCCACAAGTCAACAATCTGATCTGACCGAAATCATTTGTGCATCATCAAGCTGGTCACACTGAGCTTACCAAGTGAGTGGAGTAATTTAGTTAAGAGGCTTTTGTATTTCAGGACTAATGACTTTTTTTAACAGCCGTGTACCAGGACTGTTGAATAAAAGAGTGTTCACTTTCACTTGTTGATAGAATGCAGCTTCAATAACGATATATCTTGCATGCTTGGATAAGGTGATGCGTGTTGTCGGGAACTAGTTCAACAACACGTAACGAAACGTAGTTAGATTTTCAGCATTGCGTGTTTGTTTAGTATACCGTCCCTCTTCGTGACGGTATCCATACATATCAAGGTAGGAGGCTTACATAGTATATTGGGAGCTAACTGGGCTCAATAAGAGGGAGGTGTTCGCAGACGTTCACAGCTAGCAAGCGCGGTTGCAAGAAGACTTAGCAGATGCACCGCTTTACCAAATTATACGTAGAAAACTTGTCCGTTGAGTCTGCACATTTATGCTGCTTTGCAAAGACATAAATAATTTTTCATGGTTCTCGTCACAGAACCTATTTGTTGGAGTCGAACGAATGTATAGAAACTCATCGCTTCGTATAGAGATTGCAGAACTTTAAAACACAGTGGCTGAATCAAAACACTCAGTTGACGTTGACGAATAGCGGCTAGGCCGCTGCTGACCCCAGATTCCAAAGACTGGGGGCGCTGTGCGAGAGATGTTTTCATTCCGAAACCTTGGCATCTACACGCTAGATAAGTCTCCAAAATATAGTTTACTGTGAACATCTCTACAAAACTTTCCTTTTTTATAGTAGTGTCAATTTTCGCGGCGTCTTTTTTTATTTCTTCACAGGTCACCGAAGACACCGCCAAGAAACTCCAGGAGTGCGGTTACGAGTGTAAGTGCAGAGAATCCACTTACGTAAAGGGGAAAGGCACCCTGACCACGTTCTTCGTCAAGACACAGTTTAATAGAAGCGACTCATGAGTGACTTCGCCCAGTGTGCACCGTCTCCGTGTCAGTTACGCAGCCATTCCAGCTGGTCCATCCATTGTTTCTGCTTCGGCATTAACAGACCGCCGAGTGGAACATGAAAGTCCGCATTTGAATGCCCGATTCCTCTGTAGCGCAGCGCCTTTCAGTGGTGCTAAAAGCACACGTGCGCTCGCAGGGTGGAAGTAACTCGCCTGCGCGTGCCTTTCAGGAGGTACCTAGACTCATTCTGTGTCTGCACAGGCGTGACATAGCCACAACGGGCAGAAGAGCTGTCCTTTAGACAACCAGCACAGACTGAATATATGTATATTAAGCAGCTATGCTGTTGTGCCCGAAAAGCTCACTTTGCTCCGCGCACATGATGCCATCTATATGAGGCACTGTGCTTTCATGACGCCGAGCGAGATTTGCTGCTCAATAGCCTGAGCTCGTTTGAGATTACCTTCATGGTGCATACATCCCGAAGTCCAAACATCCCAAGGCGAATCCCGTCAATCATCTCGGAACACCGGAAAGTTATTCTCACTCACGCACACACCGAGTAAATAAAGCACTTCATCACAGGAGCAATGGATGCCAGACGCCTCCCTGTTGAACTCCAGACGCATAAGTGAAGTGAAATTTATAATCAAACTTGCAATTCCGAAGTCTTTGTTGTTTAATGGCTGCCCGTGTTGTTAATATTGTGGGCTCAGAATCACGTATAGTGTAAAAAGAATCAAGAAAACTATACACATATATGTTTATCTTCATGGAACCGTTCTACGATCCCGTAGTATGAATCTGTTGAGAATTGTGCATCAAATATTTTTCTCTCATCGTATTTCACCACTGTGTATGTCTTCTGTACTGGTGACTCACCATCTCACCATGAATAGTACATAAATTTGGGCTACAAAACGAAGAAAAGGTGAAATATTGAAGGTGAAACGAAGACTGCTCACAAACAAGGTAAGGGGCGAAATTATGCCATTTTCTGCTGCGGAATGGTTCTCAATCTCTATAACGGCAGTGGCACCGTTGTAAGGGCTACGTAACTACTTCAAAAACTCGGCTTTCACGCCGCTTTCCACACACTTTTGTATAAGCCATGACATCAGATATAGAGGCATGGCTTTCAACGTCATGTCACAATAAAAACACAGCAAAGGGCATATGAGAGATACGGGATTATACGAGAGAGATGGATGAAAAAACTCCTGGCAGTTTTATCTGGTATCACCCCAATAAAACGTATTTATCAAAGGTATTATACCTTTTTGTTCATATTTATTTTTACCTCAAGCAAAGCACTGTTTTAAATCACAAGCATCTTTTAGCTAATCAAAGGACCTTTGACTAATATATATATATATATATATATATATATATATAAATATATATAAATATATATATATATATAAAATAAGGGACAGAAGTGTATACCTAAGGGCTTGCAGCGCCATCATCACCATCATCATTTCTTCATCACCGCGCCGCGCCTCTCGTGCAGCTGATGCTAGCTCGAGCTGCGCGAGAGAGGAGAACGAGCTGACACGCCTGGCGTGGCGGACGCTGGTAGCCGACGTGGCTCCGCTTCAGGCCTGGAATAAAGCGGCGAGATTGGCACGGCCCCATCGGCCGCCTTCGACGTCATCTCACGTTTCTTCTTCTCTCGTCGCTACATTTGGTGACCCGGAGAACACGCCCTTCGCCGAGCGGCCCGCGGCCATGTTCTCGCATCTCTGCCCGCCAATGCCGCCGTTCCAATCGACCTACCCCAAGGTATGGTTTATGCAGCTCGACGCCGTTCTTGCGGTGAATGGCATCACGGACCAGCCGCTGATGCACGCCATTCTTCAAGACGCCCTTCCAGTAGAGTTGCGTCATCTCTCTGGCACTTCAACCTCCAGCCAGCAGCCTTACGATGACCTCTGCTCAGCGGTGCTTGCAAGATATGGCCTCACCTACCACCCGCTGCCGTTCACCCGCGACTTACAGGTTTCGTCTGCGTCGCAGCGTGCGGTTCCCTCCGGCCCAAAAGTCTTCACTGACCGGGACCTAACTTCCCCGACTACGTCTCCTACAACATCTCGTCCGACCATTATCAACGCGAGTCCCGCGTACGAATGCCTATCCGACGAGGTTCAGAACACTCGTGCTGCACGCGACCAGTCAGCCACGAAATCCGACAAGCTTCTTCAATACGTTCCTGTAGCCCACGACCGGGTCGCCACGAGGTGCATTTTTTCGAGGTCCTCGGCCGATTGTCCCTCGGGCACTCTCGCCACCCGCATGTCTTCTCCGGCCTACACAGACCACGATTTCTCAGACATGCCAGACTCCACGACGGCTTCATCGCCGCATGCCCCAGAGTCTGCCAAGACTACGGAAATCCTCACGCTCACTATTCGCCCCTTGGTCGCGGAGACTCCAGCGTCGACGATGTCCGAAGGCACCTCCCCACCCACCTCGACGCTCTCTGCATCCTGCCAGCAGCGACCATCTTCAACCCCACAGTCTACCGCAGCCGAAGTTAAAGTCATAAACCGTCAACCACAGCCAAACTTCCGAGAGGCTGCGACTATGACTGACGCAGCTGAGGACGACGTACCTGGCGCGCCTATGACACTGCAGACTACATATGCTACACATGCTGTAGAGGTTGTCATCGATCATGCAGACCTGCACACCAACCCTCATGCGCGGAGAACCGATAGTCTTTCAGGTGTGCCACCCGATTCTCCATCAAAGCTCACGTCTTCTGAGCTTCACAACTATCCCCCAGAGCATTTGGCGCCGGATGCAGTCCACCACACAGGCTCGTTGGTGACAACAGCGACGACGTGCGGTCCAACTGCATATCTGCCGCCCTTGAGAGTATGCCAACGAAATCATCACGTTCGGCATAATACAGAGAGGCCCTTTTTCAAGCCTCTTCCTAAACAGTCATGTGTTGCAGCCTTGGCCTTCAAGACGGCGCAAACACCTACGAGGTTTTCCCGACGCAAGGGCCAACCACTTGCCGTGCACATGACTAGCCGCAATGCACGGCGTTTCCGCATCCGTCGACTCGGCCACACGCCCCGGCATGCCGGTCGCAGTGCTACGTGGAGGCCGGCGTTTCATCGACAGAGACGTCCGCACCAGCACGACCGCGACGCTGCTCCTCGTCGACAGCATGCTCGGCACCCTGTGCGCTGTCCGAGACCCCGCTGTGGCTGTGAAACTTCAGTGCTCGGTCATCATGGGTGCGTTCCAATCCTTCACACTATTTCGCCCACATTGCCGGCGCGAGCTCTTCAGCGCCTGTCCACAGTTCCAGCTGTGGGCACGTTTGTCAGCCGCGTCTACTCGAAACGGCGGGTGCGCATTCGAATGGTCCCGCCGCGTAATTGTGGGATGGACGTGTCTAAGAACACAGCGACCCGGCACTTCCTTCTTCGTCCCTTGCGCTTCTCCCAGAGTCGCCCACCGGAGACGCACTGCCTACTGATGGCCCATAAACGTTGACAACCTGGACTGGTCAAATGAACACTTTATGGATTGCCGTTCATGTATATAGCATTTGTCATTCTCTTTCTTTTTCACACGCCTCCAAATCGCGCGAAGCGCTAGGGGGGCAGCCCTGTAGCGCCATCATCACCATCATCATTTCTTCATCACCGCGCCGCGCCTCTCGCGCAGCTGGTGCTAGCTCGAGCTGCGCGAGAGAGGAGAACGAGCTGACACGCCTGGCGTGGCGAACGCTGGTAGCCGACGTGGCTCCGCTTCAGGCCTGGAATAAAGCGGCGAGATCGGCACGGCCCCATCGGCCGCCTTCGACGTCATCTCACGTTTCTTCTTCTCTCGTCGCTACAGGCTCGTTTTTTCCGTGTTTTAACACAATATTAATGAGATCTAACAGACAGTAATGCCAAGGAATGTAAAGGGGAAGTTATTAAAACCAATAGAAAGTAAATAGGAAGAAAGAAAAGTGGATGAAAAAATTACCAACTGTGAGCAGGAATCGAACCTACGACCTTCGAATTACGCGTTCGATGCTCTAACCACTGAGCTATCACAGCGGCCTTCCCTCCATCCACTTTTTTGGGTTTATCTGTGAATCTTAGAAGTAGGAGTGACAGTCAGCGCCATCTATAAGCCAAACGACGAGTGTGAAAACACTCTTATGCGCATGTTTGGCGTCACGTAGCACGTGAACTTATTATGAGCGGGCAGCTGATTAATTGTCCCTCTTATACAACCTAAACACACCAAGTCTGCCAGTACGAGACCCTCGTTCAATGAAATAAGAGAAAGAAGTGTGTACCTAAGGGCTCGTTTTTTCCGTGTTTTAACACAAATAATGAGATCTAACAGACAGTAATGCCAAGGAATGTACAGGGGAAGTTATTAAAACCAATAGAATGTAAATAAGAAGAAAGAAGAAAGAAAAGTGGATGAAAAAAAATTGCCCGCAGCTTCCCTCGGGGGAACACTGAGGAGGATGCGGAGCATATAATTGGTTAACGGGGTGTTAAAGTGCGACTTACTTGGGTCGATGGCTAAATTGGTTAACGTGGTTGTGAAATGGGGTGTTAAATTGCGACTTACTTGGGTCGATGGCTAAATTGGTTAACGTGGTTGTAGGAGGGGGTGTTAAATGAGTGAACACGTACACACGTATGCGAAAGGGCGGCGCTGGTCGAAGGGACGTCGATGATTGTGTTTGTGGATTCGTTGGCATTCATTTCACGGCGACTTCGGACGTCGACGCGCCGTACAAACCAACGGACGAGCGGCAACTGAGCGAGCGAGCGCCGACCTTGAGTATATATACAGCGCGACGGCGCATGCGCTGTCAGCTGTCGAATGTTCTCGAAGGAGAAGCGCACGCGCGGCACAGATGGTGACGGCGCGACGGCGCATGCGCTGTCAGCTGTCGAATGTTCTCGAAGGAGAAGCGCGCATGGCACAGATGGTGGGCGACGGCGCGACGGCGCATGCGCGCGCGTCAGCTGTCGAATGTTCGAGAAGCGGTGCGGACGGCGCACTACAAGGCGCGAGTATAAGATGCTTCCGCATCTAAAATAACCAGCCGTGAGCAGGAATCGAACCTACGACCTTCGAATAACGCGTTCGATCCACTTTTCTTTCTTCTTTCTTATTTACATTCCATTGGTTCTAATAACTTCCCCTGTACATTCCTTGGCATTACTGTCTGTTAGATCTCATTATATATATATATATATATATATATATATATATATATATATATATATATATATATATATATATATAGTTTTTCGCAGAGACCAACACGACGCCATGTCACCACAGCAAGACGAGTGACCCCGGAGAGTACTGTACGTCGCGGTGCCGGCGATCGTAAGCACTTTTTTAGTCAAGCTGCGCGGCACATAACTGATCCCGGGTGACTTGGCGGGCGATGTCAGCTCGGGCCAGGGCATCACGAGCATAAGCAGTCGATGAGGGGGCGTCAGATTGGAGCATGGTGTCCATGGGCAAAGGCGGGTCATAACCAAACAGTAGGTAAAAAGGTGAAAATCCAGATGTAACGTGACGTGAACTGTTGTATGCGAAAGTAACGAAAGGTAAGTGGATGTCCCAATCTTTGTGAGCCTTGGAGACGTACATCGCTAACATATTCATCAGGGTACGGTTGAGGCGTTCCGTGAGGCCGTTGGTTTGTGGGTGGTATATACGCTGTAGTGAACTTGTGGTGGGTAGAGCAGGATTGCAGGAGCTCGTCGACTACTTTAGATAGAAAACAGCGGCCGTGGTCGGTGATAAACTGACGAGGAGCACCATGACGCAGAAGGATGTCATGAAGAAGGAAATCGGCTACATCAGTAGCGCAGCTGGTGGGGAGGGCGCGTGTAACGGCATACCGCGTTGCGTAGTCGGTAGCAATAGCAATCCACTTATTACCGGTGGCCGACACGGGAAAAGGTCCTAGAAGAACGAGGCCGACTCGGAAAAATGGCTCATCTGGTACTTCAATGGGCTGGAGGCTACCAGCAGGTCCTAGATCAGGTGTCTTGCGGCGCTGGCAGAGGCCGCATGCCGCAACGTACTGTCGCAGAGAACGGTAGAGGCCAGGCCAAAAGAATCGGCGGCGAACGCGGCCATACGTGCGTGACACCCCTAGGTGTCCAGCGGAGGGGGCATCATGGAGCTGGGCCAAAACGTCTGAGCGAAGATGCACAGGAACAACGAGTAAAAGCTCAGCACCATCTGGGCGGGCATTGTAGCGGTGCAAGATGTCGTTGTGAAGAACGAACAGTTGTAAGGAGTGGTCAGGGTGGAAGGAGTGCAGACCATTGATAATAGCACGCAAAGAGGAGTCGCGGCGTTGTTTAGCAGCTATGTCAGTGAAGTCGGCAATTGAAAGAACGAGGACCTCTTGTCCATCTTCCATCAAGTCAGGGGGATCGACTGGGCAACGGGACAAGCAGTCGGCATCCTTGTAAAGTTGTCCGGATTTATAGGATACGGAAACAGTGTACTCTTGTAAGCGCAGCGCCCAGCGACCAAGGCGTCCCGTAGGGTCCTTGAGTGAGGAGAGCCAGCAAAGCGCATGGTGGTCCGTGATAACTGAGAATGGTCGGCCATAGAGGTACGGTCGGAGTTTCGCAATTGCCCAGACGAGAGCTAAGCACTCGCGTTCTGTGATTGAATAATTTTGTTCCGAGCGCGACAACAGTCGGCTTCCGTACGCGACGACGCGGTGCATTCCTTGTTGCCGCTGTGCCAGCACTGCGCCTATGCCGTGGCCACTGGCGTCAGTACGAAGCTCCGTGCCGGCAGATGGGTCGAAGTGTCATAGGAGTGGTGGATTGGTGAGAACCTCAACGAGCAACGAGAAGGCGTTTGCTTGCTGTTGGCCCCAGGAGAATGCGACATCCGTTTTGAGGAGGCCGGTTAGAGGACGGGCTACTTCAACAAACATCTCGACAAAACGACGGAAATAGGAGCACAGTCCCAGAATACTTCGAACGTCCTTGGCTGAGCGGGGTGTGGAGAAGTCGCGAATTGCTCGGAATTTCGCGGGGTCTAGTTCAACGCCCGCAGCGTCAACAAGATGGCCGAGTACGCAGATTTGGTGTTGCCCAAAGCGACATTTGGACGAGTTAAGTTGCAAGTTGGCACGTCGGAAAATATCAAGCACTGTGGACAGACGGCTAAGATGGTCGTCGAAAGTAGTCGAAAAAACAATAACGTCGTCAAGATAGCAGAGGCAGTTGGTCCACTTCATGCCTCGAAGGAGAGAGTCCATCATGCGCTCAAAAGTCGCGGGGACATCGCATAATCCAAAGGGCATCATCTTGAACTGATAAAGATGACAAAATACGGGGATCATTACCCCACACCTCCACCAATGATGTTACGGGGAATAAAGTATACACAATGAATATCATCATCATCATCAGCCTGACTACGTCCACTGCAAGACAAAGGCCTCTCCCATGTTCCGCCAGTTAACCCGGTCCTGTGCTTGCTGCTGCCAGTTTATACCCGCAAACTTCTTAATCTCATCTGCCCACCTAACCTTCTGTCTCCCCCTAACCCGCTTTCCTTCTCTGGGAATCCAGTTAGTTACCCTTAACGACCAGCGGTTATCCTGTCTACGCGCTACATGCCCGGCCCATGTCCATTTCTTCTTCTTGACTTCAGCTATGATATCCTCAACCCCAATTTGTTCCCTAATCCACTCTGCTCTTTTCTTGTCTCTTAAGGTTACACCTACCATTTTTCTTTCCATTGCTTGCTGCGTCGTCCTCAATTTAGGCTGAACCCTCTTTGTAAGTCTCCAGGTTTCTGCTCCGTAGCTAAGTACCGGCAAGATACAGCTGTTATATACATTTCTCTTGAGGGATAGTGGCAATCTACCTGTCATAATTTGAGAGTGCTTGCCAAGTGTGCTCCAGCCCATTCTTATTCTTCTAGTTACTTCAATCACGTGGTTCGGCTCCGCGATTATTACCTGCCCTAAGAAGACAAAGTCTTTTACAACTTGAAGTGCACCATTAGCTATCTTGAAGCGCTGCTCTTTTCCGAGGTTGTTGTACATTACATTCGTTTTCTGCAGATTCATTTTAAGACCTACCTTTCTGCTCTCCTTGTCTAACTCCGTAATCATGAGTTGCAATTCGTCTCCTGAGTTACTCAGCAATGCAATGTCATCGGCGAAGCGCAGGTTACTAAGGTACTCTCCATTAACTCTTATCCCTAACTGTTCCCATTCTAGGTTTCTGAAAACCTCCTGTAAGCACGCGGTAAATAGCATTGGGGAGATTGTGTCCCCCCGCTTTACACCCTTCTTGATTGGTATTCTGTTGCTTTCTTTATGAAGCACTATGGTAGCAGTTGATCCCCTGTAGATTTCTTCCAGGATGTTTATATATACTTCATCGACGCCCTGATTCCGCAGTGTCTGCATTACGGCTGATATTTGTACTGAAACAAACGCCTTCTCGTAATCTATGAAGGATATGTATAGTGGTTGGTTATATTGTGAGCATTTCTCTATTACCTGATTGATAGTATGAATGTGGTGGATTGTTAAGTGGCCTGTTCGAAATTCTGCTTGTTCCTTTGGTTGATTGAATTCTAATGTTTTCTTTACTCTGTTAGCAATTACGTTATTAAATACCTTGTATACTACAGAGAGCAAGCTAATCGGCCTGTATTTCTTCAAGTCCTTGTCATCTTCTTTCTTATGTATTAAGATGATGTTAGCGATCTTCCGAGACTCTGGTACTATTCCCTTCTGGAGACACCTCGTAAGCAGGGTGGCTAGTTTTTCTAACACAATCTGTCCTCCATGTTTCTGCAGACCTGATGTTATTCGATCCTCACCAGCAGCTTTGCCTCTTTGCATGCTCTCCAAAGCTTTTCTGACTTCTTCTATCATTACTGGTGGGGTGTCATCTGGGTTACTGCTAGTTCTTATAGTATTAAAGTCGCGGTTGTCCCGGCTACTGTACAGATATTTGTAAAACTCCGCTGCTATTTTAACTATCCTATCCTTATTGGTAGTTATTTTGCGTTCTTTGTCCCTTAGTGCATACATCCAATTTTTGCCTATCCCAAGTTTCCTCTTCACTGCTTTGACGCTTCCTCCGTTTTTCAGAGCGTGTTCAATTCTCTCCATGTTATACCTTCTTACGTCGGACACCTTACGCCTATTAATCAACTTCGAAAGCTCTGCCAGTTCTATTTTGTCTGTTGTACTTGAGACTTTCATGATTTGACGTTTCTTAATGAGATTCTTCGTTTCCTGGAAAAGCTTGCCAGTGTCCTGTCTAGCTACCCTGCCTCCAGTTTCCACCGCACACTCCGTAATGATACTCGTCAGATTATCACTCATTGTATCTATGCTAAGGTTGGTTTCCTCACTAAGAGCCGAGTACCTGTTCTGAAGCGACACTCTGAATTGCTGTACTTTCCCTCTCAGTGCTAGCTCATTGATTGGCTTCTTGCGTATCAGTTTCTGTCGTTCCTTTCTCAAGTCTAGGCGAGTTCGAGACCGTACCTTTTTATGGTCATTGCATCGTACCTTTCCAACCACTTCCACATCCTGCACGATGCCTGGGTGTGCACTCATTATAAAGTCTATTTCGTTCTTATTTTCCCCATTAGGGCTCCTCCATGTCCACTTGCGGTTTCCTTGTTTTCGGTAGAAGGTATTCAAAATCCGTAAATTATTGCGTTCTGCGAAGTCTACTAGTAGCTCTCCTCTGCCGTTTCTAGTACCGAAGCTATAATCTCTTACTGCCTGGTCTCCAGTCTGCTTCTTCTCTACCTTTGCATTAGTCTCCAATCAGTATTGTATACTGTGCTTTTACCTTACTCACTGCCGATTCCACGTCTTCATAGAAGCTTTCAACTGAAGCATCATCATGGCAGGATGTAGGCGCGTAAGCCTGTACCACTTTCAACTTGTATCTCTTATTCAGTTTAATTACGATACCTACCCCCCTTTTATTAATGCTATAGTATTCTTCTGTGTTGCCAGCTATGTTTCTGTGAATTAGGAACCCCACTCCCAGTTCTCTTCTGTCAGCCAAGACCCGATAGCAAAGGACGTGCCCATCCTGTAGCACCGTATAGGCATTATCTGTCCTCCTAACCTCACTGAGCCCTATTATATCCCATTTAACACCCTCTAGCTCCTCGAATAGTACAGCTAGACTTCCCTCACTAGATAAGGTTCTAGCGTTAAACGTTGCCAAGTTCAGGTTCCAATGGCGGCCTGTCCGGATCCAGAGATTCTTAGCACCCTCTGCTGCGTTGCAGATCTGACCACCGCCGGGGTCAGTTGCTTCGCAGCTGCTGGGGACTGAGGGCCATAAGTTATTTGACGTATGCATGTGGGAGGTAGTTGCCAGATACTGCACCAGGGTGGCCAATCATTCTCTGGTAAGCAAGTGCGTTCCCGGCAGTGGTTACCGGTGAGGCCACACCCGAGGCCTCGTAATGCAGTTCGATCACCACGCGAATTTTTTTATCCGGTTTGGAACTGCGCGGCACCGGGATTTGAACCACGGACCTTTTGCATGCGAGGTGGATGCTCTAACTACTACGCCATCGCTGCTTCTGAATATACTGGCGAGCAAATGCGTACAACGCTGCTGCAGTCCGAGCACGTTCCCCACAGCACTTCGTCGTCGTCATCCTCAGGCATCTACTTAGCCTGTGACAATATATATATATATATATATATATATATATATATATATATATATATATATATATATATATATATATATATATATATATATATATATATATATATATATATATATATATATATATGTCGCACGTGCTAAAGCCTGATTTAGTCCTGCACCAGCTTAGAAATAGAGGACGATCTACGTTCGAAGTTTTAAATGCGAATGCATTTCTTAGTCGAGCTATTTCAGGCATCCAGCGTTGTGCCGCGGCAGTGTCAGTGCGCCGGTAGGTGTTATCTCTCCGCTCTCACTCCCTCCCCGTTAGCAACAGCTTCGGGAGCCCTCACTTATCCTTGCCCCTAGCAACAAGAGCATGCGGTACGAGAGAGTGGGAGAGGGTAGGTGCAGCGCTTCGCCGCTCCTTCTCTCGCTGTCTGCTCTTTCTCCTTCCTGCGCCCCACTTTCCCATCCGCTCGCGCCTCACTCTCGACCATTCGCTGGCTGGGGGCCGCTCTAGAACATCTCCAATTGTGTACTCCAGACGCCGTTGTGAAATGCCAATGTCGAGCCGAGAATGCTGTTTCTTTTGTTCACTTTATAGTAATCTTTAACCGTGCATGCTAGCTACTAGAGCTTGAAACGTATACCACGCTTCTCGCGACAGAAAAACGCCACGTGCGGCGAACGACGCTATTGGCTGCACGGTGTAAGAAACGAAAACATTATTCTTCTAACGCTTGGTTCTCCCGCTCAAAACACCGTTATAGACGCTACGCAATGCATTCGCATTTCCTTACGATTTCATTCGGAGAGATGGAAGATTTTTTGTGATGTGGCATTTCGGCGATTTTTCGATATTCACCGATTTCAATAAAGCTTTCAACATACAGTATGTTCACTTCGGAACTTTCAGGTTATGTGCCAAGTTATATAACCATAAGTGAATTAGTTGTTAAGCGAATGAACCTAACTAATTGATAGCCAGTTCTGAAGCACGTCTGTAAACACGGGCCAAGTAATGTGACGTAAAATGCCTACCCTTTTTTTCCCAATGCCACCTCGCCCAGCAGACAGATGCGGCGCTGCGCTTCCTTTTACAAGGCGTTGACGACGCAGGCAGAGCTCGGTTTTGTTAGCTGCACAGAGTGTTAGTCATCGTTGACATCAGGTCTTAAATATATACGATTGATATCTGCGAATTAACGTTCCAAAACCACCATACGAATATGTAAGACGCCGTAGTGGAGGGCTCCAGAAATTTCCACCACCTGGAGTTCTTTAACATGCACCCAAATTTGAGTACACAGGCCCACAGCGTTTTAGCAAAAATGCAGCCGCCGTAGCCGGGATTCAATCCCGTGACCTGTGGATTAGCAGCGGAGTACCTTAGTCACTAGGCCACCGCGGCGGTGAGTTCTTACAAGCACGCACAATGTTCAGCAATGCAAAAATCAATCAGAGACTCGTGAGCCACTTAACGCGCCGGCGGGCCGAAATCAAAAGGCGATGCTTCCGCTTTCACGTAGTAGCAGCAATTACCGATAAATTCGTCACTAGTAAGTTTAGACGAGCTGGCGCAACTCGATTCAGCGTTTGATGACATCGCGAGCTTGCTCTTCATGCGACTGAAGAGGCACGTCCGTCATATTTACACCCTGGCCAGCCGTGGTGGCGTGTAGCGTATTTTGACATCATTGCATACCCAATAAACAGCTGATTCATGTTATCGGTTTTAGTTTTTTGACTCGTCGTATATTGCTTATTTAAAAATATTGACAAATGTCCTGGCAAAACGAGCCACCATAGCTGTTACAGGACAATAAAAGGGGTCATGGCATTCAATATCTGCTAATAATCCGTGTGATCGGGATGATTCTTTGTATGTCCAAAAACAAACTCGCATTTGGTCGAGCGCTTAATGAATGCTTTACAAACAAGCCACATTCTTTGCGAATGTCTATGTTCCGGCCACCGATTTGATTTCGTGGTCGGAGTTATTTCAGCCTTCTACTGTTTCACATAATTTGCAGCGGCTGAAACGTAAATAGAAGATGACGGTTATACCTCATGAAGCACATGACGTCTCACACGTCATGGCAAAAAAAAGATGCAGATGCTGGCAGTGGCGACTTCTAGGTCGCCACTGCCAGATGCATAGCCAGATGCATAGCCGGCGACTTCTAGGGCTCGTTTTGTAATAAAATTCTTCTAAAGTTCATTTTATATGTGTTCCCGCCCAATGGACTCGTAGCTAGTTTGACGTCATTTTTCGCTACATACACTGTAAAAAAATAAGCCCATGAGGGCGTTTTAAGCAGGTTGTGTACGCTTTTTTCACCAATACCAAAATACGAACTCCCTTAAAAGGGCATAAAATGGGCTGCAACCTTTGTTTTACCATGATCATCAAAAATGAGAAAGTATGAAGTTAAACTGGTCGGAAATGGAAGTGACTGAAAAATAAAACGAAAAATAAATTGGCCTGGGCAATGCGGTCTTGTGCATGAGATCAGAAGTTCAAGCAAGATTAAAAATTAAGCAACGTGGAATAGGTAGGCTTGCCTTAGGAGCTCTCGGGAATACGCCAAATCAGGGAGTACAAGGTGAATTAGGTATGGCCAATCAATCTATCCATCCATCCGGATGGATGAATTGATATGGCTATACCCTTTAGATCGGGTGGTGGCTAACGCCACCAAGCCGTAATACTTAGTGAACCAAAAACTAAATTTATTTTTTCCTTTAAATAGTGAGGTTCGGGACTCGTAGTTTCCAGTGAAGGGTTTCATTTTCGCTCGTGCTTTGACTTTAGCCACCAATGAGATAACCTCCTTTTAGTTAATTCTACCCGCTTAAAGTCTAGTTTGCCCTCCCTGTCACTAAACCCCAGCGCTTTGAAAAACTCTGCGTCATCATCCAGAACTATAGGGTGAAGCCCTTTACAGAACATTATCAAGTGTTCGGCAGTTTCCTCTTCCTCTCCACACGCACTGCATACCGTGCCTACCTCTTCGTATTTGGCCCGATATGTCTTGGTTCGGAGTACTCCCGTCCTGGCCTCGAACAGTAGAGAACTACCCCGAGAATTCTCATAGATCCTTTCCCTGGGAATTTCGTGCTTAAAAGTTCGATAGATCTCTTGTGCGGACTTCCTAATCATGCCAATTCTCAACATATTGGTCTCAGCTTTCTTAACCTTATTCTTAATCAATAATTCTTTTGGGTTGGCCCCCTGCTGTTTTCTAAGTATTCACCAGTCAATTTTCTGGTTCGCTACCTCCATTTTGTATCGACATTCCTTACGTACAAGTAGCTGATTATCTTCCTAGCCCAACGCTCTTCCCTCATTTCTCTCAATCGCTTATCAAATTTTATCTTGCTGCTAGCTTTCCTGCCCTCAAAAGATGTCCATCTATTTCACCGTGTACTCCATGATTTGGTGTATTCCCGTGAGCTCCTACGGCAAGCCTACCTATTCCACGTTGCCTAATTTTTAATCTTGCTTGAACTTCTGATATCATGCACAAGACCGCATTGCCGAACGTCAGACCAGGAACCATGACCCCTTTCCTTATTCCTCTCAACACATCATACCTATTGTGATTCCACAGAGCCCTGTTTTCTATCACCACTGCATTCCTGTTACCTTTAGTCGTCACGTATATTTCGTGCTCCCTTAGGTACTCGGTCCCATTGCTTATCCATATGCCCAGATACTTGTATTTATCTGTTATCTCTAGCATGACCTCCTGTATTCTAAGCTCACTATTTTCATTATCATTAAAAATCATGACTGCTGATTTTTTCTTACTGAAACTGAAATGTAACCTATCTCCCTCATTACCGCAGATGTCCATCAATCTCTGCAAATCTTCCTTGTCGGCCATTGGCACTATATCATCTGCGTACATCGATGCTGGTAGTGCCTGTTCAATGAGTTTTCCTTGTTTGATGAAAGAGAGGTTGAAGCCCAGTCCACTTCTCTCTCATTTGGCCTCTAACCCTTGTAGGTACATCATCGAGGTGACAAAGGACACCCCTGCCTAAGCCCCCATTTTACCCTTCAGGCTTGGATACCTGTTTTTCCCACTTTATAACTGCTTTGTTACCTTTAGAGATATTCTTTAAAAGATTAGTGACTCCATCTTCCACACCTAGTGTGTCCAGTATTTCCACAAGTCCTCTTGAACCAGGCTATCGTACGCTCCCTTGATATCCAAAAATGCTAGCCACAAGGGCCTGTGTTTCTTTTCTGCTATTTCGATGCACTGCGTCAGTGGCAACAGATTGTCTTCCAACCTCCTGTGTTTCCGAAACCCATTCTGAAGTTCCCCCAGCACCCCCTCAACCTCTATCCATGCCTGCAGTCTTTCCTTTATAATCTGCATCGCCAGCCTGTAGACTACTGATGTTACTGCTATAGGACGGTAGTTGCTTATGTCAGCCTTGCCCCCTTTCCTTTAAAAATCATGCTCATCCTGCAAAGTTTCCATCCATCGGGAACTTAACCATAGATTATTATTTTGCTCACTGCCTCTCTTGAAGCCTGCTTGGACTTCGGACCTAATGTCTTTATCAGCATAATTGGGATGCCATCTGGGCCTGTTGATGTAATACTAGGAACCCTCTTCTCAGACTTTTCCCACTCTCGTTGTGAAATTGGAGCCATTGCGCCACTTGATTCATCCTCGTCTATTGTGGTGCATAAATAACTTCTTTGTTGAAATTTTTCCGTCACCCTTGTTCTTATATATTCAATAGCTTCGTCCCCTTCAAGCCTAGCACCTTCAGCTGTAGTTATAAACCTCTGCTCTAGGCTCGTTTCATTTCTTAGGGAGTTTAGATAGTTCCAAAATTTCGAAGCTGCCTTTCTATCTTTTCAGATACTTCTGCCAGCCACTGCGCTCCCTTTCTTCTAATCTTTTCATTGATCAGAAGGGACGCATCCCTTCTACAGCTTAGAAAGATGTCCCATTTTCTTTCAACATCATCTGTCGGTTTACCGCACTGCTTAGCATGTCTGTGTTCCCTAGAGGTTTCCTGACGTTTTGCTACGGCTCTCCTAACTTCCTCATCCCGCGAACTCTTGGGTATATGTCTTCTTTTCTGGGATGACTTGTCACGTGCCTTAGCAAGCTCTAGCTCAGTCTAATTAGATTCGTGTATGTCCACACTGTTTTATTATTCTCAGTGATTACTTTCTCAATTTGTTTAGTAGCTATTTCTATTTGCCTTTCTGAATAAAATTTTGGCAGAGACTGTTGCGCCGTGCGGTGCACGAGCCACCCCCACACAGAAAGGGCTGGTGTGCCGCACGGAAGTAACGTCATGCACTTTTTCGGTTAGGCGCTTCATTTGAATAGTCGGAGTGTTTAGCAGTACGTCTAGACGTAAAGATAGAAGCAGTAAAAGTTACGTCCAAACGCAAAAATAAAATGGAATGTTAGGTCCAGCGTGACAACAATACAAAACTAGCTTGTTAATCGTTCCCAACCGATTGGGAGCTGGGACGTAGTAGGGGTAAATTAAAGCAGCAAATAAAAGTTGGCAAGGTTGGTGGTTCGAGCCTTATTGCAGTCTTTGTTACTTTTTCTTTTTTTGTTCGCGCATGTATTTGAATAACAATTGCGCATCCTCATCGGCCTCCCGTAAGCCTGATTTGCTGCTGGTGATGGTCCTATCCACAGGTCCTTTAATACTGGATGTTTGATATTGGAAGCCCCATTGCAACTTCAGAAGTTAAAGAACTGCAACTGAGGATTTTCTTGATATAGCGAACAGAATATTTTATATATTTACCTTCCCTTGAGCCTCGTCAGAGTACAAGTATGAAAGTGCACCGTAAATATTGAATATAAACTTTGCGGTATTGATTATAAAGAGTATGTACAGCTCAACGCAGCACACGTGTAGTAAAATTCTCAGCTTACGGATCAACTGCATTGTAACTGCACTTACCGATTTGCAATGTCCTTCGGGTGCTCAAGTTTAGCGACTGAAGCATCTTCAGTGATGACTGATCGATTGACACATCCGATGGCGGTATTTGCCGAGTAATCACTTCCTTTTTGGCTGTAATCGAAAATCTCGGTGCTGTTGCTGTGTGTCTTAAATCTCATGTTTAAGATGGATAAGAGCGCACAGAATACAAATACACAAAAAAAGGACACACACACACACACGTGTGTGTGTGTGTGTGTGTGTGTATTCGTATTCATTGCGCTCTTACCCTTCTTAAACATGCAATATCAACATGCACACCTTTCCGCCTTGGTGCTTAAATATTATTGCGGAACCTTTTTCGGGAGGTCGGTGAGGACGTATTCGACTAGCACTTCAGCGATACCTGTGGTCTGTTTGGAAGCGCACTACCGACGCACCTTCACGCAGCAGACGCAGAGCGCAAGTTGTAGCGAGCGAACTGAACGTATGTATGCATGGGTGGCTTTCGTCTGATGTACCACGTGTAAAAATGGAGGGGTAAAAAAAGAGAGCTGGACACATAGCTTCGGGGGGGGGGGGGGAGCCAGAAAAGGTGAACTCCACAAATATAGCTTTCGCAAGTTCCCAAAGCCATTTTTCCTCATTATACCATCCACAGCGTCGTACTGCTTCCTTCTTCGCAACTGTCGCATTCGCAAGGCAGTCGTGCTTGCTTGGAGTCCCAGCATGTGGGCTGTACTGGGGGCTGGCTGGCGACCATGCTAGCGGCGCACACGCTCTAAAGCTTGATCAGAAATGCAGGACCGCTGGTGTGCCGCAGGGCAGTGTGTTGAGCCCTTTTGAACACAGCCCTGGCGCGCATCACCGACATCCCACGCGGCACAGCCTACGTGGTGCGTGTAGCCGTCTACGCCGACGAGGTCACGCTCTTGACGAGTGGACCTACTTTCCATAGACGCCAAGTCCGTGAGAGCCTCCAGGCTGCCATAAATGCAGTGGACAGCTTTATAAGTGGCGTGGGCCTTCGACTCTCCGCCACTAAGACCGAGGCCCTCGTCGCCCACCTTTGCGAAACGGGCCGCTACAACATCCCGAAGCTGCACCTTCGTGGCCACCAGCTGCCATGGAAGAGGAGAGTCCGATACCTCGGGCTCACAATCGACCACCGCCCCAGCTGGAAGCCCGCAATCGCCGATATCCGAGAGGAATCGCGCAGGATTGCCGGAATGGCTTCTCGCCTCATCGCGGACGGCACAGGCTGCTCCCCGGACATCGCTTTGCGCCTGTACAACGTGGTGGCCTGCGCCAGAATGCTCTATGCGGTGCCTCTTCTCGGGTTCAAACCAACGCTACGGGCCACGCTCGATGTTGATCACCACGGCGTCGTGCGCTGCCACTTCGGCTTTCCGCGATCCTCGCCAATCGGCCCTACCCTCGCGGAGACCGGTCAGACGCTTCTTTCGCTCCAAGCGAAAGGCGCTGACCTGCGACACCTACATCGATTGCACCGGACGTCTGAGGAACGGAGATTTGCTGCCCGACTGGTCGATCGCCCACACTCAGGTATGGGCGAGCGAGCGCTCGAGTACCGCGCACTCGTCCCGCAGCCACCCAACTGCGGCACGTTCCCCATCCTTCCGCACCACGATCGGGCCTCACGATCTCAACCACGATCACCGGCATCCGGGCCAAGCGGAACACCCCTCAGTGCGCCCTCCATCGAGAGACCGCAGCAGTCATCGAGCAGCGACTCTCTGGCCGCCTCCTCATCTTCACCGACAGCTCGGTGGCGGGAGACGGTGCAGCGGCTGCCGCATGCGTGGTCCCCACGCTCAGCCTTAACGGACAGTGCCGGCTACCTTTCACTGCATCGTCAACGACAGCTGAACTCGCTGCCATCGACCTGGCGGCAGATCAACATGCCGAACTGCTTCCACCAAGAGCGGTGGTGTTGTGCGACTCGCGGTTCGCATTACTGGCGCTCGCGCGAGTGGAACGTGGCGTTTCCATTGCGCAGAGGCTCACGTGGAAGTTCGTGGTGATTGTGCGGAGTGGCCGTGATGTGAATTTTCAGTGGGTGCCTTCGCACATTGAACTACGTGGCAGCGAGACCGCGGACGCCCTGGCCAAGGAGGCCCACCACCCGTCCACCCCCGTCACTACCTTCGTGTGCACGGGTGATGTAGCGCCCTTTCGTATTGTGCGCCATGTGCGCGCCTTCCATCCCGACTCACGTGTGGCCACGGGAAACCCCGCTTGACCGCTGCCGAGGACCGGCATTGGCAGGCGTGCTCGTGCCTTCCTTCTTCGTCTGCGCACTGACTGCAGCCGCACTTCCGAGCTCCAATTTCTCCGCACCAACAGCGGGAGCCCGGCGGATGAGACCATCAAGCATGTTCTGCTGAAGTGCCCCGGCTACGCAGACCAACACCGGTGGTTCTTCGATGCATACGGCCGATTGAGACTTCCACACGTGAGTCACGACCAGCTACGGTTTCCCCGTGCGCATCGTATGACGCTCCTCAGGGCCTTCCGAGGCCCTGCTGAACTTTTACTGAAAACATTTACTGAAACTATTCACATTTTAGAGAGAGAGAGACGACCTTAAGGGCCGAGCGTTTAGAAGCTCTAGAAGTCTCTAATCCGGGACCCCTGTGGCTTCTGTGGCGGCACGCACCCTGGCCACGAGGGCTCTTTGGCCCGCCAAGGCCGAGCAGAACAGCCTCCAAGCTCTCTCGGGTGTAGGGAAAGTGATTGGGGGGACCGCCGGGTTAGAAGGGCATGCCCACACCATGTGATAAGTATCCACAAGTGGATGCGTACAGTGCGGGCATTCCCCGGAGAAGGCCGGTTTGAAGTGCTTAAGTATAGCCGGGCACAATACTGTGTTGGTGTTATTGCGGGTCGGAAGGAATGACGCTGGAGGATACGAAAACAAAACAGGTTTATGGCACTATTTACACTTATTTACAGCATAGAAAGGTTGAGAGTTTCACAAACCACGAGCGTGGTGGTTGAACCGTTACATGGTTCAGAGCGACGTCCTGCACTCTGCGGCGTCGTTATAAGCCCTGTCGGGCTCCTCCTTCTTGAGTGGAACACCAATCACACACACACAACAGGCGAGGGGTACGAGCATGCACGGCCCACGTGAACATCCAATATTGAGTCGTGATCCCTTCACTACACGGTGGCGCCATAGGGGCTCTTCCTCGTCGTGTGTGTGCCGCTGGTCGAGGGGTCCCACGCTCCTGACAGCAGACATCAAACGGTCCGCCGATTTGTCCGCTCAATTAGCAGGGCAATTTGTGGCCGCGGCCGCGGTTTCTTCCAAGGAAGACGCTGCCTTTGTTGTCCTCTCTGGAACAGCTTACGGTGTCGTGGCGACACGACGTCTCATCCTCCGGCAAGCAGGGACAATACCTGGCGGGCATAGGCAGCCGACCAGTCGGCCATCTCTTTGAGGATTAAAAGAACACCGCTCCCCCGTCATCTCTGGACGCTGGTTCCGAGAAAACTGGGTTCCAGGCGTGGGAACGCTGCCCGGCTACGCTTCTCAGCGACAGCATGGCGCCTACTGACGACGGTCATAACAGCTTCCCCCTCGCCAGATGAGTCACGGAGGGCAGCATTCACTGCTGCTGCTCGCAGAGACGACGAAAGGGTCCGTAGTTCAATGCCAGGAACTCGCCTTTGCCTGTCACATGGTCTGGGTAACTGCCGAAATCTTCGACAGCGTTTCTGAAACTCGACCACATGCACAAGCAAGCACTCGGCCCCCTTCGAACAAACCAAGCAAAAAGAGGGATAGCAAACCAATTTTCTTCACTAGCTTTAACAAAAAGCTCACACTCAAAACTATCAGGACTCACTTGTGCTGAGAAACCAAACGTGCTGCTTTACAAATTTACATAAGATGCACGAAAAAAACTAAAATATCAATTTTGATACATCAAGAGCACCCCATAATGGCTTAGAAAGAGCGGCTGAGCGCGTCAGTGTTTCCATTCAATTTGCCCTTGATTTGCCCAATGTCAAAATGATATTTTTGAAGAATCAAGCTCCGCCTCACCAGGCGACTGTTCTTTGATGTCACGGTTTGCAGCCACGTCAGGGGGAAATGGTCTGTCTCTAATTTAAATTAAGCACCTCCGAGATAACACTGCAACTGATGAATGGCCTACCCATTGCAAGCGCACTCCTTTCCTGAAGCGCAGTACGTTATCTCACAAGAGCCCAAATTCTAGCTCAAGTAAAGCGCATCTTTACCTGTTACCACTGTCGTACTGACATAAAATGCTGCTTTTTTAATTTCATCGCTGACCACATTCATCGGTTCTGTCCTGCTGAGAGTGTGGTGCCATCATCACCATCAGCCACCGCGGCTCCGTTTGAGGCGTGGAATAAAGTGGCGAGAGAAGACACGACCACGTTGGCCGCCGTCTCGTCTTCCTCTCACGCTTCATTGGTGACCACGGGCACACGAACAAGCGACCGGCGCTGCACTACTGCCACCGAGCTGCGCGACCATGCTCCAATCAGCACAAGCCTGGCAGCCTCAATTCAACCCGCCATTGCCCCCGTTCCGGACCTCTCGCCTAGAGTCGTGGTTCGAAGAGTTTGAGGCGGCCTTGTATCAGAACGGCATCTGGATCCAAGAGCTCATGTACGAGGTATTGGAATACCATCTTCCACATGACCTCAAACACCACCTCACATACTTCTCCTGGAGCCCTCGCCCGTACGATCACTTGCGAGATGCCGTGCTCAAGTTTTACGGCCTTAAACACGCTCCTCCGCCCAAAAATGACACAGCTGCACCTGGCTCATCACCTTCCAGGACGCCTCTTGCCACACAGCCAGTCCAGACCATTCCCCTGCCAGAAACTGGCCAGATAGATTCGACACCAGCCGCTGCCCCGTGCACCGTCGCATTCGCTGCAGAGACTTGGTCGGCTGAACTGTCTGTCCCGGGCGACTCGGCGACCTCAGCTGGGTCAGCTGACCTTCCTGTAGACTCCCCGCCCATCCCGGCACCTGTGGAGGCCCGCGACACCACTCACACTACGGACCCAGAGCCCGCTGTGACACTGCACGCCATCAGTTTCCCCTGCACACCGGTACCTGCTGCTCAAAACCTCGTGGACTGCCAGCACCTGCTAACATCATCCTCCATGTGTCCTACAGAAGTTCAAGCCCCTGAGCATGCACGGCTGAACGTGCATGATGCTGTGACGATGTCAGGAAATCCCGAGGGCCGCACGCCTGGCTCACCACAGGTGGAGCACACCGTGCATGCCCCAACAAATGCGCAGTTAAACCATCCGCCTACCACTACGTACGCGTGCTTGAGCATTAGCATTTCAACGCCGCCGACGGCCCATGACAACTGTGACGCCACATACCAGCCGCTCGATCTCGCATCACCAAACGTCGGTTCTAGCTCGAACAACGCGACGACTCATCGGCGTACGCCTGCGCGTTACACATCGTCAAAGGTCGGAAAAAGCAATCTATCAGTGCCCTCTGAGCCCGCTCGTTATCACTGTAAACCATGTCGCACTTCATCGGTCCAAAGCGCACCGTTTCCAACTTATCTGCACCCTACTCGGCCGACCAGGCGGCCGCCGCAGCCGGTAATGTGCCACCGGAAGCGACGGTACCAGCACGGTAAACACACTACCAGGGTTGACCGCACTCCCCGTCGACGTTCCCACCAGCTCCAACAAGGAAGTAACACTAGACCCTCTGGACTGGCCGTACTACGCTCATGCTACAGTCCATCTTTTAAGCATCAGTGTCCGAGTGCGCGCGACAATCGACCACACCGAAACGGCCCGTGTGTGTTCTCGGCCCTTGACCATTTTTCGCCTTGTCATTGATACTCGCTATCGACAAGTGTTCCTTCATCACGACCCTCGCCCGCTCCTTCCAACAGCGTGCCTGCGTAGCCACCCTCGTCTGCTGCGCCATTCCCAGTGTCGCCCGCCAGAGACCCGCTGCTTACCGATGGCCCATCAACGTTGACATCCTGGACTTTCCAAATGAACACTTTATGGATTGTCCTTCATGTATATAGCTTTTGTCATTATCTTTCTTTCTTTTTTTCATTAGCCTTCAAATCGCGCAAAGTGCTAGGGGGGGAGCCCTGTGGTGCCATCATCACCATCATTTCTTGATCACCGCGCCACGCCTCTCGCGCAGCTGATGCTAGCGCAACCTGCGCGAGGATTAGAACAAGCTAGCGCACTTGGTGTGTGGGACGTGGTCAGCCACCGCGGCTCCGTTTGAGGCGTGGAATAAAGTGGCGAGAGAAGACACGACCACGTTGGCCGCCGTCTCGTCTTCCTCTCACGCTACAAGAGCATCGGTCCAGAACTCGGATTCAGCGAGCGTTAAAATTGTCCTGATGTTCGTCTGTTTACGGTCGCCAATAACCGTCTACTACTGAGACATGAAGCTCACCAGCCTCCCGAAAGCTTAACCTAAGCTTTGACCTAACGGGCTACCTCAACGGTTAGGGAAAGCTTAAATGATCTGCTCATATGATCAATCGTCTCCAAAGAAAACCAACAAAACATAGGAGAAAAACACTGCTTTCTAGAGGGTTCATTTGGTTAAAGTTATCTGTCTATGCTAACGCTTCTGAGAGAAAAAAAACACTGAGCCCTTCTGAGCGCTTTCAATTATTCTCATTCTTACGGCGCTGCAAAATTCACGGCACCACTAACCAAACGCTTAAGCCTTCACAGATGGTATAAACGTTCATCCTTACATTACGTTGCAACACACCGTGTACAACACAAAAATAATGCTAAGTGCAATACTCATCAAATGCACCTCACAATAATGCACAGGGTTTCGCTAAAAATGTGCACCAATGGCTCTCAATTCTCATAACGCGCAACGACAACTCCACTGTGTTGCGCCAAACTTAACCATTTTACGAAATCATCTGGTCTATGTTAATATCTTCTTCCTTAAATGCCAATTCACGCCACATCCACATGACAGTGAAGGCATACGATATTAAACTGAACCTTTAAAACACTAAAAAAACAGAACAATTTTTTAGTTTTTACCTTCTCAGTATACTTGTACAAATTATTAACGGACTTCAATTTTCAGCCTTTATTTCGGAGGTTTTTCTTTTCAAAAATTTACTCCGCATCATGTAACTTACAAAATTAAAATGACTCAAATTTGCATCTCATATGCAACACTGAGTTACAATATTTAACATGCCTGTGCAAAAGTTACTCATACTGAACGTGAATTCTCTTCTCATGGGGCTTTTAATCGCACACGATGGGGTCGCGGTCCCGGCGGTTGTCGAGCACGCCAGAGGCTACAAAATGCACAAACTCTAAGCAGTGCACTTCCGTCACACCTCATGTTGCACTTCGGCCTATTCCCCGTAGGAATTTGAAAGTGACGCCAGTAGCTTGGAGGGAGCCTGTGCCATTTTCTCTTTGTATTCACCCCTGCGCGGTATTTAGCCACTCTGCCCTTTCGACTTTGACCCTTCAGGCAAAACTGCTTTTCCGAAGTCGTCGAGCTGAACCGCGCGCTTCGTTTGGGTGACGTTCCTCCTTCTCCCCCTCCACACCTGGCTCGCCGCTTGTGCTTCCATGAACGCCACGATTGACGTTTCTTGAAACGGATTAACGGCCTACCCCTACGCCTTTCTCGTGACAAGGTGGGACCTGTCGTAGGCTTACGCGGCGCCGAACGCATCCGCTTCTTTCTTTTTCCTCGACTTTTGCAAACCAGCTCGATGGTATGGCTGCACTGCTGAAGCGCGGCGTTCTTGCTCTCATGGGCCACTCCACCAACCATGCCTACATTTGACGATATTGAAGCGTCCTTTCGAGGCTCGAAAAAGGTTTTCAGCTTCTTACTGGGCCCTATAGGGCTGCTGGCACCTTCCTCATCCACGCAAGGAGCGTCTCTCGACATCGTCCCTACCTCCAGACCCTCCAAGGCCTCGTTCTCAGCATACTCTACCTTGATGGATTATAGAATACGCAGGCCCTTTAGTGGCGCAATCTCTGTTTCGAGCGCTTCATGACGCACCTTAACTTCCGGCGCTTTTTGACGCACCTCGCTTTCGAACTCCGGTCTGAGTCTTTCTTTCTTTTTGCTAATAGAAGGTCCAAATCTCCTGAATAGCTCTGCTTTGATAAATTCATAGTTGTTCGCGTGCTGCTCACTGAGTCGTGCAACAACATCCGCTGCCTCGCAGGGCAGAACCATGCGTAGCTTCTGAGACCAGGTGTCTCGCTCACACGACAGTTGCCTACACTTTCGTTCAAACAGTCTAAGATACAGGCCCATATCCCATGATACTTCATATGGCTGCATGTACCTAGACATCTCGAACTCTGCCTCATTGTCGAGAAGTGCTCCTCGCTGGGGTCCCAACCTCATACTCAACTCATAGTCTTGTTTGAAAAACTTTGTCTTGAGGCCTTCTCTTTCGTCTCCACTCTTTCCTTCCATCTGAGCTGCTCTTAGTTTTCTTTCGATGATG
Organism: Rhipicephalus annulatus; assembly: GCA_013436015.1. Lineage (NCBI taxonomy): Eukaryota > Metazoa > Arthropoda > Arachnida > Ixodida > Ixodidae > Rhipicephalus > Rhipicephalus annulatus. The sequence continues at coordinate 57,460 of WOVY01005439.1, forward strand.
AGGTCCCATTCTTCGCTTAGTTCCTCATCATCAGCCCCCAAATCATTAATCGCTTGAATGATTATGGGTTTTCGTGCCAAACCCTTTGTATCAATCCCCAATTCCTCACACAACAGCAACAAGTCTGACATCTGCAGCTCCCGTAAGTCTATGATCGTACTGAGTGCTCGCTACTTCCAAAACAACTTTACGAAACGGCGAAACTGAGTCTTTCGGCAAATTTAACTACCAGTTCTAAAATTTAACCCTCTTTTAGAACCTGGTTCACTCAAAGGAAAAGCCAAGCACTCACCCATACGTGATCCATGTCTCGAGCCAGCTGCTTCCCTTGGGCCGACTGTTGTTGTCACTTGTAGCTTCGTATCCGACCGCTGCCAACCAGTTGTTGCGGGTCGGAAGGAAGGTCGCCGGAGGATACGAAAACAAAACAGGTTTATGGCACTATTTACACTTATTTACAGCATAGAAAGGTTGAGATTTTCACAAACCACGAGCGTGGTTGTTGAACCGTTACATGGTTCAGAGCGACATCCTGCACTCTGCGGCGTCGTTATAAGCCTTGTCGGGCTCCTCCTTCTTGAGTGGAACACCAATCACACACACACAACAGGCGAGGGGCACGAGCATGCACGGCCCACGTGAACATCCAATATTGAGTCGTGATCACTGCACTACACGGTGGCGCCAGAGGGGCTCTTCCTCGTCGTGTGTGTGCCGCTGGTCGAAGGGTCCCACGCTCCTGACAGCAGACATCAAACGGTCCGCCGATTTGTCCGCTCAATTAGCAGGGCAATTTGTGGCCGCGGCCGCGGTTTCTTCCAAGGAAGACGCTGCCTTTGTTGTCCTCTCTGGAACAGCTTACGGTGTCGTGGCGACACGACGTCTCATCCTCCGGCAAGCAGGGACAATACCTGGCGGGCAAAGGCAGTCGACCAGTCGGCTATCTCTTTGAGGATTAAAAGAGCGCAGCTTCCCCGTCATCTCTGAACGCTGGTTCCGAGAAAACTGGGTTTTAGGCGTGGGAACGCTGCCCGGCTACGCTTCTCAGCGACAGCATGGCGCCTATTGACGACGGTCATAACAGTGTAAAGGCGCAACAGCCAGCGCTCGTCAGTCAGGCTGACCTTTTCACGCGCTTTTAAAAAGGCCCGTTACACACGCGTCGGAGTTTGTTGATATCGCGCCACGCCGCATTCCTCCTTGGAGTCCCACGTGACTTTGTTTACGTTCACCCCTCCGAGCTGCCTAACGGCCTTTTTTTTCTCCCTCTCTCCCGCGGGCGCATTGCGCCGACCGAGCCAACACCACCTAGATCTAGAGAAGGCCTGTGCAGGGCTGCGTGACGTCACCGCAGTGAGATCGGCCTAAAAGTCGGCTTCACCCAATCCTACGCTTTTTCTTTCCGAAATGGCATTTTTCCTACATTATTATTATTACTTTCGCGGTTTTGGAGTGCACAGAATATTTGCAGTAAGGAATATTTTCAGTATGTTTTAACTAAACGCTGGCTTGAAATAATTCATCAGGCACTCGTGAAATTTTTAACAGCATGCACAGCCATTTCGTGCAGTTTAAAAGAGGCTTAAATTTTCGTTGTGAGACATATTTATTCGTGATACATCATAATCCAAACAGGCAGAACAATTCATAAGAAAGAAGATTATGCTTGAAGAGTACTGAGCTTCCGCTTCGCAGCCTTGCTTTCAGTTCCTTTATTTTCAACTTTGTTCCGCTTTGCAGCCTTGCTTTCATTCAGCTTGTTATTTTGAACTTTGCACAAATTATTCAGCAGCGTATTGGCAGCAGCACTGAGAACGTAGTTTAAGACAAGTTCAGGTGAGTGGCCACCATCGCAGAAATCCAAGTCTTCATTGCACTCAACAAGGGAAGTCGCGAGGCTTACAAGAACTTCTTTTTGTTTTGCGCAAGCAAAAAATTGTGATGCGTACTTCGGACTTCTCAGCTTGTCAAGCACAATTTTCATTGTGAGCACGGCATTCGCAACTACCACTTGTGGAAATTTCAGTCCACCACGCGTTGCATTAGCTATCAGCACATCATCATCCAGTTCAATGGTCCGATACTCAACAGTCAAGTTTTCCTGGCAGGAAGAGCAGGCAAGTTTCCTAACTGCAGCATATGCACAATATGCTGCTACATATGTAATAGCTGGTAGCATTTTATCCTTCTCCTTCACATCATCGTCCATCACTGCAACATCAAACTGCTTAACAAGGAATTTCAAATCAGTGGTAGGAATGCAAGGTGCAATGGTATCCAAGTTGGGAAGATCAAGTAGCTTCTGAAGTCTCCGCTTCTGCTCGGATTCATAAATCTGACGTATCGAAACGTGGTATTGGGCACCAGACAGATGCCTGTACCTGCCAAACCTGTCTTCCAAACTGTCGGTTTGAAATTTCCTTAGCAAAACGTATTTGAACTGAAGTTCTTCAATGCAATACGTTGACACCTCAACAAGGGCATGTGAGGTATGTCGCAGTGCCATGTGCGTTTCGCGAGTTAACTGGCCAGCATCATGCTTCAAGCTCTGCCAGTGGTCCAACCAATCCACAATCTTGTTTAGAAACTCAATTTGGTGGCATTTCAGTGCACTTATCGGTTCTTGAAATGGGTCTCGGAGACGCTGACCTTTGAATGGGGTCTTGACATTCACCACATTCCACCATGTCAAAACAATGTTAATAAGTTCCAATGTACCAGCATTATGCTCAAGTGCGGCTTTGGTGCTTCTTAGTGCTGCAGCAGTTGAACTGTTGAAGATCCTCAGTGCGAGCTTTACATTTTGTCGCTCTAGATTGGATGGATTCAGCGACTTGAAGGACAAAGTTGGAGCTAGTCGCAAAAGCTCATTTTCTTCTCCTTCATGCAACTTGCATAGTGTGTTAAACGAGGCTGTCAGGACAGATGGGTTTTCCGAGAGGGCACTGAAATTAGGAAAGAAGATGCACCTTCCACAATTACGCTGATTCAGCCAGTTATTTCGGATACACTTTAATATATGCAATGCATCCAGAATAAAAAACAAGGGTATTGATGGGTCTGACGGGTGCCTGTATACAATGCTCACTTTGGGAGGATCAGCAAAAAATGGCATAGCCTTTCGGTTGATCGAGTTGTTGTCAGACACCACTGCAACTACTCGTATTCCAATGTCTTCTAGGTGCCTGATCAGCAGATCAAGAAATTCATGTAGCTGTTTCGCTTCTATTTGTGCTACTGGAAATATATGCACAACATCCTTGTTTGATGATAACAAGCTTTGTATTATAAAGACGTATGCTGTCTTTGCCGCATTTTCATTGTTTGTCGCTGCACCAGTGACATAACCACCCTTGTACTGAAAGGATGCCTGCAGGTGGATCTCGTCCATCATAAGCGTCACAAAGCGCTCATGGTCTTTTAGTGTTGATGCCAGTCTCCTTGCATAAGAAAGGAATGAATCCTCTTGTTGCTCTCTGGATGGGCTAGCACGGTAAGAGGCACAAATGCGTCGTATTGTCTGTGGATGTGGGAGCTTTAATTTTGCTGTACTCCTGATGAATCTGTATGCGTGCGGCGATATTGTGTACACAAGGCTGCAGAACACCAGAAAGTCAGCTGGGTAAGTCGACGCCTTAGTGAGGAGAACTTGAAGTTGCTGTGTCACAAATTTAACGACTGCACTTGCACTCATGCGGGAGAGCTGAAGATGACAGTTGCTCCAGGAGTGCCACGACACGCTTCAGCAGAATCTCTAGTTGGAGTTCATTATTTGTGGAATCCTTCGTGACGTCTTCCACATCGCACAGAACTTTGTGAAGCACTCTCAAGTCAGAAATTGTCATAGGAAGCACAGAGGAACCTAGGTTTTGTAACCTCATTTCACCAACATACACTGCCAAAGAAAGGTCGGATGCCACTGTCACTGCACGATGCAAAACTGGGGCACCTTGGTCGCTGAAGTTGAGGAAAAGTACTTGTTTCTGGGTGACCACCTTGGTCCAGAAGTCAGTAAGAGAGAGGTCACCTACTGCTGTCAATAGGTCTTCGAAAGTGGCGATGACATTCTTCTTTTCTTCCGCTTCGTGAGACTGCTCTGATAACCATATTGCTTCCTGCAACGCTTCTGCGTCCACACGAGCGCGCTTTTCTTCTGGGCTCTCGCGTGCAGAAGTTTCTTGGCGGGACAAGTAAGCAGGGCAATTAGGGAAAACGCTTGGGATTGCAGAAGGCTTCAAGCGCCTCAGCTTGAGGGGTACTTCAATTACTTTCCCAGTCTAGCTGTCAGTGTAGCTGGTGGAGTCTACGAAGTCACTTTCAAGAAAGTGGTGCTCAGAGACCTGGAACATAAGCACAAACAACGAAGTATAAGATGAAAGCGACAGAATTATACATAACAGTTTTACAGAATTATATGATCCCAGTGCGCCGTTTGTAAAGATTAAGACAAATTCTTTCGCTTTATTTATCTGCTTCTGTACGGCAACCACGACCACGCAGTCAATAAGAATGACGTCTCACTTAGCGAACCTTGCTTTGAGACGGTAAACCACGAGCCATAGTTTGTTTGGCGCTCAAGTAGTGGCGGACGCCCCACATGTAAAGTAACTACGCCGTCTACATTGTATGTTCGACGCAGGCAGTTTTACTCGCGAATACATTGCGCTAAATCAATTTCTGATTAGGCAGAACCGCACATGAGCAACCTGAGGCGTAAACATGGCACTATACACTTTACGGCACGAACATGGAACAATATTACACTGAAACACACCATTTGCTCAGTTGTCAATCCTTAAGGTGCATAGCGCGTCGTAACGGTTGCATGCGTCACGCAATTAACTAGACTCTGTTCCCACGAGAAGCACGACTGCCGGAAAACAAACGGGAACATGTGCTTACCACAGTGTACTTCGTAGGTGTGAAGTTTTCCCGCCGCACAGCCTTCGTCCACGCTGCATTTTGGGCGGGGTCCAACGGAAACCTGTACACGCGTGCTCGCGGTCCATTAGCGTAGTTCGATCGACAGTTCGGTGCACAGCAGCACCCAGGCATTTTCGCCAGCACACCAGCAAAAGTTCATGCAGCACGCCTGAGCAACTGAGTACAAAGAAAATGCACGCCAACAAGCTGCAGCACTGGAAATAGTGTCAGCGTTGCCAGATGCTTAGGCTGATACCGCTAGCATTGGTGCTCTTATGTATTCAAGCCTGCAGTATATCGCAATTTTTATAACCAGTACTGCGCCGCATGAATAGACCATGATGTAAATGAAAACACATATAAATTTTCCTTATTTTCTGCATCAAAAAAAAACACCTTGCGGCTGCCACATTCAATAAACAGTTTTCTACCCACAACGCGCATGCTGGCAGATGGATTCCTGTACTAGCCACAGCCGAAAGCCAAGCCGAGCCGCGCCAGTTCCCGTGCGCGCCGTGCGCTCTCTCTGTTCGCGTCGTCGGGCTTGCAGATCTCACTGTGGTGACGTAGTTGGTGTGGAGAGGGGGACATGCGCGGGCCTTCTCCTAGTTCTAGGTGGTGTTGACCGAGCTCGCAGACAGTCTTTCCCCCTCTCTCTTAGATGAGGAGCGCCCTAACTTCATTCCACTTGTCCAGTGTTTTTTTTAGGGGTGAAGCTTCTTATAGCGGCACCCGTTCGTCTCTCGTAGCCGTTGTAGTACGTAACAAGTATAACATTTTGACCTCCAGGGTAGTGTCGGTGAGAGATTTCTACTGTTAGTTGCTGAACAATAAAAAAATAGTGCTCAATGTACATGTCAATGGCTGCTAATGGGGAATGAGAGACAGGAGCATTCGGCTTTTAGTTAACGCGCATGCTGCGATTCTCATTAGCAGCCACTGGCATGTACATTGAGCACTATCTGACAAGAAAGGGTTGCTACGTTATACTCGCTGGGTGGAACTTCCTTAGTTTTAGAAAGGTTTAGCGAGCGTTGAGCCGCAGTGCCATGAATACAATGATCTAGTATATACCATGAATGAACTCGAGGTGGTTAAAGGTGGGAAGTAGATACGAAGCGCAAGCCGTAAAAAAGTAAAAGCCGAATTATCCTGTCTCTCATTTCTTATTAGCAGCCATTGGCACGTACATTGAGCACTATCTGACAGGAAAACGTTGCTACATTATACTCGCTGGGCGTAACCTCCTTGGTTTTATAAAGGTTTAGTGAGCGTTGGGCCGCAGTGCCATGAATACAGTGAACTAGTATATACCTTGAACTCGAGGTGGTTAAAGGTGGGAAGTAGACCCGAAACGGCAAGCCGCAAGAAAGTGTGCGTGTGCCACCTCTCGTTTAGTCCTTGGAATGTCCGCTGGATGGCGGTGCTTCTATATGGGGAATATATGATGAAAAGATGCGAGATGGTGGTAATTGGAGTGTTTATTAGATGGACGAACGGACACACAGACAAATGCATGGATGGACGCATGAACGGACGCAGGGGTGGATGCATGGACGAATGCAGGGACGGACGCACGAACAGACGCACGCACGGACGGGCGGATGGACGCATGGACGGTCACACAGACAGACGCATGGACGGACGGAAGCGAGAACGAATGGACGGACGAATTCTTCGCCCCACTCTCGATCATTCACTCCGTGGATATGCTGCTATTTTTTTTTTCTTCCTTCGCGGGCGCATCGCTTCACCTCCGGTTTCTGGGCGGTCTTTAGGTGGATTGCGTGTGCTGCGGTTGGATTCTTACGCGCGTGCGTGATGAGAGCTATCGAATGATTTTCACTACCCTTCTCTTACCCCCTTTTTTCTGTCTCTTTAATTCCCATTCCCCCTTTCCCTGCGGTGAACTGTGGAGGTGCTCTCACCGAGAGAGGCAGTAACGGAACTGCGCTTATTTATTCATTTTTCCTCTTTCCAAAGTCACTTAGAACCACAGCGTACGTATGTGCTTAAACTAATATCACCACGTGCTTCTGCTGCAGAGCCTCCGTGGTTTGCGGCCGCTTTGACGAACGAGGCGCGTGCAAGGTTGCCTGTCTTCTCGCCACTCCTGTGCTCATTGTACGTCCGCTGTATAGGAGAAAATACACGACTACCCTTTTAGAGACGCCTGTAGAAAATTCAAGCCCCGAAGAAAGCAAAAAACACGTATTTCCAAGCGCCTCTTATCTTTAGAACTTTGAGTGGGCATTGTCCCGACGTTTTGGCATGCCCACAATTTTTTTTAGGGTTCAAAGACGAGAGGCACGACACCCGTCCCCATCCTCGGCTGCGGGCAACGCATTCAGAGTGCAAGAAGTCTGCGACACTTTTTTTTTCAGTAGCTGAGTACGTATAAGCAGTTCTTCAAACATGCGGTTTCACTTTGAAGTCACGTGCACAGGATCGTTTCTGGTTTAGAACTGGCCCAAGCTCGGCATTTATTTCTCCTGTTTCGCAGTGCGAGTGCGTGTGGCCGCAGCGAAAGTGGACGGGCCACTAGCGTTCTTACTATCACCCGACTCAACCTTTCACGAATGGCACGTCGCCTAAGTTCGCTTCAAATTGGCCATGGTTTCGCTGGCGCCTCGGACAACGGAGAGTGATATGTTGCTGTCGTGGTGTTGCTAGAAGAAATACTGTTGCTTGCTGCCTTTCTAAGATTGCATCGTTGTGTTTTTGGTTTGAATAAACAATCTTGGGTAACCATTTTTGGCGTGATTGCTAAATATATCATGTTTTTTTTTAGTTGTGCGCTGGACTGGATTTTGGCTCTTCGCATTACTGTCTTTACTACTTATGTATCGTGGATTTTCGGGTGGTCTGAAGTGAACTGGGGATATCACTTAGGGTAGGTGTGTTTCCAGTTTTATTTTCAGGTTGCCAGAACATCCAAAAGCGACATTCAGCCTCTGTTTCAAGGGGGAACTGAATACTTGTTCAATAAATTTAAGTTAGATAATAAGTGCGACTTAAGATCTCATGAAACGACAGTCCGTCAGATGAATCTGGTCCTTGAGAAGATACGGCTACGGTTGGAATGGATTAAAACATGTTCCTTGGTGTGTTTCACTTTTTATTTGTCGCGGTGAAGTGCATGCGCGGGCTCAGATTTCCAAATAGTGAAATAATAATAAGCAAATTTGTGTATTTAACAAACACTATGCATTGTGATGAGGCAAGAAAAAGAAGAGTCGCCCAATGTATCTGGAAACGCAGGAGTGTCTGAAATACTTTTTCCCTTTTTTTGTTTCAGAGGATCGTTAGTTAACTGTCACGGACTGCCATTTTTGCGACCCGGCGTCACGGCAATTAACGGGCGCCATACTACCCCGCTGACCGGCGGGAACTGCGGGCGCATGAAAGAGAGCCGGGAAATGCAGAATGGGGTGTTCTTTTTCGAACGTCGCCGCCGACGTTTGATCCTTTGTACCTACGGCGGCGTCTGCAGGGTCGTGGAAGGCCGCGATGTACCCCGAACAAGGTTTAGACTACGGGACGCACCGGCTGAAAGCCAAACAGTCTGACCGTTCCCACTGGAAAACTTTTGGTGGCCAGCCAATCCGTATGACAGCACCCCAACAGGTTGTCACTCTCGCTAGTTGAGGGCCCTCTCCTAATTAAAAAGGGGTGGGGTCAATATAATTTTTGGGGCGGAGTTTCCAACAATGAAACGCGCTTGATTGGACCCATGTAGAGGTCTCTTGTCCCCAAGGAAGAGAGCGAGGGGACACGACGGGGATTTAAGCGCAGAATTTTGCCCTGCTAGGCAGGCTAGTCGCTGACCAACATGGTTTAGAAACAGATCAACAAGTATCTCTTCTAGAAGTTTTTAGTGTGGCTCTGTATCGGCTGGCCACATAAACTTAGCCGTTCGTCTAGTTGTGACGCGATATTAACGTCTGCAACGTAGACATCGGGACTTCGCCTCGAGTTAGCTCAACCTGCCCGAGGTCACCTGCAAGCACTAGCCTCCCGGAGCCACCAGCGTTGCAACACCGCCGGCATCGCAGTCGTGCCAGAACTCTCTTCGACTTCTCGCATCCGATCGTCGGGGACGCAACGCTGCCGGTCATCACACGCATGCCTTCACCTGTTCATATCTTCGAACTTTCTCCTCCGTAGTTCTATTGTTGTTAGTTTGTGTAGTTTGTAATAGTTCTCTCTCGTAAGGTGATTTATTGTTTTTATACGTATTTTTAGTGCTATCAAGTGTTGATGTATTTTGTTAGTTGTATTGAAGTGTTGTACTAGATCCCGTGTGCTGCAATATCACTAGAGTAAAGTTTGTTCTGTTTTCTCACGTCTTTGATCTCTTCACTGTCTCTACTTGCGTATGGAACGAACTAACCTGCTGTCGTTCCCGTCGCCGACTTCGTGCTGGCGACTCTAGAGTGGTAGCTTGTAACATTAACTTTATTTCATCCTGCCAATTTGAAATATGCACCATTTGCACGTTAGCATTGACACTAATTGGAAAGACTTGAAATCTAAAGAGCATTGTAGCGGCGACCCGCGTTTGCCGTCGAATAGGTGGCTTCGTTTTTACTTCGTGTTTTGAGGAGCTCATTTATGATGCAAAAATAATGTTTTTTGACAAGTAGTGTGCTTATTGTTCACTATTTAAAGGAAAACAAGCTACATGACGGACACAATACATGTTCACTATATAGTAAAGAATTTGGGAAAAATTAACGAAACTGCTATCGGCATCACAACTGGAAATGGGCACCACGTGTTTCACTTCTATAGTGAGTAAGGCCATTGAATGAACTTACCACTTATTTCTTTATAAAATTAGCTTCATGACTTTTTATTTGAAGAAAGTTGCACATTTAAAGTAACATGAGTGTAATGTTATTACGTTGAAGCTTCGTCACATCACACCGTTAGGGCCATTAAATCAAGCCTTCTGACGCCGATAGTTTAGTGGTATCTAGGCACTTGAGATCCCGATCTATAATTGCATTAAGAGCGTGCCAGTGAACCAGGTATTTGTACGTATGCAAGTCAGTGCAGTAGATTTGCCCGTGTGAGGCGGATAATGTTATAAACGGTGAACAACACTGCGAACTCTTGTTCTGAACATACATGTATGAAAGAGAAAGACAACCACCCGTTTGTAGCACGGAGCCACAAAAAATTCATACGGATTTTTCAGAAAGGAAGCCTTTTAGTACCTGAAAACTTTCCTAGTACGTGGTTCAAACCAGGACCAACACCTATCTGGGGCAGTCACTTTGCCGATTTAGCTAACCAGGAAGCTAAGCATTTGACAGCGCGAGGGTGTCCTCGTCGACAACTCGAAGGACATGGACGCAAGTACTACAAATGTATGTTGCAAATGTTGCTCATTTGCAACATACATGTAAGTAGGATTGCCTACACAGCTGGTTGAGCTGCTAGATGTAATACATTTTGAAGTGACATGCACTGTGCACCAAAGCTAAATCACGCTGGGCATTGTCATTGTACACAACCCTCTCAGACTTCCACCAAGATTAAAATAAGAACGGTCCGACATGGCCACTCGTGAAAGCACCTGTTTTTTTGTACAAAGCTGCTTCACTGGAAGTGAACGCAGCTCGAGGCACAGAGCGTGTGGTTTCTGCTCATGCAGTATAGGAGTAGATATGTGAATATGACTTGTTTAATAGAATAAATGAGGCAAGTGTTGCCCTCAAGCCACTTCTTGCAATGAAACGACAACTTGAAGACAAGGCAACGGCAACTTGAAGACGGGGGGGGGGGGTGGACCTCTGCAGGGAAGTAATTAAAACCCCTGTTTCCCGCCCCCCTTCAGTGCACCACTGACTTAGGTGACTCGGTGACAAAGACATTGGGGCACAGAGTGAGGTTAGGTCGGCCTCTGGGATTGGGGGGAGGTACAACCATTTAAACCCCTCCCACCATCAGTGCACCAATGTATAGAGCCACCTCTAGTTTATGAGTTGCTCAGTATATGGCATTGTGTGTATATGTCCTTGGCAATATCAAAACTAGATGGCGTTATTTGTTTTCACAGCGTATCCACGGAGTGAATTATGACTGAGACAAAGCATCCGTCCGTCCGTTCAGACGCACGGAAGGACGCTTAGCCCCACTCATCATCATTCATTCCGTGGGTATGCTATGATTATTTCTATTGATGCAACACAAGCCCATAATATAGCATCGATGAGTTTTGCCACGAAGATTTCGCCGTCAATTACGATTATGATTGTAACGTAAAAATTCAGAGAAGCTCTGCACCAGTAATGTTTAGCACTGCAGAGTGTCAGTCACTTGTCATTTTGTAAACGAAATTTTAAATCTTGTCTGAATGATCAGCTGCTTTCTATACGTTGTTGCTATATTCCATTGAATACCAATCTGGGCCGCGTATTTCGCAACGATTAAGAGAAAAAACATGAAACCCGACGCAGTTCGAACATTATTTTTCCACCACCCTGCCGCGAAGCGCAGAAAGTCCCCTTGACAGGCATGGTACTTGAGCTGATAGTAGTGAGTGGTTGCTGCCACCTGCTCCTTTTCACGTCTATAGAAGTTGCCACAAGCAAAACTGTATATGATGCGAACGTAAAGCAAGTTATCAAGTAAAAAAAGCTGCATTGTAGAACTCTCCATGAAGCTGCTTTTAAAGTAGCATGCTAGGAGGATATCCTCCTAGGTAGCATGCCACATTTGTATTTGTTTGTAGGTAGCATGCCACACGACCTTCGAAACTAATCTTCTAAAAAACGTGCATTGCAGTGTTGTCTATCTTAGGATAGCCATTTTTCCAAATTCATTAAACTACCGGATTGTGCAAGTGGCACGAAATCACGCGCCTCAACGTAGCCGGCAGCGCACCTCGGTTGACCTTTTTCAAATGTCTAGAGACCAATGAGGTCGGCTGCCGACTACATCTCCATCCGCCAATCGAAGGCAGTCGGCCAAGGTTGCTTGCGGAGCAAGCGCACTCCAGAGCTGCCAACTCTAGGAAAATTTCCTTTGATCTAGGGAAACTTTTGCTTCCACGTGAAGCAAGCAGATCGACGGAGGCATAGAGTTTTATACAATAATACTCTTATGTAACTCCGTGGACGGAGGGACGTCCCGCCCAAAGCCTCTTTTTTGTTCCTGCTTCCACCTTTTCTCTTTTACACCCCCTCTACATTGACCCAAAAGCGCTGTGCCATGCCCAGTAGTGCCCTTAGTGCTGTCGAGGGGTGCAAGGGGGGACGGGGCCAGTCGCTGTCCCCAACCCTGTGTCAGCGCTCTCCTCTCCCCCACTTCATTGCGGTTCTCTCTGTGAAGTCCGTGTTAGATGTCGATTTCCTAAATTCCGGTTCGTACCAAAGAAAAGGTGCTCTCACTCGAGCCCACCAAGTATATATGTTTTCCTTTTCACCAACTTTCCATTTTCTCGCCTTTCACCCACGACTTGATTTCTTTGGTTTGTTGTTGTTTCTTTATTAGTTTCCCTTGGTTGCGAAAGCTGTCACGTTGCTAGTGAGCTGACACGTGGAGCCATGCGATTCCGCCACGGTCGCCAAGGTTTCTGTGAAAAGTGCAGCTATAACCCTGAGTACCAGCAATGGGAAACTTGTCCAAAATATTAGACATCGAATACCGAGCGATTACAGCTTTTCCAAAGTTCCCATTGCCGTAAAACCGGTTGTCCAATACCTTGGACAACTGGTGCTGCCATCTGTACCGTGGTTTTGAAATTAGAGGTCTCGAAGTGCCGCTAGGAGTATTCATAATGGCGGCGTTCAGAGGTCCGGCGTTCTACGGTGTCAACCGCAACCGTAAGTACTTTTTTCGCACTTTGAGCTTAGTTAATGTCATTTCATCGGTTAAACGTCAAAGATAATGTTGCAGAAAGCACACGCAGCTAAATATTTCAGCTCTTAACGTCCTTTCTTTTGCCTACACGGTGTGAGCTTTGACATGTCCAAAAGATTGGACGTCGGGACTGAACCAAGTTGCTTTGTGTGAATTACGTGGCGCGCTGCAGTGTTAACAGAATGTGCCTGCTTCCGATTGCTACTAGGTTGCGGTATGATATGAAATTCTTTTTCATTTAGGAAAAAGGCCACGCGTCATTGATGAGACGGCCGAAAGAATCCTTGAACGAATCGCTGGAACGGCCACGTCCTACATTGATCTTTCGGACAGTGACGACGACACTTTGGTAAACACTACATTTTCGGCTCCAATTGATACCCTGAGCTCTGAAGAGGATGAAAATAGCGACGATGAACGCCCGTCCACCTCGAAGACGACAAAGGGGCAGTCATGGAAACGCCATGATAGGTAAGGAATAGTAGTAGTATGCGTTTTGAGAAGAGGGGGAGGGGGCTAATTACTGCAGGAGTGTGCATTGTGACGGTTGATCATTGCCATGTGAACGGATCAAAAGCAACTCGGCTCTTTTACGCTGTTTTCTTCATGCAGGCCGCTTCCGTCTTGGATTCCTGACTTCACATCCACCCCTGATGACAGTCAACAACGGGTTTTGTGGAGTCCAAGTGACTACCTCGTTCAGTATGTGCCACATGAAGTCTTCGAGATGATGGCTTTTGCCATGAACACGACACATATCCAGGAGACTGAAAAAAGTCTGGAGACCTCAGTAGAAGAACTCAAAATGTTTTTTTTGGGGGGGATTTCACTGACAATGTCCTGCCTGTGCTACCCGCAGATTCGCATGTACTGGATGAAAAAGACAAGGGTGCCTCTTGTTGCGGATAACATGACAAAGAACCGGTACTTTCAACTTCGGCGCCGGCTGAAGCTAGTTAACGAACTTGACGTAAGTGAGCAAGAAAAAGAGAAAGACAGGATCTGGCGCATAAGACCACTGGTGTCATTTCTACTGGAAGGGTGTCACAAGTTTCCTAGGGAAGAGAATGTCAGCATCGACGAACAAATGATCCCGTTCAGTGGACGAACGCAGCTGAAGCAGTTCGTACCACGCAAGCCAAACCCAGAGGGGCTTAAAAACTTTGTGCTCGCAACGCCAGGTGGATTAATCCTCAATTTCGAGATCTATCAAGGAAAAAAAAGGCAGCATTGTATCCAGGCAGCTCTAAAATAGGGGAATCCGCAGTGCTGAGGCTCACTGAAAACGCTCCCTCCCGGAACGAAGGTCTACTTCGACAGATACTTCACATCAGGGCCGCTGCTGGATAAGCTAGCAGAAAACGGAATTGCTGGCACGGGAACAATTATGAACAACCGGATCCCAAAAGGGGGTGAAACTATCGAGCGAGAAAGAGCTAAAAGGAAGAGGAACGTCAGAGATGTTTGCGAGAAACGACAAAAAAACAGGCAGTTTTACATTGGTATGACAATAAGCCCATTACGTTGATGTCCTATATTCATGGCCAGCACCCAGAAGACACATGCCGTAGGTGGTCCAGGAAAGAAAAAAACACATTGATGTGCCCCGGCCAGACGTTGTACGGTTGTACATTGTCAACATGGGAAGAGTTCATCTCGCAGATCGTATAATCAGCTATTACAGAATCAAAGCTCGAGTGAACAAGTGGACCACCAGAGAAGCATCTTCCACCTATTTGACATTGCATTAGGCAACTCATGAATGCAGGACGTGCAAGACATGCGGGCGCAACAAAAGCGCCAGAAAGAGATCGTGAAATTCTGGAGTTTCGTCTGTCTGTTGGTGAGGAACTAGTTGCGCAAGCTCAGAGTCAAAATGAAGCGGAGAGTGACTTTGACAAAGAGTGGTGCCCACCACCAAAAAGGGCTCCGTGGCCTCCAGTCGAAGCAAGAGCAAAGAGGCCATTTCCCAAGACTGACAGATGCTCCGAATGCGGCCCGCTGCAGGCTCGAAGGATGCAACAAGAAGACGAAGTTTTTCTGCACAAAGTGTCATTTGTTCTTTTGCGTGACCAAAGACAGGAGATGCTTCGAAAATGCTCACACCAAGTGAATGAAAGAGCTCACACAAAGTGAAAAAAGCAGTTTGTAAATAAAATGTTCCTGCATTTACCTGATCAAATTATTTATCACAAAAAAAAACATCTTGCGTGTAACAATACCACTGCATTTGAAAAGACCGCATAGAGTCCCAATGTCCAATATAAAGGACAATGTGGCACACACCTCCGAAGTTTGCAGTGAATAATAAGTTGTTCTTATTATATCATATTATTGTAATATATTATATATATATATATATATATATATATATATATATATATATATATATATATTATATATATATATATATATATATATATATATATATATATATATATATATATATATATATATTATTCATAAACTAATTTTGAAAGTTTGACAAAAATTCGTTGCACTAAAATCAGTCTGGGACTCGGGAGGATAAATGTAGGCTGCACGTATGCGGTTATTTGCATAGCTGGAAAAACAAAGTTGAAAAAAAAGTGCCTGGTGGAAGAATGCAAGAATATATTTGGAACGAATATATGGCAGTCAACATTTATTGTAAAAATATATTTTCGTTACCATTCAGCAGTTTGCGAGGGATGAAATAACACACGACATAATATGCTTTCATGGTTAAACTATTTTTCGCCACAATATGCTGCATCAGATACGCGACGAAGATTGAAAGTGATGTTTTTCAAGACATTGTTAATAATTGATATAAGCGTTGCATCATTTCATGTTTTATATGAACACCACCAAGCATTTTCGGTGGGAGAGTTGGAAAAAAAACAATTGATGATCAATTTTTCAAAGCTTGCTCGCTGGAATATTTCACGTACTGCGCCTTATATACTCGTTCTGGTTATTTTTATTATTATTAAGTAACTTATAAGCTAATACAAGTGCACTGTATTGCCGTGCAAAATTTACGTGTTTTGCATTGAACAGCTAGCAGTGCTCCTAAGTATAATTTCGATAATTTATTCTTTCTTCAACCTTTATGCAATGCTTTTTTCTTGGTGACTTGTATAAAATACTGCGATACTATATGCCCCCCCCGCCTAAATGTGATGACCGCTTACCTTTGTGATTTCATGGGTAAAATGTTGTTTAAAGCATTTCAGTCTGTACTACGACATATTTTTTCACCTTCAACAAAGTGATTTTAGTGAAGATTTTCAAAAGAATGCACTAATATATTATAAAAGTGAACATGGAAATTGTTTTCCACTGCACAAACACATATTAGTCTTCAAGAAACTGCTCTCCGTGAAAATCAGGGGAAATCTAAAGAGATTTTAGACTCCAGATAAGGAAAAATGACTTCGTAGGTTGGCAACACTGGCACACTCGCACATAGTTTCACTTTATGACCAGCAAGGCGGTCGGTGGCAAAGCGGCCGGTCCGGTCGATTGAACTACAATTGAAGCAAATTCACGACTGCACTAGAAAACTTTCGTTGAGGGCATAAGTTGACCCTCGCGAGGCTATTCGTTCTGAAAAGTTCGCGCCCAAAGCAGACGATATCCGCTCAAAGAAGAGCAGCTGCTCACGGTAGAGAGAGAAGTCCACTAACAACACGCGAGAGGGCGCCACGGCGTGAACTCCTACATTTCGACGCCATTTTGAGCTAGGCTGATTCTCCAACAACCTGGTCGATGGAAAGGTAAATCATTTCAGGCGCTCGTATTCATCTCAGACAAACGAATGACCCGTTTTGGTGGATGTGTTTTGGATTTTACAGCCCGCTCGTTGAATCTCATGTGCCCGACGTGTCGCATTCCTCTAAAGGTGAGTTTTGAAATTAGCAATGAGTCGCGATACGTGGCCGCGATGCTGAATCGATCCTCCAGACCGAGACGTCGCGAAAATCAGTAGTGTAATGTTTTAACGTTCAATCCGCGGACATCTTGACGATTTCTTTGTAGACGTTCTCAATGTGTGAACAATGGTGTGCGTGTATGAGAAGTGAAATGTTTAAAAACATGAAATGTGCGTATTGCTTGCCGATTCCTTTGTTCACGGTCAAAAACGAAGGTGTGCGTGTCTGCATGAGAAAAGACGGCCAATAGATCATGACATTTTGTAGTAACTCGTCCATGATAGGAAGCGTATTGATAACCAAGCAAATGCGCTATTACCGTAAGGTTTTAACTCGGTGCGTTCGCTTGTACGAGCCACTGCAGTGTTGCGGCCTGCGTTGAACGCTGCGTTTCCCCGTTTAACTGGCAGCATCGAGGATATTCCAGAGTCGCGTCGATGCAGTTAAATGTTCCAGAGACGCGTAGTGTTTTTCTGTTATCGCGAGCTCGGGCGTTTGTCGAATCATCGATAGGTTGGTAAAGCAGCGTGCTTTTCAATTTGCGCAACGCTGCCCCGTGGTACGAATCAGACTTTATTGTTGGCCGCACAGCGCTGACTTCTATATAGTGTGAAACTGTCGTGAACTTTCTCGTAACTGTTGTGGTACTGATACATACCGATGCCATGTTGTAGTCCCGCAGGTGTGCGGATTTTGACGTGACAGCGTCATTTAGGCCGGCTGCAATACGCACACGTTGACTTCGTACTTGTCGCACTATGCGTACCCTGGTGTGGCATTTTATTAGGGCATCTTGTGAATGACGCGCCAGCTTGAGATCAATTCAATTATTTGTTTTTTATTGGTAAATTTGTAGACAATACGACTGAATGATTCATTGCGAAAGCATTTGGTCGTGGTCAGGAGTCCGTTTACAGCTGCATTCCATGTTGCGTGTGCCCCACGCCAGTTTACAAATGAAAACTGAACCCGTGGCAAAGAGGCAAACTTGATCCTGTAACACACGTTTTCGGAAGATCACCAATTTGCAAGTTATCATTTGCTGTGCAACGATTTCCAGCAGTTTGCCTGTGCAAGTGAAGCCGGGGAGGGATTTCCACGCTTCTTTCAGACGCTCGTGAACACATTGCTAAGCGAAACCATTTAATGCCTTATGCACGCATCCGTCCGCCTGTACATGCCGGGGAGCGCCAACGGATGCTGGTCTATGTCGGTCGCGCTTTGCGTCGGACTCAACATCGCTCGCGCTTTTCTTGCGTAGGGCCTCTGTGCCCAGCGTGCCCACTCATGCAAGAAAGAAGACGCGCGCGTCGCGTTCCGTTCTTACCGATCCCAACTCAACGGGCACAGAGCAGATCCTTTCCTTATTGGAAACCTCGAATTCGAGCGGGTGTATTTTCATTGTGCTTGAAGGTTTTAGAACTATTCTTTGAAAGTCGCTGGATTTCTGGAGTGGTAAAGTTCACAGTTTTTGACATCATCTTTCTGGAGAGGATCAGTGAGTACCTAGCAGTGCTC
Source organism: Rhipicephalus annulatus (assembly GCA_013436015.1). Lineage (NCBI taxonomy): Eukaryota > Metazoa > Arthropoda > Arachnida > Ixodida > Ixodidae > Rhipicephalus > Rhipicephalus annulatus. Next base: position 75,690 of record WOVY01005439.1, read on the forward strand.
CAAATTTTGAAGGAGATGGTGACATTTTGAACTAGCATGAATAAAATCTGAAAAGGACCACCCCCAACACTAGATCATTTATATATCAGTATAGTTTGCTGTGAGGGGAATCTTGCATAAACTCTGTTTCACTGCATGGCACTTCTTATCGCTATTTGTATCCTTCGCCGCTCGACACGTCTAAACTGCAGCGAAGCATACTATCTCGGTCTTGGAAATACTGTTTTAGTAAAGAATTGTTACATTGGATACTACTTGATGCCGGTAATCTTGAAAAATCTCTTCACTGGGGCCTCAAAAATCCTATATTATCCTTGAAAATTCAGGTTGATAAGCAACACACGTGAGAGTCAGACCCCTGCACTGCATTAAAAAAATATATTGCCTTTCTTCTGGCTATGAAGGACACTTCATAGCCAAAAATTAACTTACACTATAAAGCCAAAAATTGACTTACACTATGGAATTTCCAGTATCAGATCTTCAGGAAGCACAAGATATTGTTTCCAGTGCATACCGCTTTTAAAGAGTCCAGCTTTTCGTTCAGAGTCATGTCGTATGATCATGCACAGGGGCTCAATGGAGGCCCAACACAATGCTAGCAGTGGTCAGAATGGTGTTAAAATTAATAAACAATGTTCTATAGCCCTCCCTGTCACACAGCATGTGTAATGTGATTTGCAGCGAATGACATTCAAAACGAATGCCATAACAATCTTGCATTCCGGGTCTTCACGGCTACGTGAAATTACCTTCGCAATTGATGTCAATCTTTATCGGCAGGCTGCTATGTTACCAAAAAGTTACAAATCATGCATTAAGTGTACATGACATTGTCCAGCTGGTTGAAAATGGATTGCGACATGATAAAAAAAGCATCGGTATAAAAAAATCCTCATACCAAAACAAGACTAGCTTAAAGCCGCTCGCCACTTGTAGTTCGCAATGTTTGAAACTGTGACAGCATTCATGAAATTATTACCCCAATAAACTATGATCAGTGAAAACGAATGATAATTGCTCTTCAGCTGCTGTGATTGAAGCATCAGAAGGATTTGTGTGCCTCAAGCTTGATATTGAAGAAAGATCACGGACGACGAGGATTTGCAGCTGTACCTATGCATCTATTCGTTTGGCTACTCTTCGGTCTTCCACTTCATCAGCGAATAACATAGAACTGCGGTGCTTCCCCCAAAAGGAAAATTGCTTTGAATACACTCTCCCTAAACTGGTGCCCGACATCTACCGTCGTCAGCAAGCCTAACATGAACGTTCTAATGTGTGACGTGGACTACTTTAACTGATACCAGCCGCAAAGCTCTGGGAGCTGTACCTGAGATAATAACCTCGGTACCCTTGGATAGCATGTTGGCATGCATGGGTAGTATATTGGCAACAGAACCGAAAACTGCATGGCGCTAGCACCGATCAAGCCGTTTAAGGACACGCTGCGGAGCGTTTGTGTTAAGCTTGCTGACGACTGTACTTGGGTATTATGCTACTAGCGAGTCTAACGTGGCGAGGCAGAACCAAAACAACAGCGAGCGTTTATAAACATGGCCGACGGGAGGTCAAAGCCTGGAAAAGAGAATATAGCTGCATAAAATGCTTCCACTATCGTGTTGCACATTCAAATGTTACCGAAAAGTAGCAACAATCTTTAATAAACATCTGGACATTGTGTCCACTTCCTTAAAGAAGTCGATATTGTAATCTTTTGTCAAGTGCCTGTTGACCACAGAACACATGTCACGCTTCCATGAGTTCGGTGAGCACATTCGACCAGCGAGTGCCATTAGATGTGAATGTCGTTTGCTATGTCCGGGTAGCAAAAATGACATTAATGGCTAATGTCATTTACAGCGAATGACATTACAGGTGCCGCCTGACAGGGGTATTAAGCAATACAATTAACTGAAAAAACTAAGAACCAGATTGCAATAAATGACAATATGGCTACATGTGGTTTAGAAGCATGTAATTGAAGCGTGCACCATACAACGAAAAGAGCCACCGCCTTGTCAAGTGCGCAATGGCTCCTCCCACAGGCGCCTTCATGGCGACATCTGAAGGGGGAAACAACCTGACCGCACTTGCTGCAGACAACACGTATGTTCACTGCGACAGTAAGGACTCTGATTAAGTGCAGCAAAAAGTACTGTTCATGTCGCATGCCAAGTTCGCGAATCTTCCTGCCTAGAGTTTCAAACTTCCTTCCCACATCAGCTGCCATGGAAAAACAAATTTTACAAGTCTACGGCCGAGCACGAGGCCGCTCACGCGGCCTGCCTAAGCAGCGTGTTCAGCCAGGCGCAGTCTCCCATGCTGGCCAGCTCGGAGTCCAGCAAGTACGGGTGCTCACAGTCTACCGTGCCGCAGAGCAGCATGTATGGACAGTTGCAGTATGCCATGCCCTCCCAGGTAACTACTGGCTCGTGCCATGGCTTCTGTGCCTCCTCTAACCTCGATGACTCTAGAGATGACTTCACCAGCCTCATCAACACTTTCGTCGCAGGTCAGCAGCCAGACAGCCTCTATCGACCAGATGTCTGTCAGCGATGTGACCTCTAAAGTAGGCTGTGGCCATATCTTTCGCGGCATCTAACACTGCACTCGGGGAATCGCGTGATGGTGTGGAAATTGCCCTAATATACTTCACCACTCACCTTCTCCATTATTGCGACTGTCATGAGAACTCAAAACATGCTCTAACATAATTACTATATTTCTAATGATTGAAGCATAAAGCTGTTAATCACCCTTTTCAGAAGGTAGTCAGCCTTCTGATTAAGAAATTATTTGCTGCAGGAAATGTTGAATAAGCTCAGTTTCGATTGAAATATATTGCACAGTAGAAATATACAATCATTTCTCTCTCCTAGGGGTCTGATAGGAAAAGCAAGGCTCCTGGGAAGGCAGTACACCCTTACCATGCACATTTACAGCATGATTGCACAACTTACTTGGTCACAAATAGGAATAAACTGTGCACTTTCTCTCCAGCTAATGTCAGATTGGCAAGCGGAAAAGTTGCGAATTGCATACTTTATTCCACGACATATTTTATTATACAACCAAGGTTGTATTTATAAAGAACAGCATGGAGACTTCTGTATTGGCTCCTATTTGATACGCCATCTTTGCAACTCGGTGTGTGCGCACTGTCACAGTATTGAACGTGCTCTCTGTGCACCAAGGTTTTCATTCTTGTAGTTATCTGCTGTCGCGTTATATTACCAATGCTTGACTGACAAACATGCATGCAACTGTGTGCTGTTGTACTCGGGTAGTGCTTGCTCCCTGTGGGAATGCAGTGAACGCTACAAGGTTGGAGCTACTGAACTTGCAGACTACAAGTCATCTTGTGCAAATACGAAGAAATGTGCAAGCAGTCAATTGCCTGACAAAGAGCACTTGTGTTAAGAATCATGTCACAGTGCTTAATCGTTTATCCTTTATTGCATTGTTGCCTTTGTGGTATTACCATTAAGTGACAGCTGGATCTGGACACTGAGCTAATGCATGTATTTGTTGGCCAGCAGTTTTTGGCTGCAAAGCCTCACGAAGGTGCCTCCAAGTATAGTAATTAGACCAACGAGGGTACTTTCACCACATTGCCCTTTTGTTGTCAACCGCAGCAAGCCATGGTCGCCGCTGCTGCAACGGGTCATGGTTCCCATCAGGGCCACCTGGGAGACAGGGCAGTGGCCACCCAGCCCAAGCCCATGACGGACAAGACTGGCATGACGGGCCCACCCATCAAGCCTGTTCCACCAAGTATATATTATTTTCTTTACAACAACCTTCTGTTTTCTCGCCTTTCACCCACGACTTGATTTCTTTGGTTTGTTGTTGTTTCTTTATCAGTTTCTCTTGGTTGCGAAAGCTGTCACGTTGCTAGTGAGCTGACACGTGGAGCCAAGCGATTCCGCCACGGTCACCAAGGTTTCTGTGAAAAGTGCAGCTATAAATGTAGGCTGCATGTAGGTTATTTGCACAGCTGGAAAAACAAAGTTGGAAAAAAAAGTGCCTGGTTAAGAATGCAAAAATATATTTGGAACGAATATATGGCAGTCAACATTTATTGTAAAAATATATTTTCAGTTACCATTCAGCAGTTTGCGAGGGATGAAATAACACACGACATAATATGCTTTCATGGTTAAACTATTTTTCGTCACAATACCCTGCATCAGATACGCGACGAAGATTGAAAGTGATGTTTTTCAAGACATTGTTAATAATTGATATAAGCGTTGCATCATTTCATGTTTTATATGAACACCACCAAGCATTTTCGGTGGGAGAGTTGGAAAAAAAAAACAATTGATGATCAATTTTTCAAAGCTTGCTCGCTGGAAATATTTCACGTACTGCGCCTTATATACTCGTTCTGGTTATTTTTATTATTATTAAGTAACTTATAAGCTAATACAAGTGCACTGTATTGCCGTGCAAAATTTACGTGTTTTGCATTGAACAGCTAGCAGTGCTCCTAAGTATAATTTCGATAATTTATTCTTTCTTCAACCTTTATGCAATGCTTTTTCTTGGTGACTTGTATAAAATACTGCGATACTATATGCCCCCCCCCGCCTAAATGTGATGACCGCTTACCTTTGTGATTTCATGGGTAAAATGTTGTTTAAAGCATTTCAGTCTGTACTACGACATATTTTTTTCACCTTCAGCAAAGTGATTTTAGTGAAGATTTTCAAAAGAATGCACTAATATATTATAAAAGTGAACATGGAAATTGTTTTCCACTGCACAAACACATATTAGTCTTCAAGAAACTGCTCTCCGTGAAAATCAGGGGAAATCTAAAGAGATTTTAGACTCCAGATAAGGAAAAATGACTTCGTAGGTTGGCAACACTGGCACACTCGCACATAGTTTCACTTTCTGACCAGCAAGGCGGTCGGTGGCAAAGCGGCCGGTCCGGTCGATTGGACTACAATTGAAGCAAATTCACAACTGCACTCGAAAACTTTCGTTGAGGGCGTAAGTTGACCCTCGCGAGGCTGTGCATTCTGGAAAGTTTGCGCCCAAAGCAGACGATCCGCTCCCAGAAGCGAGGCTGCTGACGGTAGAGAGAGAAGTCAACTAACAACACGTGAGAGGGCGCCACGGCGTAAACTCCTACATTTCGATGCCATTTTAAGCAAGGCTTAAATCTACAACAGCGTGCTGATCGGCAAGGTAAGTCATTTCAGGCGCTCATATTCATCTTAGTTAAACGAATGACCCGTTTTGATGGATGTGAGTTGGATTTTATAGCCCGCTTCATGACAGGTTTGTTACTCATTGAATCTCGTGTGCCCAACGTGTCGCGCTCTTGGAAGGTGAGTTTCGAAATTAGCAATGAGTCGCCATCCGTGGCCGCGATGCTGAATCGATCCTCAAGACCGAGACGTCGCAAAAACCAGTAATGTTTTAACGTTCAATCCGTGGACTGGTTGCCGATTCCATTGTAGATGTTCTCAATGTGTGAACGAAGGGTGTGCGTGTCTGAGAAGTGAAAAGTTTTAACATGAAATATGTGAATTGCTTGCCGATTCCTTTGTTCATGTACTCAAACGAAGGTGTGCATGTCTGCATGAGAAAAGACTGCCAATAGACCATGGCGTTTTGTAGAAACTCGTCTGTGATAGGAAGCGTATAAATAACCAAGCAAATGCACGCTTACTGAAAGGTTTCAACTTCGATGGCGATTTAGACGGCTCGGTGCGTTCGCTTGTACGAGCCACTGCAGCGTTGCGGGGTGCGTTGAACGCTGCGTTTCCATTTTAACTGGTAGCATCGAGGATATTCCAGAGTCGCAATGGACACAGGTAAGTGTTTCAGAGATGCGTAGTGTTTTTCTGTTGTCGCGAGCTCGGGCGTTTGTCGAATCATCAATAGGTTGGTGAAGCAGCGTGCTTTTCAATTTGTGCAACGCTGCCCCGTGGGACGAATTAGACTACAGTGTTGGCCGCACAGCGCTGACTTCTATATAGTGTGAAACGTTTCGTGAACTTTTCTCGTAACTGTTGTGGTACTGATAAATACCGATGCCGTGTTGTAGTCCCGCAGGTGTGCGGACTTTGACGTGACAGCGTCATTTAGGCCGGCTGCAATGCGCACACGTTGACTTCGTACTTGTCGCACTATGCGTACCCTGGTGTGGCATATTATTAGGGCATCTTGTGAGTGACTCGCCAGTTGAAGATTAATTCTATAATTTGTTTTTTATTGGTAAATTTGCAGACAATATGACTGACTGATTCGTTGCGAAAGCTTTCGGTCGTGGTCAGGAGTCCGTTCACAGCTGCATTCCATGTTGCGTGTGCCCCACGCCAGTTTACAAATGAAAACTGAACGCGTGGCAAAGAGGCAAACTTGATCCTGTAACACACATTTTGGCAAGATCACCAATTGCAAGTTATCATTTATTGTGCAACGATTTCCAGCAGTATGCCTATGCAAGCGAAGCCGGGGAGGGATTTCCACGCTTCTTTCAGACACTCGTGAACACATTGCTAAGCGAAACCATTTAATGCCTTATGCACGCATCCGTCCGCCTGTACGTGCCAGGAGCGCCAATGGATGCTGGTCTATGTCGGTCGCGCTTTGCGTCGGACTCAACAGCGCTCGCGCTTTTCTTGCGTAGGGCCTCTGTGCCCAGCGTGCCCACTCATGCAAGAAAGAAGACGCGCGCGTCGCGTTCCGTTCTTACCGATCCCAACTCAATGGGCACAGAACAGATCCTTTCCTTATTTGAAACCTTGAATTTGAGCGGGTGTATTTTCATTGTGCTTGAAGTTTTTAAAACTATTCTTTGAAAGTCGCTGGATTTCTGGAGTGGTATAGTTCACAGTTTTTGACATCATCTTTCTGGAGAGGATCAGTGAGTACCTAGCAGTGCTCCAAATTTTGAAGGAGATGGTGACATTTTGAACTAGCATGAATAAAATCTGAAAAGAACCACCCCCAACACTAGATCATTTATATATCAGTATAGTTTGCTGTGAGGTGAATCTTGCATAAACTCTGTTTCACTGCATGGCATTTCTTATCGCTATTTGTATCCTTCACCGCTCGGCACGTCTAAACTGCAGTGAAGCATACTATTTTGGTCTTGGAAATACTGTTTTAGTAAAGAATTGTAACATTGGATACTACTTGATGCCAGTAATCTTGAAAAATCTCTTCACGGGGCCTCAAAAATCCTATATTATCCTTGAAAAATCAAGCTGATAAGCAACACACGTGCAAGTCAGACCCCTGCCCTGCATTAAAAAAATATATCGCCTTTCTTCTGGCTATGAAGGACACTTCATAGCCAAAAATTGACTTACACTATAAAGCCAATAAAGCCAGAAATTGACTTACACTATGGAATTTCCAGTATCAGATCTTCAGGAAGCACAGGATATTGTTTCCAGTGCATACCGCTTTGAAGGAGTCCAGCTTTTCGTTCAGTGTCATGTCGCATGATCATGCACAAGGGCTCAATGGAGGCCCAACACAATGCTAGCAGTGGTCAGAATGGTGTTAAAATTAATAAACAATGTTCTATAGCCCTCCCTGTCACACAGCATGTGTAATGTGATTTGCAGCGAATGACATTCAAAACGAATGCCATAACAATCTTGCATTCCGGGTCTTCACGGCTACGTGAAATTACCTTCGCAATTGATGTCAATCTTTATCGGCAGGCTGCTATGTTACCAAAAAGTTACAAATCATGCATTAAGTGTACATGACATTGTCCAGCTGGTTGAAAATGGATTGCGACATGATAAAAAAAGCATCGGTATAAAAAAATCCTCATACCAAAACAAGACTAGATTAAAGCCGCTCGCAACTTGTAGTTCGCAATGTTTGAAACTGCGACAGCGTTCATGAAATTGTTACCCCAATAAACTATGATCAGTGAAAACGAATGATAATTGCTCTTCAGCTGCTGTGATTGAAGCATCAGAAGGATTTGTGTGCCTCAAGCATGATATTGAAGAAAGATCACAGACGATGAGGATTTGCAGCTGTGCCTATGCATCTATTCGTTGGGCTACTCTTCGGTCTTCCACTTCATCAGCGAATAACAGAGAACTTCGGTGCTTCCCCCAAAAGGAAAATTGCTTTGAATACACTCTCCCTAAACTGGTGCCCGACATCTACCGTCGTCAGCAAGCCTAACATGAACGTTCTAATGTGTGACGTGGACTACTTTAACTGATACCAGCCGCAAAGCTCTGGGAGCTGTACCTGAGATAATACCCTCGGTACCCTTGGATAGCATGTTGGCATGCATGGGTAGTATATTGGCAACAGAACCGAAAACTGCATGGCGCTAGCACCGATCAAGCCGTTTAAGGACACGCTGCGGAGCGTTTGTGTTAAGCTTGCTGACGACTGTACTTGGGTATTATGCTACTAGCGAGTCTAACGTGGCGAGGCAGAACCAAAACAACAGCGAGCGTTTATAAACATGGCCGACGGGAGGTCGAAGCCTGGAAAAGAGAATATAGCTGCATAAAATGCTTCCACTATCGTGTTGCACATTCAAAAGTTACCGAAAAGTAGCAACAATCTTTAATAAACATCTGGACATTGTGTCCGCTTCCTTAAATATGTCGATATTGTAATCTTTTGTCAAGCGCCTGTTGACCACAGAACACATGTCACGCTTCCATGAGTTCGGTGAGCACATTCGACCAGCGAGTGCCATTAGGTGTGAATGTCGTTTGCTATGTCCGGGTAGCAAAAATGACAATAATGGCTAATGTCATTTGCAGCGAATGACATTACAGGTGCCGCCTGACAGGGGTATTAAGCAATACAATTAACTGAAAAAACTAAGAACCAGTTGCAATAAATGACAATATGGCTACATGTGGTTTAGAAGCATGTAATTGAAGCGTGCACCATGCAACGAAAAGCGCCACCGCCTTGTCAAGTGCGCAATGGCTCCTCCCACAGGCGCCTTCATGGCGACATCTGAAGGGGGAAACAACCTGACCGCACTTGCTGCAGACAACACGCATGTTCACTGCGACAGTAAGGACTCTGATTAAGTGCAGCAAAAAGTACTGTTCATGTCGCATGCCAAGTTCGCGAATCTTCCTGCCTAGAGTTTCAAACTTCCTTCCCACATCAGCTGCCATTGAAAAACAAATTTTACAAGTCTACGGCCGAGCACGAGGCCGCTCACACGGCCGCCTGGGCAGCGTGTTCAGCCAGGCACAGTCTCCCATGCTGGTCAGCTCGGAGTCCAGCAAGTACGGGTGCTCGCAGTCTACCGTGCCGCAGAGCAGCATGTATGGACAGTTGCAGTATGCCATGCCCTCCCAGGTAACTATGGCTCGTGCCATGGCTTCTGTGCCTCCTCTAACCTCGATGACTCTAGAGATGACTTCACCAGCTTCATCAACACTTTCGTCGCAGGTCAGCAGCCTGACAGCCTCTATCGACCAGATGTCTGTCAGCGATGTGACCTCTAAAGTAGGCTGTGGCCATATCTTTCGTGGCATCTAACACTGTACTCGGGGAATCGCGTGATGGTGTGGAAATTGCCCTAATATACTTCACCACTCATCTTCTCCATTATTGCGACTGTCATGAGAACTCAAAACATGCTCTAACATAATTAACTATATTTCTAATGATTGAACCATAAAGCTGTTAATCACCCTTTTCAGAAGGTAGTCAGCCTTCTGATTAAGAAATTATTTGCTGCAGGAAATGTTGAATAAGCTCAGTTTCGATTGAAATATATTGCACAGTAGAAATATACAATCATTTCTCTCTCCTAGGGGTCTGATAGGAAAAGCAAGGCTCCTGGGAAGGCAGTACACCCTTACCATGCACATTTACAGCATGATTGCACAACTTACTTGGTCACAAATAGGAATAAACTGTGCACTTTCTCCCAGCTAATGTCAGATTGGCAAGCGGAAAAGTTGCAAATTGCATACTTTATTCCACGACATATTTTATTATACAACCAAGGTTGTATTTATAAAGAACAGCATGGAGACTTCTGTATTGGCTCCTATTTGATACGCCATCTTTGCAACTCGGTGTGCGCCCACTGTCACAGTATTGAACGTGCTCTCTGCGCACCAAGGTTTTCATTCTTGTAGTTATCTGCTGTCGCGTTATATTACCAATGCTTGACTGACAAACATGCATGCAACTGTGTGCTGTTGTACTCGGGTAGTGCTTGCTCCCTGTGGAAATGCAGTGAACGCTACAAGGTTGGAGCTACTGAACTTGCAGACTACAAGTCATCTTGTGCAAATACGAAGAAATGTGCAAGCAGTCAATTGCCTGACAAAGAGCACTTGTGTTAAGAAGCATGTCACAGTGCTTAATCATTTATCCTTTATTGCATTGTTGCCTTTGTGGTATTACCATTAAGTGACAGCTGGATCTGGACACTGAGCTAATGCATGTATTTGTTGGCCAGCAGCTTTTGGCTGCGAAGCCTCACGAAGGTGCCTCCAAGTATAGTAATTAGACCAACGAGGGTACTTTCACTATATTGCCCTTTTGTTGTCATCCGCAGCCAACAGGAAATGTTGTGGGCACTGGCGGCTGCCATGGTCGCCTCTGCTGCAGTGGGTCGTGGTGCCCATGGGGGCCACCTGGGAGACGGGGCAGTGGCCACCCAGCCCAAGCCCATGACGGACAAGATTGGCATGACGGGCACACCGATCAAGGTGATGGCCAACTACTTCTGGCTGCTGTCTCTGCCCCAGTGGCGCGTCCACCAGTACCACGTAGAGTTCTTGCCAGTGGTCGAGTTCACCCGCATTCGCCGCGCCCTCATCAACGATCACCACAAGCAGTTAGGCCGGTGCTTCGTGTTTGATGGCATGCCGATCCTGAAAACACCCAGACGCATGCCACATGACATCACCGAGCTGTACTCTCGGGTATGAATTTAATGAAAATGCTGCCGAGTGTTCAGTAATCACTGTGTTTTTTACAACCCGAAACCAGAATATGATTAGGAGGGGTGCCATCGTGGAGCACTTTAGAAATTTTGACCACTTTGGGTTCTTTTATGGGCACCTAAATTGAAGCATGCGGGCTTCGAGCAATTTGCCTCCTTTGAACTTGGGTTTCTGCAGCTGGTATTCGGTACTGCTACCTTTGGGTACGCACTAGAGTGCCATACCACCATAGTGCATGCTGCTAAGTTTTCAAATTTATTACCCTTAAAAATCTTGAGAATTGTGTCCTCCAAGTACGATAAAAACCGGAATATAGGTTGACCACCTAAACTTTGAATCTCTGAAAAATAAAATACACATTGCAACCAGCTGTACTGTGGTGACATTTGTTTTTTATTTGGACACTAATTTTATGTAGTTAAATGCCAGAATTTCATAAAGTGCCGTCAATCAGACTCGTCTGAACTGGAGTTCGACGGTGTCCGTTTTTCAGTTGGAACATCCCAGAGTGCATCGTCCTATGTTCCATTCATTGCATTACTGATGCAGCATTTGTGAAAAGATGGAAGTACGCAGCCTGAACGCAAAGCCCTTACCCTTCATAAATTGGCGCACCTACGATGGGGATGTCTTGAATTGTGCCTTCGTGAGCCCACAGTTGTGCACTATCTCGAGAGCTTTCACACAGCTGCACTCGGCTCTTACGAGTAGCGACCTTGGACGCAGCTTCCAGACGAATTCGGCGATTAGCGTTTCCTATTAGTGGTGCACTGCAGTCCGTCCACGAAATGAGCAGCTCAGGTTCTCTGCTGTCATTTATTTTGTATGTTAGTTTTCTATAGTGTATCACAAAATATGGGTGCTTCTTCGAGTTGGATTTGTTCAGAGATGAATTTCGTTCTCGGTAAATATTGCGAGAAGTCATTGGAGCGGTGTGATTTTTCTTTTTGAGTATTGCTTTTAGCCGACTAGATAATTTGAAAGATATAGTTTGTTACGTTCAGTGCCAAATTGATAAAAATACACCTTACTGCAAGGCTCTATGCCAGGAGGGTGTTTCTTGCTGTCTCCAACAAGATGCCAAATATAATGGCCACAGAGCTTGTTTTGTTGAGAATATCTGAACTCTCACTTTTGCAGCGAGGCACAGATAGCACCACTATCAAGATCAAGTGGGTAAAGGAACTGGACCTGACGGGCCCGGACCTGCTGCACCTGCTCAACTCACAGATGCGGCACAATCTCCAGCTCCTGGACTTTGTGCAGATCAATCGGCACTATTTTGATAAGCACGCCGTGTCTGGCATTCCGCAGTGTGGTCTCGAGCTGTGGCAGGGCCTCATCACTGCCATTGGCCTGTACAAGACCGGAGTGATGATGGTTACAGACATCGTGCACAAGGTGCGCTTGAGTGTGTGCACGCGCACCTCTGGGTGTATTCCAATTCTTGCGGACGGTTGCCTGGTTTGGCTACTTGTTGCTAATTTGGCTATGTCTTTACCCCAGTGGCAACAGAAAAAATTTTCTTCGCTACTTGGATAATTTTTTGGCTTCCTATCTTGTTTCCTTACTATCAACCAAATTGATTAATCTGAACCGAATTCTGGCTATCTGGTGATGTCGCAGACGTGAAATTCTAGTATACGGTGCCAAAAGATGGAGACCAAGGCACGTTTTCAGCTCTCAAAACTGATTATGGGGCTTGAAATACACAAAGGAACAGGCTTAAGAATATGTGGCTGGGACTGGAAGAGGAAGCTGTCACATGAAGTCTCATTTTACGCAGACCACTTATTGCTGAGTGCAACATTAAATTGTAAATAAATGCAAATTCACCAGAAAATAGGAAGTGTTTCACATCCAGAATGCTGCACACTCGTCAACATAAGAAAGTGTATATCTGACAAACCATCCCTTAGAATGAGGTATAGACATAAATCCCCAAAACAAAGCCCTTACTTGCAGCGCAAAAAAATGATGAAAATTAATGGCAGTTCTAAAATTTTATGGTATCAGTCTAATTAGGTATGCATTGGTCTAGTCACTTTTTCTGCAATACACTTATGCACAAAAATGTATTGTGGTTGGGAAGGACCTTCAAACTGTCACAGGAACATTGGACATATGACAGACCATATGACAAGCTTTATAAGTCAAGAAATGTTTAATCTGCGTGAGGGTATTATGTTCATTCAACCTTGAAGTGAAGCTTCGCAGTGGTACAGATAGTTTCAAAAAAAAGTTTTCACAACATAGCACACCTGTGCTGCAATGAAACCAACATTACAAAAAGGGTATATGCCAATTAGACTTCTTGCCACATAACAAATCTAATGTCATTTACAACAAACAATATTAAGTGGACCTAATGTCATTTTATCTGTATGCTGTCCCATGATGAAAACAAATGCCACTTCGAAATGATGACCATGACCTTAGCTCTCCTGAGTTGTTGCTTTGGGAGAAATAAAAATATATTAAAGCTTACATGTACTGTGCATGTATCTGCAAAAGTCATTTTTATAGGTAAAAAGGTGCTGCTAGAATATAAATGTGGCCGTTCTACACAACTTGCCACAGCTGCACGATGCACTCGAAAACCAACATGGCCGACGATATGACCAGGCATGAGTCAAATGTACTGAAGCAGGGCGCTGACTTCTCAGCTGCAGAAATGAGATGATAGCAGCCATTTCGTATAGTTATCGCCTTGGTCACCACAACAGGTGCAATCAGACGATCAACATCCACAACACAGGCAACAACGACAACAGAGCACAAAGCTGGCATCCAGCCACTGTAGTTGAGAGTACGTAGCCTTTTTTTTTAACTTTCGCTCATGCTATCATGTCATCAAACCAGTAATAAGTTTTGATGAAGTAAGGAATAAAATACTTGAAAATAATAAAAGTTATGTGTACACAAGTTAATAGGCGTCTCCCTGAAAGTTCCTGGAGACGAGGCTATTCATTCGGTCTGAAATTGAATGTGAATATGTTGTGAGAACTCATTTGACAGAAAATGTTGTTTTCATGAAATGGCATTAGTTTTTCTGTGTGACAGCAAGCGAATGACATAACAAACAAAGAACATTCACTGTAAATGACATTAGATTTACTGTGTAGCAGGCGTATAATATACATTTATTCATTCATCTCAAATACTTCAAAATTTCTAATAACTTAAATTCCCATTCAAGAAAATTCGAATACATTATTATTCGTTCAAATATTCACGCAAGCCTATCACTAAACCTTCATTGTGTGTACACCATGCAAAAATCAGCCATACTTGATTTAAACGCAGGTGCTTCGGCGCGATCGTGTGCTGGACCTGCTGTCGCAGGTCGCGTGTGGTCCCGACTATCGAGAGAAGACCAGGAAGTGCGTGGCTGGCTGCATTGTAATGACGCCGTACAATAACAAAACCTACCGCATCGATGACATTGACTGGGACAAGTCGCCATTGAGCCTTGTTGAGACAAAAGAAGGGCCCAAGTCGTACATCCAGTACTACAAGGTGTGCAGGTTCTTCTGATGTATTGGGCTACAATTTTCTGTACAGTTGACCAGGAAAATACCGCATACACTCGGGTAAGAGCCACACTTTTCTGCAGTTTTGATGGGGTGTGGCTCTTCCTCAGAAGTGTGAAATTTTTTTGTTAAATTTTCAATCCACATATGGAAAAACCTAATCGTGCCATTTCTAGCTCACAGATTGCGCTGTGGGACAAAGTGGCTGGACGCCTATTGCCATCTGGTGGCACTCGCGAAATGGCCCGTACGCGAGACGCGACGCCACTGCTGTTTTTTGAGGAATTTTTTTTTCCTTTTAAATTTGGACTGCTGAGGTGAGGGAGCAGCTTTTACACGATCACGGCCTTTGGTCGAGTGCACATGGTACATAGTCTTTTCAGTTACCATAGAACTGGAGCTCAGTACAATTTAACGAGTCTCTCTCAGTAGAGAGTTAGATGCCCTGACTGCATTTTCTCGTAGTATTACAATTGTCTTGGGTGCCTTTCCCTGTTTAAAGTTTGTGCTGTTAGTACTTCAGAGACACTGGCAACCAATTTTTGATACAGTTAAAAATTCAATCTAGCGAAACCCAAACTTACGAAGTTCCTAATGCAGCAAAAATATTTCCATTTTTGAAAAGTACTTAAATTTCTTCAGCCCAATATAATGAACTTGGCCACTGAACACAGTTTTAAAATGTTTTTTATGAAAAGGTTGAACAAAAAGGCAGTAATTTTCTTCTAACTCTGACATATATAAGTTATTTCTGCAGGAGGGTGCTCCAACGCTATTGCATTAAAACATCTAGGTGCCATAGTCGGGGTAGTTGCTTTATTTTGGGTTCACGCCATGCCCATACACGGGACAATAGAAATGACTTATGGTAGCATTTTTACATGCCAGGTGGTGCTCGGGGCAGCGGTGTTTCTTTTAATTATTTTGTGGTTTATGCAACTCATAGCCCTGATCGGTTGCATAACCTCTTCCTGGCCCTCTTCTCGTAACTTTCTCTTTTGATCTGTTTGTACACTCACTGCATTCATTCTTTGTGTCTCGGCACACCATTCACCCATCATTGGGTAGCTTTTGGGAGTCCCTACATTACAACTTCACATTTAGTAGGATGAAAAATGCCGTGCCTAATTTTATGAACCTCCAGATTTAAAAAAATTATCTGAGCACTCTGTTACTTCATTAATTTTGGTAGTGTTTAGCCAATCAGAATGTCTTGCATAAAATGGTACTGTAGGAAATGCTGTGAAACATTATCATGACAGCAAGATCTGCACCGCTGATAAAAACATACACGTCACACATGCTGTAAACAGTAGTAGGTGAATGTGATAGCATACCATCAAAAAGTCAGGCCCTACTGATACGAAGGTAAATCTGTTTGTGGAGCCCAAGTTTCTGTGGTTCATAATTGTGCAGTGTGGTGCAATGTACCATGCTTGTTCCATGGCTTTACACAAGTTTCCAGTTTGTTCCCTAGTTGTCGTGAGGAAACCTCTGCTTTGCAGCATTGATTGATATATGGGGTTTAACGTCCCAACACCACGATAGATCATGAGAGATGCCGTAGTGGAGAGCTCCGGAAATTTCGACCAGCTGGGGTGCTTTAATGTGCACCTAAATCTGAGCACACAGGCCTACAGCATTTGCACCTCCATCTGAAATGCAGTCACCGCAGCCAGGATTCGATCTGAAACCTGCGGGTCAGCAGCCAAGTACCTTAGCGACTAGACCACCCCGGCATGGCTTCGCAGCGTTGGCTATTTTTACCCTTCAATAAGGAAAGGATGAAGCGGGGATGCCTAGTATACAGGGTGTAATTTGACATACCTGCGCCTAAGAAAAGCAGAATGCGTAGAACAATTGCAACTCCTTTCCTCCGTGCAAAGGTCTGCCCATCAAGCTGCATCGCATACTTGCCTTTGTGACTTTCAAATGCAATAAGTGCACATTCTATTTGGATTACAAAAGGAAGGCTAAATTCTGTTGCCATTAATAACGCTCTTTTCATTATTACTTCAGGAAGTAAAGGGCAAAAGTATATTCAAGCAAGCTAGGTTATGAAGGCTGCTGTAGTTGTGCCTAAAGGATGCATTATATTGAACCAGTCTAGTGATTGGACAGTCCTGACCTACCTTTGGAAACCCTATACAAAAAGTCAATAGCATGTTGCTCTCTCTGCAAGGTATGAAGGCAAAATATGCACTTGTCAATGCATGAAGTTTAACAATTGGGCACGACCAGACTTTAAAAGCCATAATGAGCCACTATGGCACTCTGTTGCACTTTTTCTCATCCTTTGGATTCAACACTGCAGAACCTCTAATACGTTTTTCATGGGACAGCTAAAACAAATACAGTAGTTGGAAATATGTAATGTAAAATGTAACACGGTTAAAATCTGAATGTACCACAAAATTTCAAAACACTTGATGAACACTTGGCTCCACCTAAGAGAAGTTTGTTCATCGGTGCAAGGTTTAGGTTCTTAACAAGTGGTGTGCCTGAAAACAGTTTCTTATCAAACTCTTAAACTACCTTGCAGCAGTTTGTATCGACTGCTGCAAGGCCAAGAAAGCGGCACTAGCAAACTTACATCTAGGAAAAATTGTGAGCTCTGCTTATGGAGTGGCAGCAAGCTTGGCATTCTTGTGTAAAAGGTGCCAGTGCTTCGATAGTTCACGCTTCAACAGTAAATTTTTTCGCTTGAGGTAAATAGTACGCATATAGAGGGACAGCGATGGCTGTTGCATAGAGCTGACATCTTTTCATGTGTTGTAACAATGTTTAGTCTTCACGGTGCTTTATTTTTTTTTGTCTCGGTCTGTTTTACCAGCCAATGATAACTTTTTGAACGTAATCGTTAAAGGTTTATCAATACTACCACAAACAATTCTGTATCAATAGCCATCTTAGAATCCCTGATAAAAATGATGAAAATTGCCATAATGTTGTAGTTTCCTACCTAAAGCTGGCGACATGCATCTCTGCAAGAAGGCCAAGTGTCTGAAACACTCGAGTAGTGCTCTGACACTACGAAAACAAGTAAGCGCTGTTCGATAGAGCAATTGTTCAAATTCTCTCTGCATGAGACAGTGATGGCTGTTGCTGGAGCTGACATCTTTTTTTGTACTGTGAACATATTTAGCCTTCATTGTGTTTCGATTTTCTTGCTCTGTCTCGGTCTTTTTTGCCAGCCAATGACAACTTTTTGAAGATAATCGTAAAGTTGACTGTGTAGTCTGTTTCCTTTGCAGGACCAGTATGAGAAATGTATTCGAGACACTAAGCAGCCACTGCTGGTGTGCCGTCCGAAGGAGAAGGACATACGTGCCGGCCGCACAGAGTGCATCTACCTGGTGCCTGAGCTGTGCTTCCTCACGGGGCTGACTGACGAGGTGCGAGTCTTTCTTGCTATTGCAGGGCTGTAGTGACCTTGGCTTTGGCTGAATTTTTCTAGCACTTGGTCGTGGCGCAACACTGTGTGGAATGTGGCGTAAAGCTGCTGTGAAATTGTTAGATTCCATCTTATGATGACCGGGGCCATGAAGATTCTGCTCGCAGCCTATAGTCCCAGTTTTCTCCTCGTGTGCTTGCCAACACATCTGGTAATTCACTGGTGCTTGTTGTAGAAATCACACTATTTCACAATTTAAAATGGTTCCTAGTGAAGGGAGGCTGTTGAATGGTGCTTTCTTGCTTTAATCACAGTAAGGTAGCAGGTGCAGCAAATTTATTTACTTGATGTCTTCCATGTTATAACTGATGGATTATCGAAACTGTGTTATTATGAAGAAAAGAAAGGTATTCTTGTCTTCTGCAGCCTGTTAAGCATCACATGACAGTCCTCCCTTATTACAGCACTTCGCTACTATTTCAGCTATCAGTCTAAGTCTACAGCGTGCTTCCAAATAAACTGCAGGGAAGGGAGTAGGGCAAAAAAGAATTGAAGAGGAAAGGAAGTAGCTTTAAAACAGCCTGTGCTGCCGGCGTCTGAGCATCTGTGATCACCATAGTCTAGACGATGACTGCATCTCCTTAATTGTGACAGATGCCTTGTAGGGACTGGAAAGCTGAGGCCACTAGCATAGCTGGGATTTCTGGGAAGGTTGTTGAGGGTGCCGCTGCTGTTGTCTAAGTGCGGGTCATGAGAACATACTTGTCTTTTGTAAACATACAGTTACACTGGCAGTGTTGTGCTGTCCGATAGAAGTGCCAGAATCATGCATAGTTACTTTAGTTACCTATTGCATGGAAATAGAAAACAGTCCTCCAAATTTCGTTATTTTCTTACCCCCTGCAGATGCGTGCCACCGTGCCTGTAATGCAAGAATTGGCCCACTACACTCGTATCGACCCGACGAAGCGCGTACTCATGTTGCTCGAGTTCATACAGCGAATCAACGGTAACGACACCATTCGTGCCGAGATGGAGCGGTTGGGCTTGGAGTTTGACAGTGCCCTGGTTGCCATTGATGCACGCACCCTCCCCCCTGAGAAGGTGATGCAGGGACAGCAGCTGTACCAATGCAGCCCCACTACAGCCAACTTTTCGCACGAGATGCACAACAAGCGGCTGCACGTGGCCGTCGCCATCGACACATGGTTCGTGGTGTGCCACAGACGTGACAAGGCTAACGTGACACAGTTTGTGCGCACCCTCATGAGTGTGGGCCTTCCCATGGGCCTGCAGATGCGCCATCCCAAAATGCTGGAGCTGGACAACGACCGGACGAGCAGCTACGTGCGTGCCCTGCACCAAATTGGCTCAGGGTACCTGCAGCTGGCTCTGATCGTGGTGCCTAACCACTGCAAGAATGCCTACGACGTGATCAAGAAGCAGGCCTGCGTGGACCTTGGCATTCACACCCAGGTACTCGTAGTTTCACTCTTCTCTGATCACATGACAGTGGTTGACTGGAAGTGCAACTGTCATGCATGCGAGGTAGCGGACGCAGTGTAACTTGAGATTGTACTTACCACGCTTGAGATTGCAAGTGCCCAAGCACGCTCACCACTCCTTCGTGCTTGAAAAAAAAAAGACGTGAGTGTAATGAACAACACATAAAATGTTGTACCATTCAATCCAGTTCTTAATTTGAAGATTTGCTGTAAAATAATGAGAAAGATGAATATTTCAAGTGCTTCGCAATGTTAACATGCTGAAAATTATAGTAAAGCATAAATATGACGGCATTTCCCACAGTGCTTACACTGAACAGCACATTTGTGTGTTGCTGAGAAGTCCAAGTTTTCCCTGCTAAACAGAACTGCTTGCAAATAAAATGCTGCTGTAAACTATTTCACAGGGTGAATTGCAAGGCAGTAATCTTTAAATTCAGAATGGGATTTTTTATCTGACAAAATTTAGGGACGTCTTATTGTAACAGTGATGGAAGTGCTGTTCCGATTGCTCCAAACTGCTCCAAAAGAGCTGCTCCATGCTGCTCCAAACTGTAATTTTTGTTAGTAGTTTCTCCAGACCTGCACCGAAGTAATACTGAGATAATGCGAATAACGAACTTTTACTGTTTGACCTACTCGTACGTTCTAAAGAAACTGAAAAGAATCTGTGTGCTATCATCCCAGGGTGCTGCTAGTGTACAACATTATCCGCTGTGATCTCATTTGTGCTACAAGAACCGGCATATTAAGCATGTAGCTCATTTGACTGTTTTTTTTTCTTCCTCAGATAGACATGTAGGCTACAATGGTGAAATGTGAAAATGAGCAGGATTGATTCTCTCTCGTACCGATCATCTACTGCTTATTTGGCCCCAGTTATATGGGACTGTGGCTACTTTTACAATCAGTTCAGCTTTTTCGGCATGATTTGATTTCTGTCACAAATACTAGTATTTTAATTTGTAGCTTATTTAACAGCACATTTTTGGCAACCTGCCTTTGTTTGCTACGTGATATTTACAGTGATTGTTGTCTGGTAAATATATTTCATAAGAAATGTTTATGAAATGCTTCAACAATGTTCTGAACTCTAATTAATGTATGACAAATTTAACGTCTACTCCTAAAGCACCAATAGCTACTTTAAACTACCAATTTTTCCTGCCCTGAAAACGTTTATGGCTGCTCCAAAGCAGTAGTTTTTCTGCTCTAAAGTATGCTCCAAAAATTAAAATGGCACTTTCATCACTGCATGTACGCGTGGACGAGCAGCAACTTCCTGCGGCGGCTTCAGTAACAACTGAGCACGCCATGCTCAAAGCAGCCATTGCCTGTGACAAGTGATTACTGAGCTTGTAGTGTCATGTGCCGAGAAAAGAGGGCAGTTTTTGGCTGACTTTGAGAATTTATTGTGGATTGCAGGCCGTGTGCTGTGCTATAACATTTGCCTTGCATGTTCTCGGTAGCGTCGACAACTGATTGGCAGCATTTTCTGACCATGCTCAATAAGTGTTGCAGGGCCCTTATAAATCTGACGAGGGGCTTCGCGGCAGAATGAATTTCCCCTCAATAAATGTTTTCACGGCTTAGCAACTCTACACTGCAGTGAAACCTTCTTTACAGGCAGTTGCATGCGGATTTATATACACCTACTCGTTCATTGCAAATACTTCGAAATTTTCAACATTTTGAATTTGAATCGAAGCGCATTTGAATATTGGCACAAGCTTAATCAAGACAAAATGAGAAGACAGGACAAACATATATGCACAACTATGCTTTACTAGTAGTGTTAGCACATTGCCATGCGGTGTTGGTATTAGAGTTGTGCGAATAATAATATTTTGGGTGCGAAGTGATTATAACTGATGAAGTTGGAGTACGAATGGAATCGAACATTTTTCTAATAGTTGTCAAATGTCTAACATTTTTTGAATATTTCAAAGTGAAAATACAAAAAAAAGATTGCAGAGGATCTCTAAGCTTATTATTAAGAAATAAGAACATGGTAGTATTTATTTTAGCTAAGTTGGTGAAGTGCTGGAGGGAAGGGATAAGCCAATGCAGGGGGTGAACTGTATATACATGATTTGGCATAACCAATGTGATGTCACAACACGTTACACGTGAAAGGAAAGAATGCTAGTTTCTATCTCTCCCATTGTGTACTTGCTACTTTCTACCTCTCCCATTGTTAACTTTTGTGAAAGCCCAACTGATTTGGTGAACAGGGGCACGATTGCTTCAAATTCGGAATTGCTAATCTGCCCTGTAGATGTTAATGTATGAAAACATGAGAAATTTTGGATGCTAAAAATTTTTGTGAAAATTTTTTCAACTTCATGGTCCAAAACGGCTTTAATTCAAGCTGCCACCTCTGCCACATAGGTTCTAACTAGCGCTTAAAGGGGCAGTAAACAACCCCAAGTTCCAAAAAGTGTTGTAAAAAAATATATGTGCACTTTAAATTCAGGAACGTGCTGCCACAAGAATTTTAAAAACACGTGCTATATTAAGGAAGTTACAGGGGCCAGAATATCGCTTTCAGGTGGTTTTAAATATTCACGCGGCCTCGCCATCCTTCTCATTCAGGGGGAGGAGAACGTGTAGCTCATTGTCGTGACTCCGCCCACTTCGGCAGTGTGACAAAACGTCAGCAATTGATGTCATCAGCGAACTCGATCAGTCCCAACGCACTTCCGCTTGCTGCGATGCCTGCTTGTTTACTGTTAACCCGACGCCGATGCTTTTCTGCAGCCCAGTCCCTCGATTCAGCTGACAACAATTTGCAGCAAAACTGTGTTTCGAAAGTCGCACATGAAGTTGGCTCGATTTTTCGGCAGTTTAATTTTCTAGGAGCAAACTGTCGCGTCATCCGAGAGCAGCGACACAAACACAAATATTGCGTATTCGTGGGTGTGCTAATCAACAGGTGTCGCGACAACCGGCTCACTCCCAAAAACTGGGCCAGTGACGTGTCCGGATTTCGATACATAGAGCCTATGAGCAGTTTTGCAACTCATATGACGGAATAGCTTTGCCGTAGCAGTGGGCGGGAACAGGGTCTGTAGTTGACTTCACTACCGTGTCTGAAGCCGCCCGTCACGCCGAAGAATGCCGCCAACCAGCGAAGCAGTTTACTACGGCTGACCAGCAACGCCAGAAAAAGGCCCGCGATGACGACCACCCTCCTGCCGCAAAGTTCGCCCCTAGAACCCTTGTATAGCAATATGTACCACCCTGTGCACCTTATTTGTCTACCAAGCTACTTTCAAATTACCATGGTCCATACCGCGTGGTAGAGCGCACATCGCCCGTCAATTACGCCATTGAACCGCTTACGCCACTCGGTGACCGTCGTCGGCGTGGACACGATATCGTTCACGTGGACCGCTTGAAGCCGTACTTTGACCCTCTCGTTCCCGCCTGTTAGATCGCCAGGATGGCTTGATCTTTCTCGACGGGGGCAATTATAATGAAGGAATGATGACAACAAAAGGAAACAACAAGCATCATCGCAGACTAAGGCACCACGAGATCGGCGCTCAAGCTCCTTCATCTTCCTCGTCCTATCGCTATCTCGAATCTTCCACCTGCCCGTTTGGTTCGCCCAATAAACCTCTTTACATACCTAATGTTTTTCAGGAAAGATATGCAGAAGCGTTTGCACCTTTCATAGCTCATATATTTCAAATGTCCCTGTCTTCAGCTACACTGCTTAATGATTGGCCTTCGGCACGTGTTGTACTAAAAAAAAGTGACCCCACACTTGTAACAAATTATCTCTCTATATCACAAACCTCGTCATGTTGCAAACTACTTGAACATATCATAGCTAAGGAAATTAATAAGTTTTCAGAAGATAACAGCACACTGTCATCCTGTCAACATGGCTTTCGTAAAGGTTTCTCTACTATGGCACGGTTAACAACAGTTGTAACAACAGTTGTTCATGATTTTGCTAGTCTTCTTGATGGGTCAGGCCAGGTTGATGTAATATTTCTAGATTTCAAGAAAGCGTTCGATCTTGTAATACATAGCAAGCTTATTACTAAACTAGAATCGATTAATCGTCCTGCTTAATTAGTCAGTTGGGTGGCTGCCTATCTGACCAACTGCAGTCAGGTCGTTTCTATTAATGGCCACTAATCTGAGAAGCTACCAGTCTCATCTGGTGTGCCTCAGGGCAGTGTCCTTGGCCCGTTATCATTCTTGATATTCATTAATGACATAACCAAAAAAATTCATTCCCCTATTCAAATTACATTATTTGCAGATGATTCCGTACTTTATAATAAAATTAAAAGCCATGAAGATCAAGTATCGCTCAACAATAATCTCCAAAGTATTCTTTCCTGGTGTGATCGATCAAGCATGCAGTTAAATGTCAGTAAAACAGTGCATATGTCAATAACTAGAAAGAAATCTAAAAAGCTTTCTTTTGGGTACAAGCTGGGTTCCAAAATGCTTGCAGAAGTGAAGGAGTACAAGTACTTGGATATCACAATAACTAACAACCTTAATTGGAATACGAACATTACCAACATATGCAACTCTTCGTTCAGAAAACTTAGTTTTCTCAGACATAAACAAAAGGATGTACCCTCTAGTACAAGGTTAACTGCTTATACATCACTAATTTGGCCTAAACTCGAATACACCAGCATTGTCTGGGATCCGTACACAAAATTATTATCGATAGACTGGGAATGATTAAGCGTAAAACTGTCAGGTTCATTTATTTTAAATATCTTAATAGTGACTCTTCCTCTAGTTTAATGATGCAGAATAGTATTCAAACACTACACCTGCACAGAAAAATAAAGAGACTAAAATTCCTGTTTGCACTGAAAAATAAACTGTTTGCCATAAACCCAAGTCCTTATTTATTATCGCTTACTGCTCGAACAACACAGCATCGTCATGCCGACTCTCTAACGATGCACTAATCTTTTCAAATATTCCTTCTTCCCACGAACTATCACCAACTGGAACAACCTACCATTTCCCCCCTTACATAATGACGATGTCTTAGAACATGTTACTATTTGAACTTCTGACCATGATGTACCAATTTTTATAGCTTCATTATATATTATCCTTCTGTTCCTTGATCCTTAGTTTAAAAAGCCAATGTCACTTCCCTTATCTCATGCCTCTTTGTGTATATATGTCTGACGTCCTTTTACCACATGGTCTTATTTCAGTGCGTGAAAACTTTTTGCTTGATGTTTCTACTTTTGTTGCATCACCTTGACGTACCACTTTTAAAGAAATTGTGTAGTTTTTGACTCATTTTATTCTGCAATTTCTTTTGTACGCATGCCAGTATTGTTTTTTTTTGTTGCTCAGTATGGGATTTCTCTGCCTTTATTTGCTTTATTTGTGTCCTTTTGCCTTTCCTGCTTGGGCACCTGTTTCGGCCTGCAGTATTTTATAAATAAAAAATAAATAAAAATTTCACTATCATTAAGGTCATGAGCCACTACTCTTCCAACTGAAGCAGATTTAGTACTGAATATTGTAATGCACATTTTTTGTAAATTTTTACTTCAGGTACTTAATTATCACTCGCTTATAGCTATTAGATGTTGTGTTGCAGAGGAGCACTTTTTCACACAACAATAATTCTGCTACAGCATATTCCCTGTTAAGTTATCTAAATACTAGCCAAAATTTATGGTTCTAGACACTGTGGTTCTTGAGAAAAAGGAACATAAATAAAAAAAGCGTGTTTTGAGATAATTGCACCTAATGTTGAAAATCTATGTTATTTCAAAAGTACTACGATATAACAGCAGATCGACGAACCTGTTTAATAGGCACCAGCTAGATGCTCATCACCAATACCATGTTTTTTTTATTTTCGTGTTGAAACATTTTTCCAGGCGAGCCTCATTTGTTGCCTACTATGCAGCCATGTTGGCACAGAACTGGCAACGCAGTTAAAGGTGCATAGGCCCTGCACTGTGCAGTGCCCTGGTCAAATTGCAAAATAGTTCAGCACATTCACGAGGGCTATATCGCCATCATTAAAAGTGAACACAGCATCAAAAGTGCATAATTACAGTGTTTGGTGCCCAAGGAAAACGTCTTCTCAGAGCGCGCTCCCACACCACAATCCAACAACTCCTTATGGTTTTGAGTTTTCCTATTGACGAAATTGACAAGTGATTCTGGATGATCTAGTTCCACATCATTTGGCTTAACAGCCTCAATAAGAAATGCTGGAAAGTGTTCACTATTCAACTGGGCTTTGTTGAACTTGCACCAAATTGCAGGGTCCTTCGAGCAACAGCCGTGAGATTGATTGGTATCTGACGTTAGGACCATTCGGCACTTCTAATATTGTGCAGCAGCACAGAAAACAGACAGAGAGGCGTTTTTAAATGTTTATGTAAAAAAAAGAAATGAAGCGATGTCGGTGGTATTGTCGTCGTGGGAACGTCCACCATAGCACACGAGGAGAAAGAACGGGTGGTAGTCCCGTGATATGAGGCTCACGGCTTCGTAGACGTGGCAGCGATGCCTCGTAGATGCCTAGGCCAGCCCGACCTCGAGAATGTCTCGAGCATCACCCAGGAGTGCGGTTCCACATGCAGGTTTCGTCCAGCACAGCACTCTCAATGTCGTGCTGGGATGCTGCTTGCCACAGCTTCGGTGAAGCAGCTCAACAAACGTTCCTCACCTCAGTGAGGACATTGCCAGGCACAGCTCGGGTACGGTCGCTCATGGGCCAGAAACCCACGTGCCAGCCAGGCACATTGCTCGGTACAGCTCGGCACTGCTCGGCAGCCCATGTATCATCGAGTCACATGAACGCTGGCAGCTGGAGCCTTGGCACATCGGCCACCCTAGACCTCCCCCGGCTTCGTGGTCCTCCGTACTCGCACTCGTCTCACTCGGCAGAACGTCGCGCTTGTCTTGGCGACAGGAACTGCACTGCGCCTGGCCCGAACCATGAAAGTGCGCCTTGTGTCACCGTGCCACAGCGCTCTTTTTTTTCGTCCTCCATGCTCGGTGGTTTGTGCCAACGTTTTCGAGGTATTTACACGTGACATTTTACACTTTAGAAAGTTGTTTCACTTCAACAACTTTTCTAAGCACCAGGACAGCAAAGTTCACAGCCCAAAAGGGGGAACCTGTTCGCAGGTCAACAGTTTTTGTTTTAAACGAATTTCACAAATTGTTGCACGCTCGGTACACGGAGCGTTCTACACGCAGTTCACAGAGTTCACAAAAATTAAAAGCAGTTCGAGCGTATACCGTTGCAAGTCTATACTCGACTCATATAGTTTGCTCTGACACTATCACTGCATTGAATGTATTCCACAATGAAGTCGTATTTTGTCAGTGTTAGGCTCCAAAGCAGAATTATGCTGTTCGTATGCATTGATGTAGGCCAGCGGCTGGTGATCGCTCTGCAGTAAGAACTGCTTGCCAAAGAGATAAACATGGAATTTTTTGACAGCCCATACGAGCGCAGGCCCTTCTCGTCTGTGTCAGTTCACGGTGGCCTTTATTCATACTTTTTAAAGAAGTTGATGTGAAACAACTGGTTTGGGTTCCCAAATCAGAAAAATCGACATAGTCGATTTTGCTGCGCTTTTTTAGTACACTGAAAGCACCCTTACAAGTAAGTTTGTTGGTGTCGTAAGGTATAAGTAACAGCACCTTGTCTCTGACGCAGAGTTGACGACGAGGCTTCGCTTTGCGATCATAATATTTCCTTTGTGTCTGCTTGGCTTTCTGCAGCTCCTCATGAGTAATTTAACATGTCTCATACAAATGATCACGAAGCTCTATGAAATAGCTATACCTAGTCTTTGTTTGAACATGCAGCATTTTGTGCAACCATAATTCCTTCAGTATAGACATAGGTTCTCTAATGCATCGTCCATACAGGAAGTCAAAAGGAGAAAGGCCGGGACTGGACCGATGCACCTCTCTGTAGGCAAATAATAATGGTGCCAAGTTTTTGTCTCAGTTCTTTGGGCTTTCCTGGCACATGCGCATAACATCTGCTTTAACGTTCCATTAAAGCGCTCAACAAGACCATTTGCCACAGGGTGGTATAGGGTAGTTGGCAAATGTTGGAAAGACGGTAGTCTGCTCACTGTTTTCATTAGGCTTGAGGTAAATGACCTTCCCCGATCGCTCATAATTTCTCGTGGTATTTCCACATGTGAGAACATTTCCACAAGCGCCTTTGCTACCTTCTCCGTTTCTACACTTGGTAAAGCAACAGCGTCACGATATCGCATTGCACAGTCCATCGTCGTGGGGATAAAATAGTTTTCTTTTGCCGAAGTTGGTGATAGCGGGTCGATTATATCGATCGGCACACGTTCAAAAGGCACATCAATCACCGGCATTTTTTCAAGAGGGACATGTACGACCAAGTGCTTCGGAACAGTACACTGGCAGATGTCACAAGAGTGCACAAATTGTGTCACTTCAGCCTGCACGCCCGGCCAATTGAATTCTTACAGAATCCTATCAGTCGCTTGCTTTATACCTTGGTGGCCTGTCATAACACCCTCATGTGTCATCCTGAGCACGCACTGCTGTAGGCTTTGCGGAACAACCAGTTGGTCAACTTCCTTCGTTCGTGATCTGTAGAGTCCGTGAAGTATGCCCTTGATCAGAACATACTTTATGTTTGCTAATCGATTTGCCATCGTCTACCCGATCGATGAAAAACAGCTCTCTAAAATACGATCTTCTCTCTGCAACTTTTCCAGCACTTGTGGGGTCACATCTAGTGCGTTCAATGTTGCAACAGGTAACTTCTTATTCTTGGTTCCTCTTGTTGTCACTACACTCACAGTCCTTAAGTCTGTTGATACGCTTAGACTTGTCACAGGCTCTTGTGCCAACTCCTTATGCAGTCTTGCAACATCTGGCAGGTCGTGTGACGTAGTAGAACCAGAAAGAAAGACTACCCCATCGATGTTGCCGAGAACGACGTCATAGAGTGGCATTTCCATGCAGAGTGCCATTCTTTTGTCGGTCCTCAGAAAAAAGAAAAGTCGATGTAGACTTTGCTTCTGGAAGTTGCTTCGACGAGCCGTCTAGAAGGTACAGCGTACGTGTAATACCGGTGAAGTTCTTTTCTAATACCAGTGAACGCTTGACAACCACAGTGTTGCATCCAGAATTTCTCAGCACCATCACCAAGATATCTGTTAGTCGTCGGCATCTCTTGTCTGAGCAGACCAAGACAGATATCTTCTTTTGGCAATAGTACACTTTTCTCAACCGCTGTAGGGGTACAATGCACATTCTGCTTGCTTCCATCCAGAGGCGTATTGTCATAGTCTGCAACAGCACTTGACGCCTCCTTATTGTGGTTCTTTACTTGTGGATGCTCGTCAGCTTTATGGCCGTGTTTCCTGCTCTTCCAGCGAAATGAAGGCTTCGGGCATTATGACCGCATCCAACAATCTGCAGCATGGTGACCTTGCTTGCCACATAAAAAGCACTGAACTTTTGCATTCCCGGTCTCTTTCTCATGGCTCTTGCTCGGCATGTCTCCTTTCTCACTAGTTCTTTCTTGTTTCCCCTTTGGTGAGATTTGTCAGGCCTTGCGCCTTCAGGTAATGATTAGCTGTTTCAGCTACCTGATTGGGCGTTCGGCATCCTCGCTTTTTCAAGAAAATGGCAAGTTTCTCATTACATCTTTGCAAAAACTGCTCGGGTACAATGTTATTCCTCAATGTGTCATAAGTTTTACTGTTTTCCCCATCTGCTGCCCTTGATTGAAGTAACCGAGTAGTCGACCAGGAAATTGTCACCCTGTCTCAGAGTTCTCTGGCTTAGCTTCACGAAATATTTGCCGATAGCCTTCTTCGGTATACTGGAACCTTTGCAACGTTTGCTTCAGCTTCTCGTAGTCTGTGGCAACCTCCGCAGCCATACGAGCGGCAATACTCAAGGCTTCCCTGAGAGGCATGAGCTTAGTGGCCATTCCTGGCTGGTGGCTACCCACTCGAAGCGCTCAATATACGCGACGAGTTCGTCGCGGCCTTTGTGATAGGGAGGAATAAGCTTGTGGGGGCTTCTGAACACTTCGGTGCTGGCTTCTACCCGCGCTCCACCGGTTCCACCGCACTTCTCCGCGTTTCTCCGCAAGACGGCACTTAGCCTCCAGCAGACTTTGCTCCCTTGCTACACGAGCGATCTCCTGTTCGTGCGCTATTCGTGACGTGTCCCTATCCTGAGCTCGTCTATTGCACTCTTTGTTTTGCTGCTAATCGATCCACTCTTTCAGTTCTTTCCCCGACAAGCAAAGTTACTTGCCAATCGGAATATACTTTTCCCAATCCATTACTGCCCACTGCACAAACGAGACGTGCGGCTCTGAAATTTGAAACTAGAGCGAGTTACTACATCGCGAACACCAGAAAATTGTGATGTTAAGATGGTTCAGCACTTCTAATATTGTGCAGCAGCATGGCAAACAGACAGGGAGCAGTTCTTAAATATTTATATAATAAAGTGAAAAAAAATGAAGGGATGTCCGTGGTGTGCTTGTCGTCGAACGTCCATCACAGCATGCGAGGAGAAAACACGGGTGGTAGTTTCGTGATGCGAGTCTCACGACTTTGTAGCAGTGGCAGCGGCCCATTGGAGATGCCTGGGCCAGCCTGACCTCAAGAACGTCTCGAGCACCGCCAAGGAGTGCGACTCCATGTGCAGGTTCCATCCAGCACAGACAGCACTGTCTACGCCGTGCTGGGATGCTGCTCGCCACCACAGCTTTGGTGCCGGCAGCTCAACAGACATTCCTCGCCTCAGTGAGGACACTGCCAGGCACATCTTAGGTGCAGACGCTCATGCGCCAGCAACCCACGTCTCAGCCTGGCACATAGCTCGGTATGGCTCAGCACCGCTCAGCGCCCCTTGGATCAGCGAGTCACCCGAACACTGGCACACGGAGCCTCGACACATCAGCGAGGCTGGACCTTACCCGGCAGAACATCTCGCTCATTTTGGAGCCCAGAGCTACACTCCCTGGCCCGAACCCTGAAAGCGTGCCTTGTGCCACAGCGCTCTTCTTTTTTCGTCCTATGTGCTCGGTGGTATGTGGCGACGTTTTCGCGGTACCTACATGTGACAGTATCCTTTGATGCCATGAGAAAAATATATGAACTAGACAGCTTTTCGCATGTCTTCCAAGCTGACTATATTTATTTTAAAGGCCCAATAATAATAATCTTTGTGCTTGCCAGTGATGATGCACTAAGATGTCCCCAACCAGATATAGATTCCCTGTCAGAAAGCTTGATGCCTATGCTTTCTTTCCTTTTCGCAGCTCTGGGCCCATCCTTTCCTGAATGTGCCAAATGCACTCCAGCTTGCAAACTGCAACTTCTTCATATGGCTATGATGCTTAACTGCAAGGAATCTCTTGTTATTTAAGAATAGGGGCAGGGCAAGCCACTGCACAAGTTTTGAAATATGTCATTTTTAGAGAAAAAAAAATCCTACGAAGACAATACTACTGATTTTGGTTCAAGAAAAGCTGCAGATTTCAAGTAATGCAAAAAGAAAAACTTTTTTTCAATATGTTTGCAAACCCTGTCTCCTTAATATCACTAAAACACTGCCTTGTTCTTTTAGTCACTTCTCCTCAAGGATAAAGTGAACACACAGCTCGTTTCGTCATCAATATTTTCTTTGATTCGCTTATGCTAACTTTTTGTTAGTATGGGATACTCAAGGAACTCGCCTTGATAAACATTCTACCATTCGCAGCAACTTGAACAAACATCTTGCGACAGGCAGGTGGTATTAGTTATTGACAATCACCAGCCCACTGAAACCTATCGTTCTTGCACGATTGTTGAAGTAGGTTGGTGCTTCATCGCGTGTTCGTTCACAAGCGAGAAAATTGCCAGCATACATCTTACTTTGATGGGGCGACTTTCTCGCAGGTGATCCTCTCTCGCACCATCGAGGACCGCAACAACATACGCTCAGTGGCGACCAAGGTGGCCATTCAGCTCAACTGCAAGCTGGGCGGCGAGGCTTGGTGCCTGCACATACCGCTAACAAACACGATCGTCATAGGCTACAACACATACCGCAAAGCCGGCTCGCGCAACCGCATGGCGGGTGCCTTCGTTGCCAGCATGAACCAGACCTTCACGCGCTGGTACTCACGTGTGTCATTTCCATCCACACACGAGGAGCTTGGCATCATGCTCACACAGCACCTTCGAGACTGCTTGAGCAAGTACGCTCAGGCAAACCTCGGTGCTTCTCCCGAGCGCATCATAATCTTCCGCGACGGTGTCTCCGATGGCCAGATCCCTCAGGTGAGCATCGTGACTATTCCTTGCACCAATGACATACCTTTCTCTCATGTTATCTACTGTGTAAAGATGCAAATGAAACTTAATTAGTGAACACGGGGTGTTGCTGGAGATGACATTATGACAAGCAAACTTGTCTTCTTTAAGGCTGCAACTTCACCTGAAGAGAAGTGTGCTTGTTTAAACATCGACTTTGGTGACACCCCACGTTCACGATTTTTTTCATTTCTTCAAGCTTTCACTTTCTCCTGAACGCTTGCTTATAATGATGGAAATGTATTACCGTATTTGCTCACGTAATAACCCCCCCCTCCCACTTGGTTCTTCGAAAAAGAAACTTTAAATGTATCATTTCATTTCGTTATGATAACCCATGCCATTAATGATAGAAACAGCGGTAAATCAAGTCATTATATCACAAAATAATGACACAATAAAAGTCAAAACATAGTTTAACAACCATGCTAAACAGTTGAGAGCAGCACGAGCTCAGACAGCGTCAATCAAATAAGAGTCGCGCTTTTACGGGAGAGCGCCATCTGTTGCACACAGGAGAAATCTTTTTACTTATTCGTTACGCAAGCACAGCGGTAAGAAAACAAAGCAAAAAATGTGAGGTCTGCGTGTAAGGCTTAGCACAGTCACAGCGAATGCTAAAGGAGCAGCCTTTCTGAGCCTTTTCAAAACACTCATTGGGTAACTACTAAAAGCACACTTGCTCGATACCTACTACGCCATTATTCATAAAATTTTTTGGTAGTAGGCCGGCATTCGCTATCCTACTTTTCATCAGTCTTCCCAAAAGTGTGTTATTTGCTAAACACTTGCAAGGAATTTTGAGCCAATTGTTCATGCAGTGGCTGACGACAATGAGGAATTATGCGTGAAGTGGGTATGTGCCACAGTTAATAGGTGAATAAAAACAAGCCTTTGTCATGGTTTGGAGCATTGTACGACCCACTCGTTACGCTATAGGCGTTGAGTGACGACTGGTTGTTCTTTCGCTGTTTTAAAATGCTTTGATTGATTGATTGATTGATTGATTGATTTGTGGGGTTTAACGTCCCAAAACCACCATATGATTATGAGAGACGCCGTAGTGGAGGGCTCCGGAAATTTTGACCACCTGGGGTTCTTTAAAGTGCACCCAAATCCGAGTACACGGGCCTACAACATTTCCGCCTCCATCGGAAATGCAGCCACCACTGATTTAAAATGCTTTATAAGTCATATTAACGCGATTGCTTTCCGGACATCAAGCCTGCCTAAGGCAAGTTTGCCACCAAGTTCCAAGCACCTGCGCGGCTTAGTGGTATAATACTGGGCTGGCACCCAGCGGGCCAGAGTTCGGGCCCCACTGTGTCGCCGTTGAACGAGGCCCTGCCTGTTCAATGCTGGGCAGTGGGTGTACCTGTGCGAGTGTGTTTGTAGAGAGCTTGTTATATGGAAGTTGTGGCTGTCTAAATGATACAATGTTAAAAAAAAGGAAGCACTAAAACATGTTTATACATTCCCTCACCACCCCTCACTGAAAACGTCAATTACACATTGGTAAGGTGCCATCTAGACAGGGTTTCTTAAGGATTTTTGTCAAATCATGTCACAATTACTGGTAAAGGCTTTACAAGTGTTGTTACCATCATTTTCCTGGTGGTGAGCTTTGCGTCCAGAGCAGAGACCATTTTGATTTCCTTAACTAGCGTGCGCAAGCGTTTTACGCTTCTGATGAAGGCAAGGAAGTGCGTCATGTTCACACAAAGTGCTCTGTATTAGATTAACAGTTGAACTTGTGAGTGGCGATGCTTTTCATAGTCTCTGTATATTATATGAAAAAGTTGGTTTGTGTTGAGCAAGGCTTGGCCTAATACAGGAATGTAGATGGCATTTTTCTTTCTTAGAATAAAACCTTTTGAACTCTTTCGTTACCATGCCTATTCAAATCAATCACCAGTTATCGGCGCTTTGGATCGTCAATTTTGGCATGTGGAATTTGTTTCTTG
Organism: Rhipicephalus annulatus; assembly: GCA_013436015.1. Classification (NCBI taxonomy): domain Eukaryota; kingdom Metazoa; phylum Arthropoda; class Arachnida; order Ixodida; family Ixodidae; genus Rhipicephalus; species Rhipicephalus annulatus. The sequence continues at coordinate 109,388 of WOVY01005439.1, forward strand.
TGCAGCTAGCACTTTTTAGTAATTAGTCCAGGCACTCAACTTTCATAATCAATTTGAATTCGTTTGTTTTGGCAATTTAGAAGTTTTTGATGGACTTTTGCGCGTACCAATGTTTGCATATGTTTTTGGAAAAATGCACTTGGCAGGCTAATTCGACAGAAGTGCGCGTTCCTTGTGCATATGCTGCAGTACACTCAAATTTCTGTAATCAGAACTTTGAGCCTTTACATACCAAATATTGAATTAATATACAAGCTTCGCAATCAGTCAGTGTTGAGCAGTAATAATTGCCAGAAATTTAGGCTAGCCATTCAACAGGAAGCTGTTGCTGGGAGTCGGGGAAAATTTATTATACAACTATATGTTTCCAAAGGCCCACCGCATGTACAAAGTGTGGAGGTGGCATTCTGAACAAATTTACAGCAGCTTTGGTTCATCTCGTATCGTTGTATAAAACACAGGGCAGCATCTAGTGTCACTAGTGGCTCCTATGACGGTGACGTCACGTGCACATAGTTGTGCACATGGTTGCGCACCTGGACCACAAAAAACACGCACAGGGGTGCAACAGTTGCGCCAATTTGATACAATTCCTTATTTGTACACTGAGCTGCGCAGAAACCGCACAATTTGCTGAAATTGTGCCACGCTGCGTTAAAATGCCCGACCTGCCTCGATATTTTCTCAGTTGCCCTAATTTGAGCAAGAAAGTGAAGCGACTTTGGCCACCTGTAGTTTGCATCATCAATTTATGCGGGCAGACCCTAGCCCTAAACCACAGTTTAAAGTAGCTGCTCATTAGGCCAAGACACTCGCAAAATGCGATTGACCAGATGAAGTAACAACGCCCGGCCGTCTGTCCGCTGCCCGCACCGAATATTTACCGGCAGGATGAGACAAGTTCAAGATAAAAATGTGTTGCCAAAGCCAGCAACACTTCATGGGAAATAAGAATTTTCCAGACAGCAAGCGTGGCCATTGCATGTTAGGAAACATTAGGAACTAAAGCTGGAAGTGTAAAAACTCGCAGTACGTCGAGTTTGTACACTTCCAGCTTTACTTCATGCCATGACCACGTTAGTTGCCATAACAACGCCACATTTGATAGATATCCGGTGCCATTGCCAGCCTAACAGGTGCATGCGGCTGTTACTGTACCTGCTCAAACCTGCCCTGCAAGCGAGGAGAGAGGTTGAGCCCTAACCCTAACCCCTTCATGAAAAAAATAAAGGAGGGGGGATAGTGGTTCGAAAATTTCTTGGCCTTGTACTAAGCCGTGCAGAATGCCACTTAAGCCACTTTTGCCGCAGTAGATGGGCGGCCTACCGAAAAGTGTTGCAAGACCGGAAGGGGCTTATAGTAGTAGTCTGTAGACACAGCACAGTTCGTTCAAATAATCATGCGTGTATACGCCACATAATTGTGAGTACCAATATGATTGCTGACGTCTAAAAAAGTTACTGGAAAAATTGTTTGGGGTACTGTATGACATTTAGTGGCTAAGGTGGCTAAGGTACTCGGCTGCTGACCCGCAGGTCACGGGAGCGAATCCCGGCTGTGGCGCCTGCATTTCCAATGGAGGCGAAAATGTAGTAGGCCCGTGTGCTCAAATTTCGGTGCACAATAAAGAACCCCATATGGTTGAAATTTCCGGAGCTCTTCCCTACAACGTCTCTCATAAACATATGGTGGTTTTGGGACGTTAGACCCCATATATCAATCATGCATTACATTCCTGCAGTCATTAAAAAAATTCACACAAAACTGTGTGCCAGTTTTTTTTTCTCCAGTTTTACGAATCTCATTGCCACCATCTTGGGAGATCCACATTTGAACCCTCACACTCTGTCAAACAATTTGACAGGCGTGGCAACTTCTGATGTGGACCTCATCATTGTTTGCTGAGTGGGGTGATTAAAGAAAATACAACTTTGTTGAATTGGCAGTGCTCATATTCACTCTGTATGATTTAGGGAATGTTGAATGGCTTGCACAAATATATTTTTTTTCTAAATTTAAGCCTTCTTTCTCAAACTGCTTCAAATTTTTTCTTGCATGATAAAAAATACATGTTTTTTCCTTGTAACATGCTCCAAATTCGGCTTTTAGTGCTCCAAAAGTAACATTTCCCTGCTATAAAAATTGCTCCAAATTCTATTTCGGCTGTTGCACCACTGCACGTGCAGCTCGAAACTGTCTCGCAACCACACCTGAATTGAGTGAGGACAAGCTTAGAGTCCGAGGATGACAGCATCCCAGCTTCAAGTTTTATGGCGATCATGTTTTCATGTTTGTGTCAGCCTGAGACATCTGCAGCCATTCATGTGTTTGTTTTGTTAATGGCCTCACGTCTGCTCCAGTGCAAGTGCATAGCTGCTGACCATTGTACACAATCCTATAGCTATTCTAGTGATGTGCAAGGTCCACACGTCACTGAAGCGTGGTGCGCTGGCTATAGAGCTTCTCACGGCAAAAAGGCCACTGGAGCACATTTTGGCTCTCACACCGGAATAGCGCAGAATGTTTTAGAAGTACGGGCGATATTCTTAATTTTTATAATAGGATGTGCAAATATGCAAAGAAATATGCTTTGACGTATAAATTGAAATGCCAACCTATGCGGATTGAGGTGGCTCATGAAAAGAGGTGATGATGGACGAAATGGCGAAGTTTATTGCACATCAGATTTATTGAGGGATCATTCACATCACGGGCATTCATCTATATTAAAAGAACTGCAGGCTGTAATCGCACTAAAATAAAAATTAAAAAAATTACTGAGAAAAGTGTACGAGTTCACTTATGTCTCTTGAATGATTGATTGATATGTGGGGTTTCACATCCCAAAACCACTATATGATTATGAGAGACGCCGTAGTGGAGGGCTCCGGAAATTCAGACTACCTGGGGTTCTTTAACGTGCACTCAAATCTGAGCACACGGGCCTACAACATTTCCGCCTCCATCGGAAATGCAGCCGCCGCAGCCGGGATTCGAACCCGCGCTCTGCGGGTCAGCAACCGAGTACCTTAGCCACTAGACCACCGCGGCGGGGCTTATGTCTCACGAAAACCCAAGCAATGCTTCATTCCACAACACGAGCAATAAAGCAGCAACTCGGTTCCGATTTTCATTGTGTGAATAGAAACACTTTGTACAACATTTATCATTTTCATATTATTCCCGAGTCATTCACCTTCAAAATGTGTATTCAGATTTTTCTGTTTTGAATGTTTTTTATATATATAGTGTTTTTTATTGCACTGCTCACTAGCTAGCAATAAAAAATTACACACCTTTCACATTTTATTTATTCCAAAATATTTTTGTTCAAGTACAGCATATACTTTTTGGAAAGAAAATTTCGTTGGGCAAATTTTCATATTCTGCAATGCATGCATGCTGGAGTATTTTGGAAAACTGCAAAAACTATTTTTCTGAGACATGAAAAAATGACCATTGCACGTCAACGAAAGAGCTAAATGTTTGCTAAGCTGCCGCGTGCATTTTAGCAGGGAAAAAAAGAAAAGTATGACAGACTTTGGTTTGGCACATGGTGTAAAAAAAAATTTCGGTGCGGGTACGGACCCCACGGCGTGTCCAAATGATGTTCAGCAGTCTGTCCAGGCCCTCACGTTGCAGCGCCCCCCCTGCAACTGCAGCCAGCGCATGTACTATCGACGTCGAGATGCATACGCTGTGTCCTTAATGGCATTACTTTATTGAGAAGGCAGCTTCAGAACATCGCTGTCGAGAGAATATATTCTTACACCGTGCCTTTTTTTTTTTGCAACAGAGGCTTCTGCAGCGTTCACCGCACGTAGCAATTTTTTTGGTTGTGAAAACTGCACCATGCATTTATATACGAAAAGAAAATGAACAAAATGAGTGTGTGCCCGCTTCATGATGCTTATTCCCTCTAAACCACCACGTCGCAATGCCCCTCTGCTTTACTGTCACGAAACAGCAACCAGCACATGTATTATGGCCGCACATTATGTGAAGGCACTCTCTGCATGGCGGGTGAAAGGTGTCAACACCTAAATTATCAAGTATGATAGACTTATGTTTGATGCACCGCCGATACTTCTGTTGCCATTTGTGTAGTCCTATCAAGTTCCAAGTCAAGAAATCTTGTAAGATGCATTCTTGTGTAATGCAAAGTAACCCCTCCCCCCCCTCCAAAAAAACAGCGCTTTATGTTTTATTCTAGCAGAAAATTAAGCGCTCTGACAGACAGTCCGTGGCTGGCCGGGCACATTTTGAAGGTGCTGGCTTTTTGGGAAGAACGCCAGCCTGAATTAAACATGGATGTCATGCATACAACAGTGTACTGTTCCAGTTTTCCACTCTAGGTAACTGTAGAAAACCCTTGGGCCGCATGTGCAGCTGCATATCATAATGCATTCAGGTGCACATCATCTACAGAGATAACATTGGGTGTAAAACTGTCAGCCAGTCTAAATGCACCCAATAGGAACGAATCTTTCACTTTCACCAAGCTGAAGTTTTTGCTGACACTAATTTCAACAGCCAATGTTCTTTAATGATACTACACGGGAGAAATGTTTGTTTAGGACATCTTTTTGACACAAACAATCATCTATCTTGAATTTTTTCCTCTCAATATCGCCCCGCAATTCGCAATCACAAATTGCAATTGGCTATCAGCCTGACGGCATCTTGATAAGAAAAAAGGAAGCTCACAGTTGTTTTTTTTTTCGAAGGGAAACACGAGCAAACCAGATGAAGATAATTGTGTTGCTGAAAGGCACACCAAATACTCCGGTTGGCCTTAATTGAAATAGTGATAGGAATCCGATGTCTCCTTCAAAGGAAAAAAGTTTGATTAAAATGCGTCTGTTATGTCGATGTCAAAGCATTGCAGTATTGTCTTAGCTGTGGTCGCAGATCCACATCTTTTTTTATACCCTAAAACCTCGAGCAAGTGCTTCCTCCCTATCCAGGAGACTTCAAACATGCGCCAATGGCCAGGTAGGCCCCTGACCAAGCAGGTACCTCTACTCCCCTCATTTCCACAGTTTATTTCTCCAATTTTACTCACCTGAAGAGTGAAAGTAATGGTGATGTCATCACTTCAACTCAGTCTGTGATGGTGAAAGTAAGGATATGAGAGTTCTCAGAGTACAGTTCATCAATCTAAATCGATTTACTACCCTTTTCTGTGTCCCTGTGTACATAGAGTTTCCTCAAATTAACTAGAGAGACTTTTGATGCAACAATTGTTGAGTGGCCATGAGAATGATAGGTAGTACACAAATTTGCTTAATTTTTATGCTTGCAAGCTTCAAACATACTTGGCTTTGTTTGTTGCAGTGTGCTGCAAAATAGATTGTGCTGTACGTGCGCGCGTATGGCGGCCTACGGCTACAGATAGCGTTGTTTATGCTTGCACCGAGTTGCAACTGATTGTACCTGATATGATTTCACCGTGGCTATGAAAAATATAACCGCCTCTAATAAAGCGTTCTTGTTCAGGCAGCCTTGGTCTGGCGTACTTCCTGGATGCTAGGCGCTCCACCCATGACTCGATGTAGCAATGACGACGAGAAACCCACCCACGTAAGACAAGGCCTCCTTTTGCAATGGCGTAACAAGTACCACCGTTTCACGATGGCAAGGACAAGTGGACGTCGTACGTCATTCGCATTGAGTCCTACTTCGAAGGGAACAACATCGTGGAAGACGCACGAAGAGAGCGCTTCCAGTCTCGGCTCTTGGATCACGGTTCATTGATGTCCTCAGTGGGCAGTGCGCTCCTCGTAAGTTAAACCAGCTCACCTACAAGGAAGCGGTGGAAATTTTGCAAAGCTTCTATGATCCCTAGCCGAACGAAATTGCAGAGGGCTTCAGATTTTTTACTCGTGTCCAAAATGAAGACAAATCTGCCCAGCAGTTTATCGTGGAGCTCCGTCGACTTGCCGACAAGTGCAACTTTGGCGACATGTTAGACCGAATGCTGCGGGACAAGATTGTATGTGGAATCCGAAGCGCAGAGCTACAGAGAACACTACTTTGTCGTTCAAGTTTTACCTTGAAGGAAGTTGAGAGCATGGTGCTCGCATCAGAGGCGGCAGGTCAAGGCATCAAGCTTATAAAGAACGTCGACGTGAAGACTGAACCAGAACTACATAGGTTGGCTGACAGGCGGCTAATACGGGGCACAAGCAAACAAGGCAGCAAAGGGTGCGGAAGGTGTGGAAACAAAACCCACTTGGATCAAGCTTGCCGGATCAAGCTTGCCGGTACAAGAATGCCAAGTGCTTCAAGTGCGTGAAAAAGGGGCATATATACTTAGCGTGCAGGGCAAATGCCAGGAGACAAGGCACTTTTGCGTTACCAGAAACCCCGAAGGAAACAAGGCGTGTACTCCTCAGCTGTACACCATCAGCGAAAGCCAAGCGTCGGTGCCGGACAACGAAATCATCCATCCTGTAAGACGTAAGTTTCGCTGCGGAGGCGTTGACCTAGTTATGGAAATTGACACCAGGTCACCGATATGTATAACTCCTTGGGACGCATACTACAGGCACCGCGAACACTGGCCCGAAATCAAGAAGACAGACCTGAAGTTGTCCTGTTAGCTGGGACCGCTGCCTATCGCTGGTAAGCTCACACAGCCAATTTCCTATGACGGCAAGATACTGACGGTCTCCATGACCGCAGTTCGTCATTCAGGGCCTTGTTTATGTGGTCACAACCTCATTCGAGCCCTGAACAATCTGGGTGCTCCTGATTTAAGCCTGAGCAGTGCCAGCAGACGAGATGACAAAGAGCTCGAAGCAATTTTGTCTGAGTATGAAGACATCTTTGAGGAAGAACTGGGCCTGTTCAACGTTCTGCCTGTTCACCTCTATGCGAAAAGAGAAGCCGTTCCGAAATTTTTCAAGGTAAAACCCCTATCGTATGTACGGCGAGACAAGGTTACGAAAGAGCTAGAAAGGCTAGTGAGTGAAGTCTGGCATGCTTTCTCCTGTCGCTCACTCTGAATGGGCTGCGCCAATTGTGCCGATGTTGAAGAACGACGGGTCTGTCAGGATCTGCGGCGACTACAAGGTCACTGTAAATGCAGCATGCGTTACTGAACACTATCCGCTTCCAGTCATCGATGACATTTTTGCAGCACTGCACAAGGAAGACGTCTATAGCACCTTAGACTTACGGGACGCCTACAACAAGATTCCATTGGATGACGAGTCAAAGAATTTGACCACCATCAGTACTTTTCAGTACTTCATCAGTTTTGCTTCAACCGCTTAACTTTTGGGGTGTCGTTCACACCGGCTACCTTCCAGCGCACTACGGAAAATTTGTTTGGTGGTCTAAGTGGCGTACAAGAATATTTAGATGACGTCCTGGTGGCAGAAGGGAAAGCAGACAGTGAAAACGATCTCAAAGCTGTGCACCAGCGCTTCCATGAATGTGGCGTAAAAATACGGAAGGATAAATGTTCCTTCAGTGAGACGGAAGTATCGTACCTGGGACACAAAATCACAACTGACGGACTTCATCCACTGGAGAAGAACATGGAAGCTGTGATGAAGGCACTAAGTCCAAGGAACGTGAGTGAGCTACATTCTTACATTGGTCTGCTCACTTACTACAGCAAGTTCCTCCCAAGCATGGCAACCTTGCTTGCACCATTGTATGACCTTCTGAGGAAAGGATTGCTGGTGTAAGTGGACTTCAAGTCAGCAACAGGCATTCGAACAATCTCAGGAAGCCCTCCGACACGCCAAAATGCTCATGTACCTTGACCCAACCAAGCCGTTGCGGCTTGAGTGTGACGCTTCTCCGCATGGCATAGGAGCAGTTCTTTCCCTTCGTGCTGACTGCGTCGACAAGCCGGTATGATTCTGTTCGCGATCACTGACCCAGGAGGAACGGAATTATTCCCAGCTCGAGCGGGAGGCCTTAGCATTGGTTTCCGGCGTAACCAAGTTCCGTGATTACCTGCTGGGGCGGCCTTTCTTTCTGGTAACCGATTATAAGCCGTTGGTTGGCTCGTTACGCGAAGACCGCCCTACACCTGTCATGGGAGCGGCTTGCGTCCAGAGCTGGTCTTTGCTTTTGGGAGCCTACCAATACCGGATAGAATACAAGCCCAAAGGAGACAACCAAAACGCCGACGCCCTCAGCAGACTTCCTCTCATCATCCCTGGCGATGTCGCCGAAGAAATACCTGATTACGTGCACTCATTGTGGCAACTTGACGACACACTTGTGACATCGCACGAGCTTCGCCGATTGACAGAAGCCGACAAGGTATTGCAAACAATCAAGTCGTTTATACTAAAGGGTTGGCCGCAAGGAAAACACGTGGAACCAGGCTTGGAAGCTTACGTGGCAAGAAAACTTGAGTTGGCGGTAGCGCACGACCTCATCTTCTGGGGCCATAGAATAGTAATTCCAGAAGCTGCACGCGAGAGGATGCTTCAAATGCTGCACGAGACGCATCAGGGAGCCTCGGCTATGAAAGCAGTCGCACGAACAAAAGTGTGGTGGCCAAGACTAGACCAAGAAATTGAACACAAGAGTAAGAATTGCGATATATGCATGCAAGCAAGACCGTTGCCTCCGGCGAAGACACCTATGAACTGGCCGCCAACACTAAAAAACTGGTCTCGCGTCCACCTCGATTTTTGCCGGTCCAGTGAACGGTACCATGATATTAGTGGCAGTGGACTCGCATTCCAAATGGATTGAGGCAGTGCCGATGCAACATGCCACAGCAGAATCGACCATCTTGTTGTTGCGTGAGATGTTCAGTCATTTTAACATTTCTCGGACAATTGTTGCGGACAACGGAATGCAGTTTACATCAGAGATGTTCGCTAATTTCTTGTCCGGAACCAACGTGAAACACCTACGAACTGCACCATACCACCCAGAGTCAAACGGGCCCTCAGAAAGAGCCGCACGTACAATCAAAGACGGCCTCAAGAAGCTTCCGCATGGTAGCTTGTCTACAAGATTGACCAGGCTTCTCTTTAACTACTGAAGAACACCGCAAGACGGCAAATCACATTCGCAGAGGCTACTCAACTACCAGATTCGCTCTCGTTTCGGCATGCGTCTTTCTCTGCTGTTGTCTTTTCCTTTATTTTCGCAGGAAGACACTCCATGCAGATTTGGTTCAGGCGACGCAGTTTGAGCCCTGAACTTCTAAGATGGGGAGAAGTGGCTACCTGGCATAGTCAAACAAGTGAACGACGCCCATATGATGACCATCGAGACTTTAGCCGGGCCACTTCAGCGCCACATGGACCAGGTTTGTCTGAGAGACAGCCCCGCGGCTGCAACAAGCGAAACAGTGGCCGGGTCATCTCCTGAAACTCAAGTCAAGCCTAATGAAGCCTCCGACACTGAAGAATCAGCTGTGCCTGTGCTACGACATTCGACGCGAGCTAAGAAATTAGTACAGCAGAACCACCATAAGAAGGAAGGGATGCTGCAAAGTAGTTTGCGCTATACATGCACGCGCATGGCGGCCTTCGGTTACAGATAGCGTTGTTTACGCTAGCACCAAGTTGCACCTGATTGTACATGATATGATTTTATGGTGGCTATAAAAACGACAGCCGCTTCTAATAAAGCGTTCTTGTTCGGGCAGCCTTGGTCTGGCGTACTTCCTGGATGCTAGGCGTTCTGCCCATGACTCGATGTAGCACAGCATTTCGGTTTTTTTCTTTAATAAAAGAATAAATAGTTTTTAACATTGTGACCTGATTTTCATTGGTGAGCCTAAAAAGTTAAGATGGCTATGTTCCACCAATGATCATTTGCCAATTGTCATTTTGTGACATAATAGCTCCAAGCTATGCGAAGGCAAATGGAGCCGAAAGTACAAAGATTAGACAAATTTGTATACTACCCATCATTCCCATGCTGGTTGAAGGGCCATGCATTGCAGCTCCCGTAAATACTAGCACCAGAGTTCTCTCTTATTGTATTTATGAACAACTCTATGCCCGTTGAACACATGGTCAGTTTGCCAACTATTCTTCGTCCTTTCACGCAGGTGCGCAAATGGGAGATTAACCTGATCGTGGGCTCGCTGGGGGCGCTCTTCCCAGGCGTCAAGCTTAAGCTGGCCTTTGTCTTGGTCACGAAGCCCAGCTCGACGCGCTTTTTCACGCACATGCCAAACGGCGCCGTTAACAACTCGCTGCCGGGTACCGTCATCGACTCGGAGGTCACAAGGCCCGAGAGCTACGACTTCTTCCTGGTTTCGCAGAGCGTCCGCCAGGGCACTGTGTCTCCGACACACTACAACATACTCTACGACACAACGGGCCTCAAGCCGGACCACATGCAGGGTCTGGCGTACAAGCTGACGCACCTGTACTTCAACTGGCCAGGCACCATCCGCGTTCCAGCTCCCTGCCAGTATGCCCACAAGCTGGCCTTCCTGGCCAGCGAGTCGCTGCACGGTGAGCACAGTGAACGACTCAACGACACCCTCTTTAACCTGTAGTCGGTCCGACTCAAAATAAAAAGCGTTTATATTTTCACAAGTCCTCTCTCTTCTCTCACTTGTCCTTTTAATGATCTATACTTTCATTTTTTTTTTCCTGCTAAGCTCATGTTTTGTTGAAGGCTCAAGGTCCAACAAAGCGAGATTGGTTCAGCCTCGTGAACACGACTGACAGGACAGAGGAATAACCAGGGGTGCAAGATCTGCGCCTGTTGTGTCAAATTTATACAATTTCCCATTTTTACACCGAGCTGCACCAAAGTTATGAAATTTGCTGAAATTGCACCACACTGTGCCAAAATGCCCGACCAGCCTAAAAATTTTCTCAGTTGTGCTAATTTTAGTAAGAAATGGAGGCCATATTGGCCACCTGTAGTTTGTATCATAAATCAATCAGGAATCCAGGCACGGCGAACGTCTATTTGTCGTACAAAATCCATATATAGAAAGAGGTTTTCTATGGATTTTTCGATCTAGGGATTTTCTGTGGTGGCATAGTTCGTCGCAGTGGAGCTTTTTGAAACACCGCTTCGTTGGCCGATGAGGCCTGATTCTCAAGCTAGCCATAGAGAGCTAGCGCCTTGCGGTAGCGAGGTTGAGCGAATGAGAAGTATCTTTCTTACATTGTGCATTGTCTTCGTGAATCGTGTAGCTTTCTCGTAGACAAGGTATTACACAAACCACTGCTCTGTAACGATTTAGTCAACATCGCAGTGACTGCACTTGCTCGATCGACCGGCAACGTAGTAGATGAACCGGTGCCCCGCAGCAATTTCATCAACATCGTGGTGACTGTAGTTGCGCGATCGACAGACATTGCAGGCTGCAGTGCGCTGCGTTGCCACAAAAGGTAAGCAGTCGTATCAATTGTTTAGTTATACTCTGCCCGGTTGGTCGCTATGCCTTATGTAATAGCCAGAAATACCTTTCTTATCAGACAGCGTGACAATAAAGAGCTATGCTGCTGGAATTTGAGAACACTTTCCCACAGGCTGCCCATGTAGATTAAGTGCAAAAGTGCTGAATTTTATGGCACCTGTTATAGAATCCTGAAAAATTGTGTAACTTGCTCAGTGTCATCCTCTCATTACACTGATAAGCAGGAATTGGGAAATTAAACTGTTTCTCGCGTTGTCCGTTTGGAATTGAGAGAATAACGCTGGTGTAATTGTAATGGCTCCAAATGCTTAGGTTGAAACATACATACGCACAGTTTTGTGAAACTGAACTGCATTTAGTTTTTATCGAAAAAAAAAATCATGGCTTCAAGTGCGTTAAGACATATTGCACAAACATTTATTCTCCATAGCACACGTGCAAGGCAGTGAGGCCGAACTTGTGAATATCAGTTTGATGAATTTGTATTTGTACTTACTATGTGCTTCTCTGCAGAGTACGTGCAAGACGGTGAAGCCAATGTCAATTGAGTCAATTTGTTGTTACTGCATGCTTCTCTGCATGCACATGTACAGCAGTGAAGCCGAACTTGTTAATGTATGACGTTTGTTTTATTTGCAGGCATAGAGATGAGTGTTCCAAGTTTAAAAGAGCGCATATTTTCTTTTATGTTAAAATGACTTAAACTTTTCTTGAATAAAGCGGATGCATTTGTCCTTGACTTGCCACCAAAATCCTAAACTCTCATATTATGGAAGAACACGTCATCTTTTGGTGCTGTCTACACACTGATGCAGCAGAAAATAAGCATGTGGGTTGTTCCTCATGTGAATACATACTGGGCGGCAAGCTCCATGGGATGAATCTGTAAGCAACTATTCAGTAAACCTGACATTCTCAAAGCCCACAGATTGGGATCACGCATTGACCTAAATCTACACACACACTCAATGCTACACTCCACACAGTGTACCGAGACAAGTGCCCCTGAAGCTTAGCGGTGCCAACACTGACGCATATTATGTGTGAGTGTCCTTAATACCCCAGTGAGGTTAACTCAATACAGACCAACACAATACTGTATCGATCGTTAAAAATGCAACTCTCTGGGAAGGCCTTAGAGAGTCTACTGCTTGCCTTAGACCAGGCCTAGTAATCTGGTAGTCGGTGATGCCCTAAGAGCCCACCAACCTTTGCTCTGAAGAACACTTCAGCTATATACATGTTCTCTATATTCTTGCTACAGCCCAACATATGCAAGCTTGTTTAGACAACTCCCTTCGCTAACATCTGTGGCATCCCATCCTGGTCCTTTTACGCTGGAGCCTGCAAAAACATTAGCAAGCTTTTGTTTCTCAAATTTTGTTTACTTTCAGCTTGAATCTGATTCTTCAATATATTCTACTGGGTAAACAGCTTGAAGTAAACTTCTATAATAAATTAAGAATATACCATCTCATGCAACTCATTTAATAAAACTTCAACCAAAAAGCAAAGGAAACAGCTACTGCATTACACCCTTTCATTATAAAGTGACAAGTTGGGCTTGTCAATACATTATTCTGGTGCACTACAGTGCAGAAAACATAATAGACAGACTACGAAAGACAAGTATTGATCGGGAGGGCAATCCTGGCAGGTTATACAATGGCTAGCAAGAAAACCTTCAAAATCTTTTCAGTAATGTGCATTCTTCACATTGCTTGCATGTTGTCTTAACCTATCATTTGCACAGAATCCAGTTTGGCCATCATACAGTTTACCACGCTTTAAAGCAATTTCGTACATCACCCCTTCTGCACAATCAACAAAGAGCCTCCTGTGCTTTGTGCCACAGACCTGTTGCGCCCTTCCCTCCCGGTCAGTCACTCTACAGAGCTTAGAAAGCCTGCTTGGTGCTGAAAATATGACTTTCACGTCTTACTGCTGAGTCACCTGTTTCTAGTTGGGCCACAGCTTGTGCATAAGGTATCGTCGCTGTCTTCTGCCTGTGTGGTGTGATGGCTTCACAATTTTGCGGGTGATGGCGTACATTCATGAGCAGGCTGCTGGCAACTGAAATGAGGAGTGGCTTGAGATGGCCAGCCTTTCAGATTGACGCTCAAATGCTTCAGACGTACAGTGTGGGCAAGGTTTGCCCAGAATGTTTTTGAGGCATGATGTGGCAATAGCTCACTTAACAAGCTTATGGTGGGTGGACTTGAAATTCATTAGTGGTCTGTTAGTGCACGGTTCATAGCACCAGCAGATGCTAGCACCTGCAAAATGAAACCACATATGTCAAAATCTAATTTGGCCATTTACTGGCAGTTCGTGGCTTAGGCAAATTCCCGTATTCAGAAATGCTCCTGGACTTGAACTTGACTTGAAACTTTTCGCCTTCAATGCAGTGGGTTTTAAATGGGTTTGTGCTGCTTTGGCACCACCTAAAGACAGCGTGTTCAAAAAGAGTTTCTGTAGCATTGAAGCCGGTGGCAAGTCAAATTCAAGTCTAGCAGCGTTTCTGAATATGAGGGTTAATGGGCTCATCACATCAAAAACCACATCAAGTAGAACTTTGCTTTGTAGTTCTAAGTTGTGCGGATGACAATTTAAAACAATCAGGTAATCATCAACATATTGTAATATGCAAAGAAAAATTTTATCGGTGAGCAAGCCGTTGATCTGACGATTGAAGTGACCAAGAACTAGGTCTCTAAAAACTGCGCAATGCAGAAATGAGTGCATGTGCGTTGATTCTGCAGGTGTGGGATCCTTTCAAACATTACGTACGTTGACTGCTAATAAATGCTTAAAAGTTCTAATAAACCACCAGCAGAGATCCCCGCAGAGTTTTGAAAAGCGATGGAACTGTGTTTGTCAATAGAATGCCAAACACACTCGTGTATTAGGTTGAGGCCGGGAATAAAAAATATCTTTGATGTCAATCGATAAAGCCTGACACCACTTGTCAGAAAAAGTGTCAAATACATCTAAAATCTGGTTAGATTTTGTCATGATAAAAGAGTCATCTATCACTAAAAGCTTGAGATTACGCTGATTCAGGTTCAGAAACAATGGTCAGGTAAGCGTGTGTTGATGTGCTGCATTTTGGCACTAAAACAGACATTTAAAAAATTTTATCTTGCTCCTATCGATTGCCTTAATGAAATCAGGAAGGTTAAGCTTGTCACACAGTCTTTTTTGCATTAGAGTTCTGTTTACTCAATGAAACATTGGAGTGAGAATCGATGGCAGAAATTGCTTCTCTAGACTTGGATTCAAATATTTTTGCTCAGTAGAACCATGAAACCATCTTCCTTAACGGCCAGGAGAATGTGGAGGAAGTGGTCGCGTATAAAAGCCACCGCTTGTCTAACGGGTGGGTCGGGTTTTAAATGGATACTAAAGGCAACTATCAAGTTGACATTCTTTGTTGAAACTTCGTAGTGTTACTTTTGTGCCAAGGAAGGGCTTATTTTGAAATAAAATTTTACTGGTCTGCATTGGGTTAGCGCACTTCAAATCACCCGCTTCAAAGGAACATTTGAAGTCACTATAGATGTGCACAATGTTGCCTGGCTTTAATGCACGGTCGCAGACTCTATAGTAGCAGCAGGGGGAAAGTAGCGGGAGTCACTGCAGACAACAGATATAGGACAATTCTTAGCAATGCCCTTCAAAATTGCAGGCACGATTGGTTCAACTGGGCCCCGCTAGATGGAATGACCTGTCCAGTTAAACCACGCGAAAATTAAATTTTCGAATTACTCACGCCACTCCCCATAGTAACATCCCATAGTTAGTTCTTTTTTCCATGAATCAAACAGAAACTAACAAGCAGCATTTTATTGCGCCTCTTGATGCACGGAAGGTTCTTTATTTCAGTGCAGCTAGATCGATTACTAGTGATTGATTGTAGGCGGTTCACCTGACATCATCGGGATCATTTTGAGAATGTCCTACTGTGGCACATGTATTCTTGTGCATTTACCTTAATTTCTCGATAAGCAAGGCACTGCTGTTGATGATATTGTCGTTTTAGACGTTGTCATACATTGAACTTTCAGTTTGACATAAATTGTTATTTGACTTTAGTGTCCGTTCCAGTTCTTGCAGTGTTAACACCTTCTGAAAGACAATGTGCGCTCCCATCTGCAGGGACTTCACGCGAAACCTTACGTACAGAATCAAAGTGTGCTGGCCTTGATTCCCCGAGCGCCAGAGTAAACTTCGGTCCAAGGGAGAGAACACAGGTTATGCCGGCTTGCAAAGTTACTTCACTGATGATGTGCACGTTGCATTGCGACTTTTATGTACTTGAGGTAAACTAGATCTTCAGTCTTCTCAGGACGGTATATACAGGGCGTTTCAAGAAATGTGCCCAATATTCTTTAAAAATCAGCAAAAGGTGCCATTTGCTCGCTATCTTTCCAGTTACTTTTTCTGTCGCGATGGGCATCTTAAGATGGTTGAAGACATCACTTAGAGCTGTAATTAAAAAAGTTAAATTATTTACATTTTCAATTAGCAGAGTTAGGCTGCTAAGTCAAACGGAGCATTGAAGTCATTCATGCAAAGAACCCATTGCCGCTTTCACACTTTGTAAAAGCAGCCTCAAGCAATTATTGCGATCATGCTAGGAAGCGCAGCCACTATTACAAAGAACTCACAAAGCGCTTGTGTTGTGTGTTCTTTGTAATAGTGGCTGCGCTTCCTTGCAAGATGTGTTGTGTGTTCTATGTAATAGTGGCTACGCTTCCTTGCAGGATGAATCCTTACCAACTGGCCCGATACAATTGTTTCTTGAATTATTGCGAATTAATGAAATTCTCCTAAGTTCTGCTGCGAAACGAAATGACGGATGAGCTGCAACAAGCAGACAACTACAATGGCGTTACTGTTCAAAACA
Source organism: Rhipicephalus annulatus (assembly GCA_013436015.1). Taxonomy (NCBI): domain Eukaryota; kingdom Metazoa; phylum Arthropoda; class Arachnida; order Ixodida; family Ixodidae; genus Rhipicephalus; species Rhipicephalus annulatus. Next base: position 125,674 of record WOVY01005439.1, read on the forward strand.
GCAGTTACAGGGCTGTAGTTCTTCCCATTTTGTTAATGTACTTACATCATGCAAGTTGTAATTGCAAGTGCAGCACACACACACGATATGAAGTTGATTAATAGTTCATATAACAACGCTCCCTCATTTTGGACGAATATGGTAGTTGTGCAATTGCATGTTTCGGTTTCACTGCAGAATTTAGGAGAATTTCAATAAATTGCAGTTATTACTAGAAGCCAATTTTCCGAAATCTCAAAGTGTCAATGGGTTCTTCGCATGAAGGGCTTCAATGCTCCCATTTGACGTAACTGCCTAACTCCACAAATTAAAAAAATAATTTAACTTTCCTAATTACTGTTCTAAAGTCTTCAACCCTCCTAAAATGCCTGCAGCTACAGAAAAAGCAACCATGAAAACAACAACGAACAGTGCTTTTTGCTGATATTTAAAGAATATTGGACACATTTTTTGAAACCCTCTGTATGTGTATGCTATTTTCCAATAAACGTTGGAAGTTCAGCGCTCATCGTCGTCAATTCTGTTCGGTCCATTGTGTATTTCTTTCATTATTGTTTCACAAGTACATTCAAAGACCAAGATCATCGCCAGAATGTTTGAGTCTCACCATTTATGTTATGAAAATATAAATCGTCTTTTTTGAGTGCATGTGTAGTAAAACAAGCACCTTTAACTCTCATGCACCCTTCCGTTATCGGCATCTGCAAAGAGCTTCCAACGTCACGTTACCTGAACGTAACAAAGAAAAGTTTTATCACCACCTCTTACTTTTAAATTATTGGTCTGCAGTTTTTTTTGTTGTTTAGAAACACAGTCTGCTCATCATAACTTCTTCTCCTGAGTGATGTAGTTGATGACTAAAGAACATTCATAGTAACGCCACGAAAGAACAATATGCATGATGAAGTTTGTGTACCCCTGTGTTGTGAGATTGCTTTTATGGAAGGTGAGAGAAAGGGATGAGTAGAAACTACTCTGGGCGAAATTTCATAGCTTAAGAAACCTGCAAGTGTTGCTATTATGCCTACATTATCTTAAAACAAAGATGCCTTTCTGGAGCTTTCTTCTCAGTTTTGTTTTTGCATCTTGCAGTTTCAGTGAATGTCACTATGGTACCTTGTTCTGAAAATTTTCCCCCCTCTTTATTATTATTATTTTTTTGCAAGTGCACCACAGCACCCCATGGGAAGATAATAGGCATGACCTTGGCTCTCCATGCTACGATTGTTTCTGCAGTGCAAACAAGACTCATTCATACGGATGAGGCAATAGAAAAGTATAGCAAATTTCAACAATGCATCGGTCTCTCAGCTCATTTACTACAAAATCAGCATTCTGCTTTGTAGTCTATAAGGAACTGTGGCCAACATTACGTCAATTCTTGAAATTTTTCATCTTTCTATCAAGCCAATATATGCTTTCAAGCAGGTCTCAGCACCAACTAGATGAAGCCATCCGAGAACGACACAAAGAGAGATGGAGGCACCTGAACTGCCCAAGTGTGTCAGAAAGAAAACACTTTCATTCATATTGAATGCACTGTTCCCATACCTCGCAGTAAGATTGCTCAAACATCAAAACAAGATGAAAGGTTTATATATTAACTTCTTATGGTCACAAGCTTCAACCTGGAACTAAATGGAAGTACCTTGTCAAGTGATAAGTTGACACTCGATGAGAAATGGCTTGGCAAACCATGTGTAAAAAAGCTGTACAGAACAGATAAACTTGATTGCAGTATGAGTGGCTTATGGCAGGGGGAGCCTTAGTCAAGGGCCCCACTGGCCTTAGCTGCCCGTTCAACCTGGCCAGGTCAGAGATGGACAGTCGCGCCTCCCACTATTCCAACGTGTGTGTTGGAGTCATTTCTGTGTGTGTCAAGTGTGGGGGATGCTTTGAGCAGCCCCAACTAATGTAATAGGGTGTAGGACTTCCTCCGCAGTAGGATCAAAAACTCCAATAGCACGTAAGAAACATGGTGTGTAATTTTTTTGAGAAGGGATAAACTTCAGTTTGAATTTGACTTCTGTTGATGACCTCCTCCCCTGTTAGGTGTTTCTGGAGAGAGGCGTAAACTTGTAGGGTAAAACACTTATGGGCAAACAGGTCCTTTGCAAATGTTGGGTTTTCTAAAGAGACTTGGAAGCCTGCCGAGGTGGCCAGTGTCGCTGCTCAGATAATCAGTGCATGACCCACGTCATCCACCTTAGACTAACTGTATATGGTCCCTGATACGCAAGAAGCCAATCAATGAGCTAGCACTGAGAGGGAAAGTAGAGGAATTCAGAGCCTCACTTCAGAACAGGTACTCGGCTCTTACTGAAGAAACCAGCCTTAGCGTTGATGCAATGAATGATAATCTGACGAGTATCATTCCAGAGTGTGCAGCGGAAGTTGGAGGTACGGTACTTACACAAGACACTGGCAAGCTGTCCAAGGAGACGAAGCACCTCATTAAAAAGCGTCAAAGCATGAAAGTCTCAAGTACAACAGACAAAAAAGAACTGGCAGAGCTTTCGAACTTGATTAGTAAGCGTAAGGTACTCGATGTATGAAGGTATAACATGGAGAGAATCGAACACGCTCTGAAAAACGGAGGGAGCGTCAAAGCAGTGCAGAGGAAACCTTGGATAGGCAGAAATCGAATGTATGCGCTAAGGGACAAAGAAGGCAAAATAACTACCAATATGGATAGGATAGTTAAAGTAGCGGAGGAGGTTTACAGAGACCTGTACAGTAGCTGGGACAACCCCGACCTTAATACTATAAGAAGTAGCAGTAACCCAGATGACGCCCCATCAGTAATGATAAAAGAAGTCAGAAAAGCCTTGGAGAGCATACAAAGAGGTAAAGCTGCTGGTGAAGACCAGGTAACATCAGATCTGCTGAAAGATGGAAGTCAGATCGTGTTAAAAAAACTAGCCACCCTGTTTACAAGGTGCCTCGTGACGGGAAGAGTACCAGAGTCTTGGAAGAATGCTAACATCATCTTAATACATAAGAAAGGAGATTACAAGTACTTCAAGAATTACACGCCGATCAGCTTGCTCTCCATAATATATACAAGCTATTTACAAAGGTAATTGCTAACAGAGTTAAGAAAACATTAGAATTCAATAAACTAAAGAAACAAGCAGGATTTCGAACAGGCTACTCAACAATCGACTACATTCATACTATCAATAAGGTAATAGAGAAATGCTCAGAATATAGCCAACAACTATACTTAACCTTCATAGATGACGAGAAGGCATTTGATTCAGTAGAAATATCAGCAGTCATGCAGACGCAGTGAAATCAGGGCATTGATGAAGAGTATATAAACATCCTGGAAAAAATCTACAGGGGATCAACTGCTACCATATTGCTTCATAAAGAAAGCAACAGAATACCAATCAAGAAGGGTGTAAGGCAGGGGGATAGAATCTCCTCAATACTATTTATCGCGTGCTTGCAGGAGGTTTTCAGAGGCCTAGAATGGGAACGGTTAGGGATAAGAGTTAATGGAGAGTAGCTTAGTAACCTGCACTTCGATGACATTGCGTTGCTGAGTAACTCAGGGGACAAATTGCAACTCATGATTACGGAGTTTGACAAGGAGAGCAGAAAGGTGGGTCTTAAATTATTCTGCAGAAAACGAAAGTATTGTACAGCAACCTACGAAGAAAGCAGCACTTCGAGATAAGTAATAGTGCACTTCAAGTTGTAAAGAACTATGTCTACTTAGGGCAGGTAATAACCACGGACACGAGATTGAAGTAACTAAAAGAATAAGAATGGGGTGGAGCATATTTGGCAAGCACTCTGAAATCATGACAGGTAGATATCAACTATCCCTCAAGAGGAAGGTATATAACAGCTGCATCTTACCGGTACTTAGCTATGAAGCAGAAACCTGGAGAGTTACAAAAAGGGTTCAGCTTAAATTAAGGACGACGCAGCAAGCAATGGAAAGAAAAATGGTAGGTGTAACCTTAGGAGACAACAAGTTAAGGATATCATAGTTGAAATCAAGAAGAGTAAATGGACATGGGCCGGGCATGTAGCGCGTAGACAGGATAATCGCTGGTCATTAAGGGTAACTAACTGGATTCCCGGAGAAGGTAAGTGGGTTAGGGGGAGACAGAAGGTTAGGTGGGCAGATGAGATCAAGAAGTTTATGGGTATAAGTTAGCCGCAGCAAGCACAGGACTGAGTTGACTGGCGGAACATGGGAGAGGCCTTTGTGATCGTAGTTGGGCTGATGAATGATAATGATGATATGGTCCCTATGCGACCAGAGTAGCGCAACTGTTTTCCAACGCCGCGGGCGCGGCCAGCAACCATGCATTGCGAATAGCTGTCACTCAGGCCAATTTCGTGTGTTTCGACGACGAGGCGGATTGGCGCGAATCCTCGCCAGTCAAGTTCAAAGCGAATCTGGCTGGTATTCGCACCTTTGCTGAACGCGGTTCATGAACGCGTGCAGGTTACTGCGGATCAGCTCTATGTGCACAATAGATCTGCAGTTCTACCACAACAGCCAGTGGAATGATACAATGATTGGGTAAACTAGTAAAAGATGTTTATCCATTTTACTAGTTGCTGAGTACTCCTTCATTTGTGGTGCACATGCTAAAAGAGAACTGCACTATTCTTTGTAGTGCATTCATATCTGTTCAAACGGAGCATGATTACATATCTTCATGAAAAGTAAATATATGTTTGAAAAGTAAATATGACATTTCGCATTTACCTTTTTTTACTTTAACTTTGAAACTAAAAACACCCCGTGTCGTGATCTCATAACGACTTTTGCTGTAATAAACAGTTACGGGACAGGTCTGGCAAAGCAAATATATCGCACCAAGGTTGGGCTATAGGTGGCAGCACTGTCACCGCACTAGTGTAGATAGACGGCTTGTGGTGCACATGCAGATGTCCGCAGCGGGCGTTTTTGTGACCGGTGGTGAGCCGATTGTTGGCGAATTAAATGCTTTAGTGTGTATGTGTTTGTGTGTGTGGGGGGGGGGGGGGTCATTGCGCTCGCTGACTGATACTATTACTTATGAGATAAACACAATCTACCATCGAACGGATATTCCCGCCTAACAACTGTCAGTGTTATCGCACTACCTCACACTTTTTGTATTTGAGTACCCAGCCAAACGTACTACCTCACACTTTTTGTATTTGAGTACCCAGCCAAACGTAAGCCCTGAAACCATTACACCTTTCCACAGACCTAGACCCACTTCGTATCTATTACATCCCCATAACGCTTTGTGCTTCATTATTGCAGCGTTCCTCTTTCCCTTTGCTGCCGATGTTTTTTCCTGCAACTCCATATATCTATTTTCCTAATTTACCCTAACTCCGAGGTACTTGTACTCACTTACCCTCGGTATATCATGGCTCTGTATTGAGACAGCCTGGTCTTTGTGATCATTGAATACCATCAATCCACATTTTGTTGCACTAAATCCTAGTCCTAGAGCCTCACCTTCTGTTCCACATAGTATGTCTACCAGCTGATGTAAATTGTCTTGACTGCCTGCAAATAGGACAATATTGCTACGTGCCAGTGCATGGAGCTGAAGAAGACGAAGCAGATAGACTAGCACGAGCTAATCTGTGTGGCTGGCGCTGGAACTGATGGGAGATGCGTCTGCTTTTAGCTTGTTGGAACCGGCGGCATTCTTGAATGATCGCATCAACAGAACACACATTGTTGAATACCAACAAGTTGAACCCATCGTCGGCGATACCCTTTAGGATATGGGCAACTTTTTCAGGTTCAGACATATTTTCGTCAGCTTGGCGGCATAGTGAAAGGACAGCCTGAATATAACCGATGTAGGGCTCCGTGGAAGATTGTGCGCGAGTCGACAACTCATTTTTCGCAGCTTCACGACGACCAGAGATGTTGCCAAAAAGCTCACGGATCTTTGCCTTGAAGCTGTCCCAGCTTGTTATGTCATGCTCGTGGTTATCAAACCAAACACGAGGGGTTCCGTCAAGATAAAAGATGACTGCGAGCATAAGGGTGGGATCCCACCTGTAAGTGGCGCTGACGCGTTCGTAGAGGCATAGCCACTGGTCGACGTCGGAACCCTCGCTGCCCGAGAACACGCCGGGGTGTTTGAGCGCGGGAAGCGTCACGAAAGTTGTTGCGGGCGCTGGTTTGACAGGTCGGGCAGAAGGGGGAACGACCGGAGAGGATGTAGCCGAGTCTTGAGTGGTCATGTTGTTAGCCGTGAGGGAGCGTCCGCTTCGGAGTTCCGTGGCGAGGACGGGGATCGCACAACTCCACCAAATATGTTACGGGAAGGAGACTGACTCAGAGGGGTAGTCATCGATCACCGATGTATTTACAGCCGGTTAGGCGAGCAGCGCCAGCCACACAAATTAGCTCGTGCTAGTCTATCTGCTTCGTCTTCTTCAGCTCCATGCACTGGCACGTAGCATGCATATCATCTGCATAAAACAGACCTAGAAGCTTCTGCTCAACCATCGCACCAGCCTGTTTGTGTGACAGATCAAGCTCAATGTTGCATCCTACCAGTGTTTTTCAACCCTCACCACGTACAGCATGAATAACAGCGGGGACGAAATCATCCCTGTCTCAGCCCCTTGTTAATTTCAACACTGTCACTGCTACTTATTCCTTCCCATTCTATGCAAACTGTATTTTGTCGGTATATTCATCACAGAAGTTGTACACAGTTGTCATCTATGGCTAATTCCTTCAAATGTCCCACAAAATTTCCTGATTAACGTCGTCATACACCCCAGTGATGTCCAGATAACCTACGTAGAAGGGCCTCTTTTCCATTTTAGATATTTCATACACCGAGTAAAAACAGACAGGTTAATGTCTAACCGTCCGTCGATTCGGAATACATTCAAAAGTTCTCCCAAACTATCATTTTGCTCCACCCACATCTTTATTTTTAATTTTACTGTCTACATCGCCAATCTCTATAGCACAGATGTAATGGTTAGCGGTCTATACGAGCAAATGGTAACCTTTTCTCCCTTGCCTTTAGATATTAAGTTCATTCTACTTTTCCAAGTGTCGGGCATTTCCTTCTCCTGTAAGCATTTTTATACGGATTTTAGCAGTTGTTCTTTAGTGCTGTGTCCTAGTTTGTTAATGAGATGAACAGGAATCCCATCTAAGCCAGAGTAGTGCGGCTAAGACTTTTTCCTTCGGCCTTTTCTAAATTGAAATACTCAAGTACTATCTCTTCCTCGGTTGCGCACTTTTTCATACTTTTACTCCTCGGGCAAGTCCCTTGGGCCACCTTTTCATATGAATCTGCTGTTACCTTTCATATATACCCTAGTGCTTCGTACCCTTTCAATTTATTTCCTCCTTCATCTACCAAATGCTGTTGCATTGTGACAGACTTCCTACCTAGCACTTTTAGATGGCTTTAAAATATTCTAGGTACGGCGTTCTTTTTTTCGCGAATCTCTGTCATCCAGGGTTCACTTTACCCTTTAATTTTTGTTTTTTCTCTAAATATATTTCCGACATTTCGTTGACATCATCCTGTGGCCACTTCTCCTTTTTTGCCTCTCTGTGCTCCCGTGATGCCTCACGTCGCTTCTCGATCATTTCTCAGATTTCTCTGTTCCACAAACTTCTTGGCTTTTCTCTTTCCTTTTCGGCAAGTAGTTTTCTTCCCTTTTTCCATCTCCCTCGTCATTGCATGGAAATGTAATGACGAGGAAGATGGAAAACAGATGGAGACATTACGGAAATGTCTCCCTCGACATTTCCGGCTATACTTGTTATTTGCGTGTCATTTAAGTATGAGCTTCAAAACTTTGATTCTATGTTCCGATTTTCAGTTTTATATCTCATTTGTAATGTTATGCGTTTATGATCACTACCTAAGCTGTTAATGCCTTCTTTGTATATTCTAATCTCTCCAAGTTTATCATAGATTCCCTCTGTCATAAGACAATAATCAATGCTCGAATGCCTGTGTCCAACCTCCCACGTGATTTGCCCCTCGCACTTAGGCCCCGCACTAACTCTCTCAAGACTATGTTGCTCGCAGAGATCTAGCAATAACCTGCCATTGATGTCCGAATATCCGTTGAGGTCCTGTATGCGAATATTCATGTCCCCTAGAAGGATTACTTCGGCCTTATGACCAAACTCTAATATCGGCGCCTATGCAATTCACAATCTCCACATTCTTTTCCTTGCAGTTGTTCCCTACCCACAAGTAAGCTACACCTAGCCATGCTTTCTTTTCCCCTACTGTGCCCGAAACCCAGAGGTGCTCAGAATACGTTTGCTTCACTCTATGCCATTTGGCTTTGCTATGGACTAGCATTCCAACACCCCCACTTTTCATTTCTGATATGATCCTGGCACATTCTTCCCAAGTATAATTCAGAATCTAACATGGCTCTTCGAAATCCCTAAGGTGTGTTTCTGAAACTGCATAAAGACCTATCTCTTTCTTGTTTAACTGCTCCTCAATCTCTAACTATTTTTTCCTTTTTTCTACCACCCTACATTTTAATGTAACTAATTGCAGCATGCGCCTTCTTCTTTCTTTTACCTTTTCTGTGGTTTTTCCTTATACCACATGTCAAAGAGTCCCCCTGGTTGTTTTCCTTGTTACTAGCTATCCTGGACACCAAAGGGCCCGCGTGCCTCCCAAAAAAGGTACTGCGCGTTCTAGAAGTCACCAACCCACCTGGTAACCAAGCTTCCCATTAAAGTGAATTCTGCCTCGTTGAAAACCACCCCACCTATGCACTTCTCCCTTTATTTCTACTACCTCAATGCCTTTATCTCACCTCATCTTCCATATCTCTTTGTTTGTGTCAACAACCGCCTTTGGAGGTTGCCATTATGCAACAGTACTTCCAGTATCATGCATACCACTACCTTTACCTGATGCGAAATGGGGCATGTCATCGACCCACTTTGCCAATGTAGTCACTAGTCTTGATGATTTTTCATTCAAGACATCGTTTAGACCACCCACAATTATCACGAGGTTTCGTCCATCAGCTTTACCTGCGAGTTTTGCGCTCGCTTGCCTCATCACCGATTCTAGTTTATGTCCTGGGAACATCTCTTTTGAAACTCTTGCCACCTAGCTCTTACCCTCTCTTTCATTGCTTCTGCGCATCGATTTTAATTCGAGTCCCCAGTGATTATCACGTGCTGTGGCTTAACTACTTTGTACAAGCTGGGTCTTGTGACCATTGAACCGACTGAACCTGCTTTTTCCAAGCCTGTTTTCCTTCTCCACTACTCTGGGTGCTGGTGCCCTACCGTTCCCGTTGTTGGCTGCTCCTTTGTTCATCTTGCCCACTTTCGCTTTCGCTAGTGTCTCCTCGGCTGACCTAAGCTTTTCTCCCATAGCCTTCATATTTTTCTTCTTCTAACGCCAATGTAGTCTCCAGCTCGGCGATTCTTATTATCAGTTCACTCTTGACAACCATCACTTTCTCCATTTTTTTTATCCACCTGATGGCATGTCGGATGGATGGATGCTATGAGCGTCCCCTTTATAACGGGGTGGTGACAAGTATGCCACCAGGCTCGACAAAAAAAAAAAGAAAAACTTTTTTTCTTTTTTGATGTTGGCCTAATGCCTCTACTTCGATAAATTCTATCTTAATGGAAAAAAAGGTAAATTTTCAGCTTAAGTTCTCTGCCATTTACGGCACACTGTCCATATTTTATTTTTCCAATATTTATTTTTGTCCTTTCTCTCTAATTTTCTGCCACCAATACTCTAACCGTCTCTTACTTATTTCAATCGCGGGTGTGTTCAGCTTTCCATTGTTGTCCCTAAAACCCAAGGCTTCCTGTAGGCTCGTGCCCAAACGTACACCTGGGTGGATATCTCCACATTCAATCAGAACATGCTCCGCCGTTTCCTTATCTTTCCCGCAGCATGTGCATTGTTCTTCTTCTTTACTGAATCTTGCTTTATAACTACGCGTTCTAAGGCAACCCGATCTCGCTTCAAACAGTAAAGCGCTTCCCCTTGAATTATCGTAAAATGCCTCCCTCCTTATTTCATTTTTGCCCTTTCAGTAGTTACTCAAAGCCGGTTTTTTCTCCATAGCTGCCATCCAGTAAATCCTCTCCGCCTCCCTGACTTTTCCCTTAACGCTCTTTGTTGACATATGGCTTACAATACCAGCCGTATATTTACTAGTGAGTCTTCTAGTTCTTTTTCTCCACTGTGTGTCCACGCTCTTCCTATACAAATAACGGAACACCTTCTCTGCCCATCTACTCTCCTTCATATTTCTTAGCCTTTCTTCGAACCTTATTTTGCTCTGCGCTTCCCTCGCCTCAAAACCTGCCCACCCCATATCGCCCTTTACAGCCTCGTTTGTCGTCTTCCCGTGAGCACCCAACGCGAGGCGTCCCACAGTCCTTTGATTTACATCCATTCCCGATTGCACCTCTGCCCTCATGCACACCACTGAGTTCCCAAAAGTAAGCCCTGGAACCATTACACCCTTCCACAGACCTCGAAGCACCTCATACCTATTGTATCCCCACAACGCTCTGTGCTTCATTATTGCCGCATTCCTCTTTCCTTTTGCTGCCGAGGCTTTTTCCTGTACCTCCATGTATCTATCACTCTCATTTACCCATACTCCAAGGTACTTGTATTCACTTACCCTCGGTATTTCTTGGCCTTGTATGGACACCGTCTGATCACAGGGATCATTGAATACCATCAATCCACACTTCGTTACACTGAATCCTAGTCCAAGAGCTTCACCTTCCCTTCCGCATATATTCGCCAGCTGCTGTATATCATCTCGACTGTCCGCAAATAGGACGATATCGTCCGCATAAAATAAACCTGGAAGCTTCTGCTCAATCATCATGCCGCCCTGTTTGTGTGACAGATTAAAACCAATGTTGCTACCTTCTAGCGCTTTTTCCATACTCACCATGTACAGCATGAATAACAGCGGGGACAAAGGACATCCCTGTCTCAGACCCTTGCTAACCTCAACGTTCTCTTTGCTACGCATTCCTTCCCACTCTATGCAAACTGTATTTTCTCGGTATATCTCCCTCAAAAGCTGTATACAGTCGTCGCCCATGCCCATTCCTTTCAATATATCCCACAAAATTTCCTGATTAACGTTGTCGTATGCCCCAGTGATGTCTAGAAAAGCCACGTACAAGGGCCTATTCTCTATTTTAGATATTTCTATACACTGAGTGAGAACAAACAGGTTATCGTCTAACCGCCTGTCGACTCGAAATCCGTTCTGAAGTTCTCCCAAAATATCGTTATGTTCGGCCCATGTTTCTATTTTCATTTTTACTGCTTGCATCGCCAACCTGTATAGTACCGATGTAATGGTTAGTGGTCTATACGAGCGAATCTTGTCCTTTTCTCCCTTGCCTTTATAGATTAAGTTCATTCTACTTTGTCGCCAACTGTCCGGTATTTGTCCGTCCTTTAAGCTTTTTTCTACTGCTTTTAACAATGCTTCTTTAGTGTTATGTCCTAGTTCGTTAATGAGGTTAACGGGAATCCCATCTAAACCCGCGGCAGTGCGCTTTGGAATTTTTCCTTCGGCCTTTTTCCAGTTGAAATTATCAAGTACTAGCTCTTCCTCTGTTGCTTTCTCCGCCACACTTTTACTCACCGGGGAGATCCCCTGGACGCTCTTTTGAAACGAATCGGCTGTTACCTTTTGGATGCAACCTATCGCTTCGTACCCTTCCAATTGATTTCCTCCTTCATCTAGAATATGTTGTTGCGTTGTGACAGACTTCCTACCTAGCGCCTTTATGTGGCTCCAAAAAATCCTAGGCGCGGCCTCCTTTTTTTCGTGTATCTCTGTCATCCAGCGTTCACTTTCACCTTTAATTTTTGCCTCTACCAATTTCTGTACAAGGGATTTTTTCTCTAAATATATTTCCCATATTTTTTTTACTTCGTCCTGCGGCCGCTTCTCCTTTTTTGCCTTTCTATGCTCCCGTGATGCTTCGCGTCGCTTCTCGATCGCCTCCCGGATTTCCTTGTTCCACCAACTTTTTGGCTTCCTTTTTCCTTTCCAGCAAACAGTTTTCTTCTCTTTCCCTATCTCCTTCGTCATTAGATGTAACAGCTCACTATACTCCCAGTCCTTGCCTGGTATTTCGCCTACTTCTTCCTCGACTCTTGCGGCTATATTTATTATTTGTTTGTCATTTAAATACGAGCTGCCAGACTTTGATTCCATGCTCATATTTTCAGTTTCGTATCCCATTTGTAATGTTATTCGTTTATGATCACTACCCAAGCTGTTAATGCCTTCCTCGTCTATCCTCATTTCTGTCAGTTTGTGGTAAATTCCTTCAGTCATGAGACAATAATCAATACTTGATTGCTTGTTTCCGACTTCCCATGTGATCTGGCCGTCACATTTAGGCCCCGTGTTAACTATCTCCAGACTATGTTGCTCGCAAAGATCTAGTAATAACTTCCCATTGGTGTCTGAATATCCGTCAAGGTCATGTATGTGGGCATTCATGTCCCCTAGAAGGATGATTTCGGCCCCATTACCAAATTCCTTAATATCCGCACTCATGCAATCCACTATCTCCTGATTCTTTTCTCTGCAGTTATTCCCCGTCCACAAGTAGGCTACCCCTAACCACGTTTCCTTTCCACCTACTGTGCCCAGAACCCAGAGGTGCTCTGAACACGTCTGTTTCACTCTAACCCATTTGGCTCCGCGATGAATTAGCATTCCTACACCCCCACCTTTCCTTTCCGATATGGTCCTGTTACACCCTTCCCAAACATAATTTTCAATATGTGGTGGCTCTTCCAAGTCTCTAAGGTGTGTTTCTGTAACCGCATACACGCCTATCTGTTCTTTGTTTAACTGCTCCTCAATCTCTAACCATTTTGCCTTCTTTCTTCCACCCTGCATGTTTATGTAACTAATTGCAACACGCGCCTTTTTCCTTTTTCTTTTACCTTTTTTCTGGTTTTTCGCAATTCTACCTGTCAAAGCGTCCTCCTGGTTGTTTTCCCTGTTACGAGCTACCCCGGACTCCGAAGGGCCCGTGAGCCCCCCAAAAAAGCTACTGCGCGTCCTGCCAGTCGCCAGCCCACCTCGTGTCCAAGCCTCTTATCTTATCATGTCCTCGGAGCGGCGGCACGCCATCTGGTGAGCGCTTTTAAAACAAAAAGCACAGCTGCGCCTCTAGCAGGAGCTATGAGCAATAGCGTACACACTGGCGCAACAACCAGAGACAACCCCCCAGTAGGGTCCCTACCCCCAGCAAAAGGAGCAAGCTCCTAAAAAAAGCTCGTGGCCCTCTGGTGGCTTTAGCAGTCCCCACTACGCTATTTCTTCTGCTTCCTTTCAGCTCTGCACTTCAATGGCGGCATGCGGAGACATAGAGTTTAGTGCGGAGAGGCTGCACGTGTAATGGCACATTCAGGCATGAACTTTGGCGAGTTACATCCAGTTTTTTTAAAGCGTTGCAGTCACCATTTTGTGCATTCGTAATGGCAGGAAGCGACGAATGACTATTTTGTCACAAGTGAAAATGCCGCGTTGATGCGTGTGTTCAGCTTGTGAGCGTAAACAATGACCTCGTAAAGCCAGCGTGTAGGGCTCAATGTTCGACCGAGTCCACAGAAATGTTATATTCTTTGTCTGACACCAATTGTAATTTGGGCGCGCCCTACATCAAGGTGAAGCGGCTCGGCAAACCAAAAGATGGTGCATGGGCTCGGGCTTAGTGGATATGGGCCTTTTCCTTCTAGGTAGTCAGGGCATGTGCACCGGCCTTGAGGAGGATCGCCCTATCATTTTTCGTAGCCAAAATCATAGTTTTATAAAATTAACTAGAGGGGACTCTGGCACTGCAATCGTTCAGCGACCATGGGAATGATGGGTAGTACACGGATTTGCCTAGTTTTAGTACATGGGGCAGGCGAACTGCACTTGTGGCTATGATTTTTCGTAGCCAAAATGATAGCTTTATAAAATTAACCAGAGGAGACTCTGGCACTGCAATCGTTCAGCGACCATGGGAATGATGGGTAGTACACGGATTTGCCTAGTTTTAGTACATGGGGCAGTCGAATTGCACTTGTGGCTTCATTTATTGCTGTGTTTCGGTTCTGTTTCGAAGGACGAACCCTTTTTAACTTCGCGACCTGCTTTGAAATGGTAAGCCTAAAATAATAAGGTGGTGCTCAACATTTGCTGATTTTTTTTTTTTTTGTGAGAAAACGGCTTGAAGCCGAACAAGCACACATGGAGCCAGAAGTACGAAGATTAAAGAAATCAGTGTACTGCCCATCATTTCCATGCTTGCTGAAGCGCCATGCATTGCAGCTACCATAGACACTAGTGCTAGAGTTCCCTCTAGTGTATATTTAGGAAAGTCTATGGCCAAAAAGATGGGCCAAGTGACACCTAGTGTCACAAACATGCAAATGTTTGCCCCCAATGAGGGGTGTGAACGCAAGCCTTCGAGATCGCCTACCAACATGCGGCGGACAATTTTGGAGTCCAAGAGCCACCACTTTTGATTTCAGCAAGCTCCACTTGGGGTGCCGTTCGAACAAGGAAAGGGCCCATTCTGATTCGATCAGCGGTGGCTCACCCAGTGATGACGTAAATCTGCCGCCATGAGCCTTTTTTCCGACTCAAGCATTGATATGCAGGTTATGATCGCGTAAGATGAAGCATTGGGTATTAGGACGACAAAGCAGGGTGGTTAGAGTAGGAATAGTTGGTTCCCCGACTTTCTCAAACACTCTCCGCACTGATCATGAGAGTGGCTCTATGTTCTGCTAGTGAAATATGCATAGTATCTTTACTGACTCTCCTAATAAATGAAATTTGACTCTCTTTTGGGATAACTGGAAGCACACATTGATTATTCTGGTCAATGAAGACTACTGAGCGCGTTGCCCACCTTATAGTTTAAAGGATTTTATTGTTGGCCTTTGTTGGGGGCATCAGAATAAAGCATTTAAAGCAACTGGTTGTTTTTGTGCTTGCTTCAGCGGGTGGCAAAGCCATGTGCCCTGCATGTGAATTGTCTGCATTCGCATTGACACATTCATATACTGTTAATACAGAACCGTATGCCTAATGTTAGCCTCACATAAAAGTAAAATCTAATAAAATACAGTAATTCAGCATACAACCAATCTTGGTGAGCAGCCTAGTCGGTACGCAAAATGTGCCAGAAATGTCCTTTGTGGGTAGCAAAGTTGGTACACAAAATGTCCTGGTAGACAAACTGAGTACAATTTAGTCCCCTATAAATCCTGAAAATGTGCCAGAAATGCCCTGGTGAACCATTTGTGGCTGTTCAGAAGACATGCTGAGGCCGGACAACAGGACCTTTCTTGGAATTCATCCATACTAGCTGAGCATATTCTCAGGACATTCTGATCTTCTCACGAGAACATTTTAAAAACACCTTGAAGATGAGTTTCTGTTGTCTGGACATATGTGATATGAACATAACGTCCTCAGCACACATGTTTCGTCCGTTCTCACAAGCAGAAACACTGCACAACCTTCACTGACCTGCAAGGAGTTCGTCGTAGTCCCGTTTTGTCATGATGCATGAACACAATTCCATTGAGCACTTTAATTACTTCATCCGCTGCCCGGCACATGAATATACGCGCTCGTTCTATGCACTGTTGAGGCCCCATGGCTAATAGGTTTTGTACATGTTGCTACTTGTACAATAACCACTCGGAAAGCACTGCATAGCCAACGACGTTGCAAAAAGCAGGAATATTTCCTGCCACGTGTCAGTACGAAACCTGGAGAGGCGCACAAGCTCCTACCATGCCGCCGCCGCTCCTTGTTAGATCAACTACACTGCACAGCACGTAACCATAGCAACACCGCCATTCATCCCAGTAGTAGAGTACCAGTAGATATAGTGCTTAAATATATTCAAGGCACTATGTTGTGGGCACCAGTGTTGCCGAGTTGCCACTCCAGAATCAATCAGAATGACTCCGCAATCATTCTACACTTTTCGCGACACCGGAATGAAATGGGGACAATGTTTGGAGGAATGAAATTACGTACGTCTTTTTCTGAAAATTTGCACATTTTAGTCTGCACGCAGTTTTTTCAAACTTTAAGCATTTATGAGCCAGAGCTTCAAATTTAACAATAAAGCAGTATTTAAAAGTGGCTTGGCTTGTTGCAAGCACGGTAAATTTATGTCTGTATTCCTTGTGTAACCCGGGCTCTATGCCGTTGGTATCCGTCATGCGGGTGCCTCCTCACTCTTCACTTCTTTGTTTTTACTTCTGTCACTGTCGGTGACTCGGATGCATGTTCGAAAAAGTGCTTCTTTAAGTTGTTATGCGTATTGGCGTTGGCGCGATGCTTGTGTTCACTGCAAGCTTTCGTATGCCAGCTTGCGCGCTGTTTCACTTGATACTCCACTCTACCCGTCCACAGCCACCCCTTTACAATATTGGTCTACCTTTATTTAGCCAGAGCCAAGAGTAGGCATCCTGTAAAATTGTTAACGATCTATCAATTCTTAAAAGAGAAACTTACGCATAAGTTAGTGTACAACTGAAGGGAGAAATTAAATATACCTGCACATTGGTTCCCAGTAGGTTACCCCCACACGAAAGTGGCGCCAATAATCTATGCACAGCCTGATCTTTATGTCATGAGCATTTAGTACCTGACGCACGCAAATAATCGTTTGCAACAAGGAAGACACTGCGTACCTGCACACAGGCAAACACAGAAAGTTTTCCCCTGCCCATCCATGCTTTCCAGGCGCACTTGACAAGCGTGAGTGTTGATGCGCAGTGCGGCCTAGTGCTACGCATTCGATGCATTGCTCAGGCACACTGTTTCAACTAATACAAGCAGATCTGGAGAATTTTGTTACCCATTAACCGAACCTTAGTTTTCTCCATATTCACAAGCGCTCCAGACGCGTGGCAGAACTGCTTAGTCTTCTAGAACACTACTTTTGTCAACATAAAAATACGCCATGTCGTCATTTTAGCATTAACGCATTTAAGCTTAACCAATATTAAAACATTACCACTCGTTCAAACATGCTGACCATGCATAGGTAGTGGGAGGGTGGATTTACTGCACAACATATGTCACCGAGCAACTACCTCTTCACCTTGGTAATGTGTTTTGCATATTTTTGCAGTTCATAATGCATCTGATGACATCAGCTTTATTGGGAAATCATTTTTATCCCGATAAAACTACCAATATTGCTTTTCTTATATCAAGGAAATAAAAAAATGGAATTTAACTGCCCGGCCATTCCCGGAGATGGAATGGGTCAAGTTTTTTTCATTCAAGGTAGTTGAAAGGAATAAAATTGCGACAAGTTTGAATTTCCCGAAATGGAATTGGAAAGGAATGTAGGTGCCTATCGCGCAACACTGGTGGGAATTTAAGCCGTCACGGCTGTTGCTATTCTGCTAGCTTTGTAATTTTTTTTGTTTTTCCCTCTTTTCTGTTTTTTTGTGAATGACCTAATTCGATTCTCCTTATTGCTATTTATTTTCCCTTTCTTTCAATTTCTTCCCATTCTTTCTCTGAATTTCCCGTTTTCTCTTCTTTTTCCATTTTTCTCTCACTCTATTTCTTTTTCTCTCCTTTATCATCATCATTTACTAACCCTTAAAGGCCCCTGTTGGGGTACTACATAAGGGGAGAGCATACAAAAGAGAAAAGGAACGTTCAAGCAGTTATTAATAAAGCAAAAAAATAGAATTTACAAAAGAATAAAATTACACGTGAAAGAGAACACACTGAGAAAGAAGAAAACACACTATAATCTTAATGTGTTACACATCAGCACTGAATAAATTTGTTATTACATTTCAAAATTTGATGAGGTCAAGTAAAATAACAACAAGATCAGGTGAACTATTCCATTCTGCAATGGCTAATGGCAAGAAGGAGTTGAACAAATTGGTAGAGCCGTGAATTCTTTGAAGACTGAAAAAGTTTGACAGGCGACGTGATGCGCGGTTTGGCGGGAGAAGAAACAAGTCACGCAAGTGTGAAAAGCTGTAATAGAGCTTATGAAAGAGGCATAAGCGTTCAATTTTTCTGCAAAGCGCTAACGATATAATGTCTAAGGATGAGTTGATATTTGTGACACTTAGCCAATGGTCGTACTGGGATGTAATAAATTGGACTGCGTGGTGTTAGGCAGCTTCAAGTAGGTCAACAAGGTACTCTTACTTTCCTGCCTTAGGTTTTATTTGCATATTTATATTTCTTTCTATTCTATGTTTTACCTTTCCCATCCTCTTCCTCATCCTCATATCTATCCTCAGCACCCTCACTTCCTTTCTCAACCCTTTGCTGTGCTATACTATACAAAGCTACGCTATGCTATGCTCAAATTGAAATAAGTTCAAGCACGACAAGGTTAGAATAGAGACCACAAAAAGAAAAAAGGGATGAAGCTTTTTCTATCTGTGTTCTAACCTTGTTACACTGTTACTTATTGTACAATGAATAGTCTGCTGTGCTGATTCTGCTATGCTATGCTCTGCTAGCATGCCTGGACAGCTATGTGGTTAAACAGCTTTCCCTCAGATTGTAAGTACATAGGTTCTATTCTCCCCTCGTGAAGAGATATTTTCCCCTATAATTTTTGTCTTTATCATTATTTCTCTCTCTCTGTTTGCCCTGGACTAGTTGTCTCATCCATCAAAGTTATTTCATTCCGCACCTGAGATATGAACACACATGTTTTGAGAGTAAAGCAAAAGACAACGACGAAGACAGCACATGATGGTTCATGGGGGTGATCATTTTCTGCTTGCAGCCCACAGTCTAACAGCTGCCCTTAACAGCTCCACTGTTGAAATATGTGTCAAGGTGGAATCACTTTCAAAACCTGTGTGGGTCATAACACTATAAACAAATTACCAAGTACCAAAAATGACACATCAATATTTGCAATAAGAACACAGCTCCCACGGGCAGCTCTCACCTTAACTCACATGTTTACAGAGCTACTCATGTAAAGATATGTGCCGTAGTTCAATATATTCAGGAGTGCATAATTAATCTCCATAGATTCACAAAAGTCAGAGTTGTGAAAACGAATAAAATGGCAAGCCAGACGACCTTGGTCATACACTCAAGCCTGATTTGATCCAGCAGGCAACACTAAAGTAAATACAAGCAGTTGTAGCGAAGTGTTTACAGTAGACTCACGATAACTCAAGCTCTGATAATTTATACTTTAGGTTAATTCAAAGAAAATTCAATTTTTGTGTCGGCCCTTTATTCTTTCAATGTATTAATAGCCTCTTAATTCAAACTCCATCAATCAGTTAATTCATACTTTCTGCAGGTACATACCAGAATATATCTGCTGCTTTCCCACTACCATTTAAAATTTTTTGTGCTTATATAATGCTAACAGTCTAAAAATGAAAAATAAGCACCTTAAGTCTTCAGGAATAAAGGCTTTGCAAGTAAACAATGGTTTGAAACGAAGCACACGCATGGTAAACCGTGATGCTTCTCAACTGGTATAGAGAGCTTTGTGCTAAAAGCACAAACCTATAGCAATGAATCAGTTCACAATTCATCATTTCTGTAACGGTCTGATTAGTAGTAAATGGCCAACAAACTTCTGAAATTTACACCTCTGCTTTCTGTTCACTACGTGCGTGTTGTCTGCGTGCAGCTTAAAAACACTTGAAAATTTTTTAAATATGAAAAAACCAATGTTCAATCATAATGTGTTAAGCCCTTTCGCCCAGAGTTACCCATCTGAGAACTTTTAATAATTCAAACTTTTTTATAATACAAATAAAACTCGGAGGTCCCTTCGAGTTTGAATTCACAAGAGTCGACTGTATTTATTATTCATGTCCAATGAGTAAATGACAAATGAAAATATACTACTAACCTAGTAGTCTAAAATGTTCTCTTTACTTTATGCCACCATAAGAATATTAGCAGTAGGCCATTGCGCACAAGCAGTCACCATGCAGTCGTCTGTCATACACATTCAAATCGCTGCGAGGTAGCTTTTCCAAATATGCACTGGAAGCTACCTGCAAAGCAAAACAAATAAATATATTCGGTCTAGGGCAACAATGACAGCAAATAGCCACTGAAACAACTATTGTATGTACACAATGTACTTTAAAAAGATCTAAACACCAATGAACAGAGGCTTTCTGCCATATTCGGTAGCACGAATGGGTTCCCTTTATGAATACACGGAGCTACGGCATACCTGTTCACCAAAGTTGTGCTGTGGAGAGAATATTGAAGATGTTTATGAGTGAGAAGCTTTGACAGATGTGCTACACAATAACTAGAGGAAGGGGGCGGCTGTGCCAAAAAAGTAAGCGATGCAAAAGAATACATTGGCAATGTCGCAACCTAGAGGCAGTTTCCAGCACACGTTAAACCACACAACGTCAAGTAGCAATGAACTTTTCAATGCACTTGCAGTATTTGGAAAGTGAAAGCTCTGATCTTTCACGTGACTAACGGAGCAGGTGGACAGACAGTCCCGCGTTCCTCATGCACAAATGACGCACAAAACGTACGCACAGGTACGGATGCACGCAAATAAGCGTCTCATTTGTTACTTTGCTGTGTTTGAAAAGCACGCGCTTTCGCAAACGAAGACTGCAATGATTGCAGTGACCTTAGTGCACCCGGTAACTACAGCAGAATCGTTCCAGGTGAAGCCCGAGGAAAGCCAAGGTGTACTATCTTCCCCTCCTTGCCTCCTTGCCGCCGCGAGACAAGGGCGCGTGAGAGAGCGTCGCTCCCATTTTCTAAGCCGAGCGAAGTACGCGTAGGCGATTAGAGTGGGCGCCGCCGCGCTATGTGGCGACATGCGCTCATTGCGCCATCTTGCTGGTAATGCTGAAAACACAATTCTCCATGCCCCCCCCCTCCCCCGAGATGCTCGTTAGCAGTGGTAAGTGGTAGATATAAGTAGCTTACTGTTTGAACGGTGAAGGATGTGCTCCGGGGTGACTCAGCCACTAACGCCTCGCTTTCACGACGCAGAGATCCCATGTTCGGTCCCGCATGCCAGAGTGTTTTTTCTGGATTTTTTTCTTTCTTGCGTTTTCATATATGTAGATACGTATACATATACAGTGCATGACATCAACGCCGACGCCGATGGTAAAATCCAGCTGAGAGTGTCCATGTAATTGGTATCGCAATAATACAATGCATGTCATTAATTGTTCCATCTACTCAACGCAAGTCTGGCAATGACACTAGGCTAAGCTTTCAGCTATATTTCAACACTACATAATTTATGAGATGTTTCATGCTAGGACAGTCAATATTGCTTCACTTGTCATCACAGCAAGAAGGACCTGCATGTCATTTTCTCAGCTTTCTACGGACTCATGTACACCACTTCAACAGCCCTAAAACAGCCTTTTCGAGGCCTTAAATGCGGCCATTTAAGGTTGAGGAACTGCACATCCACTACTCTGCACATCCACTACTCTACTCAAGGCAAGTCTAACGATGCTATTAGGCTAAGCTCTTCCACTAGTACAAGTTTTATGCAGCTTTTCATGCTAGGACAGTCAATATTGCTTTGCTTGACAACAAAGCAAATAGAAATTTCATGCCATTTTCCCAGTTTTTTTTATAAATCTCCTTCACCGTTTCACCAGCCCTAAAAAGCATTTCTGAAGCCTTAAAAGTGGCCATTCCTAAATAGAAAACTGCATTACCAATGGTATCAATGACTCTCATTTATTAACGCTCAGCTACAGTTGTCAGGTAAGGCTATCGTTATTCTATAAACATAATGTATGTCACAAAAATACATAAATCTTCTGGTGTAAATGTTACTGACCACATTTTTTATTTAAACCATATGCTGATTATATCAAAGTTATACGATCTCCATCCTGTGGGGTCACAATATGTCTCATGTTAATCAACTCTTGATATACATTGAATCATTTATTTCTTCTCGATGCAGCACAAATCAACCAGAGGAAGAGAAGAGTGATACTGTGAATTATAGTTTTCCAACTTACGCCGCAGGAAGACAAACTAGTCCTACATCCCTTGGTACATCTTTTTTCAAACAGTGCACCTGCAAGAGTACAAAATTATATTTAGCTCTGCTGCGCATTCTGCATCACTTTATTTTCAGAGACTGTTGCTTAGCTCCTCAAGCCAAGATAACCCAGTGCGACTTTCTATGCTGTAAGAAGTTGCACGCATTATGCATGTTGAAAAGCATGCCGGTGCCACTATGCAATGAGCAATCATTTGAATACCATGGCATAAGAAAAAAAGATCACTTCTGCCACAGCTCTACACTGTAAAATTAAATACAGTAAGGTCAGACATGAACCCCCCCCCCCCCCCATAGGCTGCCCCACTCAATTTCAGCCACCATGCCCAGACTCTAAATCAAATTTTTATCACATAGCTTGACTCAATAGTCTGAACCTTGACACTCTGTTGCCCAGTGTGTTCAGTACTTATCACGGTTATGATCAATCTAGAAAAGAAAATAGAACCTTTGAAAAGAGAAATTAAAAATAGATGTTGGACATAATGCTGGAAGACCTCACATCATATTCAGCTTGTTAAAATAAGTCCTCAAAATACGTGACATCATTCTGATGCAGCACTAGAAAAGCCTGAGTGTCAAATTCTCTACAGTGAGGTAACAAAAATAGTGTTCCATATTCCATCTGAGCGGTCTGGCCGGGACCAGCAACTAGCTGGATCTTGCAATAAAGTAGTTTCATCCCCATCAGCAGCATGCAACAAGGTCCAAATGAAATAATTTTTTTATACATTTTCACAACAGTACAGTTGAACTATATGTATTATTTCTTGTTCAATACTATCAAAGATAATTTTCAAAAACAGGTGCAAGAAATTTTACAAATGGTCACTCTTAAGGCTGAAATATTTAGAGTAAAAAATAAAAACAGCATTACTAAATGTAGAGCTAAAGAAAACTGATTTAATGTGGTAACCTTCCACATTTTAAGAGGGTATTTTCCTGGAACTCAAACCAAATGTCAAACTCTGAACTTGTGCAACTGTTTATTGATTGTCTCTTCAGAATATACCGCCAATGGACAGGAGAAAAGTCCTCGTTTCATTTCAAGGTGGCAGGATTTTATTTCAAAATGGCATGCTTGTGCATGTGCACACAGACATACATGTAGTAGGATATGAAGAATTCAGACAAATTTCAGAATTTCGGTTGGCCTACAATGTTTTAAAATGTATTTTATTGGCACTTGATTCAAACTCTTCCAAAACTATTGCAGTGCACTAATCAAGTCAATTCTTACTTTTTGCCTGTCCATACTAAAGGTCTGCTGGCTTTACTGTTTCTAGTTGAACATTTATGTTCTTATATGACTAACTGTGGCAAATAAGCTGATTACCTGCCTACGCGGGTCAAAGCGGGCAAACTGCGTGTATTAACAATCGCGTGTTGATCGAGGAAGAAAAAAAACGGAGCAACCTGGCCTCGGTTTGTCGCATGCCAAGCACTTCTTAACGGGACACTAAAGAAAATTTGATTTTTTTGCGTATTAGTAAAGTACAATTTCACAATCCCAAAAACACCACTGTTATCCTGAGACAATGCTTGGTAACAAAATGCACGAAAAGAAAGCGCGGGCAGAGATGCCACCTTGATATTCCCAACAAACACAGTGTGTTCAAGATATTGAAAGCATCTACTAAGTCCTATGTAGCCTGCAATCGATAAAAGTAATGTACTTTGTCATCTGTGGGCAACATTGACCTAGCATACCAAGTTTCAGAAAATTTCATCGAGCCAATGTCACAAAAATACTAGAAATACATTCTTGAAATTAGTGACATCATGTGCGAAGATTTCGGCATGAAATTTTAAAATCAAAACTTCAACCTTATTTTCTCTACCAAAATTGAACTTATGATAGCGACACATAGAGAATTAGAGTTCTCAGAGTGCAGTTTATCAATCTAAACCAAGTAATTATTGCTTTTGAATGTCGCTTCAAAGAAGCAATACAACAATTTTTTCCGAGCAATCACTAATAAGATTAATAATAATTGTTGGGGGTGTAATGTCCGAAGTCCACCATATAATTAAGAGAGCACCGTAGTGGAGGACTCTGGAAATTTCTACCACCTGGGGTTCTTTAGCGTGCACCTAAATTTAGGCACAAGGGCCTCTAGCACTTTTGCCTCTATCGAAAATGTGACCGCCGCAGCCAGAATTTGCTCCCGCAGCTGTGGGTCGTGAGCCAAGTGCCTTTGCCACTAGACCACCACGGCAGGTTATTGATTAGCTGTCACAAATGAGAGCTCAAGAAAGCGCGCGTCTCTGAATACTAGTGACGGCAACAATTCCGGCACCATTCAGACACAATAGAAACCAGGGTAAAAGAGGAAAACAAGCATCAAAGGACTCCTCGGGCGCGCCATCTCTCCCCCTCGAAAGCACCACTATGCGGACCAACCTCTATGCACTTGTCGCCGAGCAATCTCTGGAAAAAATCTCAAAAGAAAGGGGCGTGGTGATGTAAAGTTGCGTGATGTTACGAGAGAGGTCTCACCCTTTTCACAGTCACGAGTGCGCGTGGCACCGACGAAACAACTATAAAATTCTAAAACCCAGAGCTAGTGAAATAAGCCAGCAGCGGAGGGAGTCGCAGCAGAAGATTAGAGTTTTTTCTGCTGTCAGGCGAAGGCTTGTATCTTGAGTGACAAAGCAGGAGATGAGGAGGTTTTCCACCAGAGGGTGAAGGCTTGTGTTACAAGAAGGAGAAAGTGTGTACTTACTGCCCATCACTGAAGACGAGTTCTGCAGTTGCAGTGCTTGAGTGGCCGACGTGTTACAGGTGAAAAAGGTGTTATTGAAATGCGGACATTTGATGACGCGAGAGTCCCTGGAAGAGAAACCTCGAGTGCAACGAATCGATAACCGGCGCTGGACTTTGAGTGAGTGTTTTCTTGAAGAGAAGCATTCAAGCTTTCTTCCAAGAAGTTCGGACTGAATTTGTTTGAGGAATATTTTAATCTATAGGTGACTTGGCTGGTTAATGCATCAGATTGCATTGTAGCGTGTGTTGTAGTTTGTGTCCATTGTTTTCAGTATATCTGGTTGTGTTGTGTAGCCCGTTGTCTTGAGTATCTTGTGATTAATGACGTATTGTATTATTGTATCATATTGTATTATTGTATTATTTTTGAGTGTGCATGTTTGTGTGTTGTTTGTTCTGCAGTATTTGAGAATATATTTTTGTTTTGCATCAACTCTCGGCTCTTCCTAGTTGTTTGGACTACAACTGGTGTTTGCTGGTGCACCAAAAAGGACCACTTATAAATTGTCCGTGCTTTCGTGGTACATTTCAAGGGGGGTCGCTAGGTGGCGTCAAGGAGTGTGGAAGCACTCACTTCACGCCTCGTAGTTCTCATGGTTTTGGTGTGTTCCACTCCACACAACCCAAAATTTTGATACCACTGCACTTGTGAAGTCACCCGAGAGTCCATCGACACCAACGTTCCGGTCCGGGAGCATATTTTCACGCCACCACGATAAAAGAAGCCCTCCATTGCGTAGCCCCCATGCCAAGGCTAAAAGTAGGTGGGAGACGCTGGCGGATACTCCTGTGATACCGGGAAGGCAGACGCTGATGGCGGCCCAAACAACAGCACCTGGCACGGCAAACGCCGACCTGCGTCCGCCGAGCCATGACTATTCCACAGACGAAGGTATGAACTTTTCAGAGCTCCATTCTGAATGCAGACAAATTCACGGCAATAGTCACGGGGACGATCTGGATACCGATGACGCTCCGGCATCTACGCAACCAAACGCTGACGACGATGAAGGCGGGAGAATAGAACTCACCATCTGCCAACGAAAACGAAAGGGAAGGAAATAAAAACAGGCATCGAGGAGTGGCTCTAGCACTGACAAACAAGCACAAGGGCTTTTCAACGATTACCGTAAGCCAAAGTACTGCAAGCTCCCACCACTTCCACGAGACGACTTTCAAGTTGTGATAAGACCACACCAAGGATTGCCCATACGAACACTCACGAGCCCACTAATGGCAGAGACAGTCATCGCAGCGTGTGGAAATAAAATCCAAGGTTAGAAATTCAACTATGCCTAAGGCCCAACTCCAATATTTTAATTGTGTCAACTCCTGACCTAGAAGTGGCAGAACTTGTCCTCAAAATCACGTCTATTACAATAAACGACCGACCGACCCCATGCAGTTAATGCACACGTTGCTACAGGAGATGATGTTCATATGTGGGGTTTAAGGTCCCAAAACCACCATATGATTATGAGAAACGCCGTAGTGGAGGGCTCCAGAAATTCAGACCCTTCTGGGATTTTTTAAGGTTCACCGAAATCTGAGCAAACAGGCCTACAGCATTTTTGCCTCCATCAAAAATGCAGCTGCCGCAGCCGGGCTTCGATCCCGCGACCTGCGGATCAGCAGCCAAGTACCTTGGCCACTAGACCACTGCAGCGGGGCGTCGTTGCAGGAGAGATAGCAGTGCGAGGTGTTATTCATGGCCTACACCCGCATACCACGTCTGATACCCTGAAAGCCAACTTGCGCATCCGCACTCAAAACGTTGAAATATTCCATACCGTATACTAGGTGACTCAAAGACAATGGTCATCACATTCTTCAGAACTTTCATACCCAAGTACATATACTATTAAAGAGGTGAACTGGCCTGCTACCCTTATGAGAACATAGTACAGGTCCGAAAAATTTGTCAGCAAGTGGGCCATAGAACAGACATCTGCCTGCAGCCCGAACTTCAGGTTTGTAAAATATGTGAAACTTCAGAGCCAACGAATGGACATGAGTCCACCCCGCGCCTTGTGACAAGTAGAGAAGAGCACATGACCGGAGATCGCAGCTGTCGAAAGCGCCTAACGCCAGCTTGACATCGCCCCAAATACTTGAACAGGAAAAAGTCACACAAGATGCAACAGGCATCACAAGAAAATGGCGATATTCAAAGAAGCCGCCGACCACACTGGTTTGAATCCGAAGAGCAAGAGATGCAGATCAGTGATCACGAATTCCCTCGACTGCCTCGCCAAGCCCATATGCCACGCTCAATATCGAAGTCGAGATCCCGGTCGAGAACAAGATCCAGATCAGGCCTCAGACCAACCAAAAGCGGGAAGAATTCTAAACTACCACCAGCACCCAAGACCCCTCACCAAACCCATCCAAACTACAGGGAAGCTCCAGGCCAGCGTCAAGCTGAACTACCGGTAAGCTGGGCACAAGCTACTTCTCCCACTAGATCACCTATAACTCAAAACCTGGAATATAAAAAAATCATTGAGAAAAACAAACTATTAAAAGCCAGCTTGGCAGACATTAAACGAGAGTTGGCCACTCTAAAGCCATCCCACAAGCATGTCGAACTACACCAATTTCAAGCTAAGCTGGTACCACAGGAAGAAGAAGCAAGAGGCAAAAGCAATAAGATATAAATCCAGTTACCTACCCTAGCACAACAAATGCAACAGTTCTTCACCGAAATACACAAGCTTAAATGATACGTAGATGATTCAATTCATTCTGTCACTCAGAGATTTAAGAAACGCGCGAGCAACAGCCCGACAGCCCAACCGATCGTCCCAAAATGTTTGAGACGTCGGATAGCGAAAACAACAATCATAGCTAGCAATTATTCGCACTGTAGAGAAACCCTGCATGCATGGCAGTGAAATTGTCATATGCTATACAACAAAATATCAGCCTTATCCCAATACATCCAATTGATGCCAATCCAGCCTGATCAAATCTGTCTTCAGGAAATAGGAACCAAATTACGTAATGTGGCGGGTTACAACCTCCACACTCATCCTGATTATGCCAAAATTGTAACTTTAGATCAAATGGGTGTCGCACCGAGTCTCACAAGCATGCCTAAATGCAACACACAACACCAAGTTGTTATTATCTGGCCTTACAAAACGAACAAAGCTAAGATGATCGTGCTTGACATATACAGCCCGTCTAGAAAACATAAAGTCGATTTTTAAGACTTGATAACATACGTAAGCCAAATGGCGAACCTGAAGGACAAAGTAGTCATTTTTGGGAACTTCAGTGCATCTCATACAGGATGGGTGTACCCCAAAGACTCAATTGAGGGGCAAAACCTGCATCAGACAATCAAAAACAATCACCTATGGCTCGCTACACTTTTAGACAACCAACTCGCGCCGGAAATAGTGTAACTAGAGACACATTTATAGACCTTACTTTTACACACGACCTAGACCAGTTAACATAGATCAACTTCGATGAAATCTTAGGCAACGATCACAACATAATGGGTTTGTCCCTAAATTCACCTAAAATAAGACGACCACTTGGAACGAGAAGTATAACTAACTGGACTGCTTTTTGAGAGAAGCAAGGCAAACCCAGAGGGCATATAAAATGCAGCTGATTGGGCAAACTTTTTTCACAACATTCATGCCCAAACTACCCTAAAAATAACGACAAAAAATGCGCCTGCCATTGATTCTCACTTGCTAAGGTTGTCGGAAGCTAGACGCAGTTTAGCTAAGCGATGGAAGAAGCAGCGACATAACAGAAAACTTAAGATACGATTTGCAGAGGTCAGCCGTAAACCGATGAATATGCTCGAACTCTGGATAATAATAACTGGTTCAATTTTGTGTGTCCCTTCAGGGTACTTTGCACATCAAGGAAACGTGGGCAATATTACGCAGCATGTTAGATCAGACAGCCACAAACAAAATTCTCCGACAAATAGAAAATGACTTCGAGGGAGTGATGAAGCTTTAATCACTCAGTTAAAGGAAATCTGTCTAAGCTCCACAGAGGGGCCAGTCACAAACAAGGCATGTCCTACGTACGACGGCCCAGCCAGCCCAGAACCTGAAAGCTCCATAACGGTACCAGAAGTGCACACAGCTGCACAAACTTTCACAAAGAACACAGCCCCTGGCAGAGATAAAATCACAAATGCAATAATTCACACCCTGAGCAATGAAACACCTATGCAAGCTTACTGACTTTTTCAACGAAAAAATATGGGACAATGGAGAGTTACCACGCGAATGGAAAGAAGCTGATATACCATTAATACCCAAACCTGGAAAGCCCAAGAATCTGCAGAAACTTAGACCCATCTCTCTGACGTCTTGCATGGGCAAACTATTCGAAAAAGTTATTCAGACACGACTAGGTTCCTACATTGAGACACACCGACTCTTTCCAATTCAATGTTTTGATTTACACCAAAGGTAGCCACACAGGACGTATTTCTGCTACTCAAGGAAGATGCACTAAACCCGCCTAACGGGAGCACAGACAGGTTTCATCGTAGCCTTAGACATCAAAAAAAGCCTTTGACTCCATATCTCACAAAACAATACTTGAGGAGTAAAGAAGCATTGAATGTGGAGAAAAAATATGCAACTACATAACCTCTTTTTTGACGAACCAAACGGCTACAATCGGCACCAGTTCAACCCAATCAACATTAACACCAATACCCAACCGTGCAACCCCACAGGGCTAAATTTCGTCCCCTTTACTTTTCATTGTTGGGATGCACAAGCTCGGCCTTTTGTTAGAAGAGGAATTCTGGCTAGGTAAAGCAATATATGCGGATGACATAACGTTATGGGATTCCAAAGGCTCCATTGGCAACACACAAGATATCCTTCAAAAGCAATCGACAAGGTCGAAGGATTTTCCATGAATACAGGCGTGCGATGCCCGCCAGAAAAATCAGAATTTATCAGGTTAAAAGTCAAATATTCTCGAAATGCGGGGTGCCCGCAAGTACACCTCAATATTCATGGCCAACCTAGCAAGGAGATGCAAAAGCTAAGAGTCCTTGGCCTGTGCATCCAAAATAATGGTAGAGTAGATCACACGATCGAAGCACTCAGTAAAACGAGGACAAACGTAGATCGTATGGTACATAGAGTCACGCGGGAAAGACAAGACTTTAGTGAAGAGGAAACTCTGCACGGTGTACAAATTTTGTCATAAGTAGAATCACATACAGTCTACCTTCCCAAAAGTTAACAAATACTGAAACAGTAAAATTAAAGTAATCATAAGAAGGGCATACAAAGTTGCGATTTGACTGCCAACCAATGCTAGCACCAAAAGTTAAGGCACTAGGATTTTATAATGCCTACGAAAACTCATGCCTGCCGTGCTGATATCTCAAAAGGAAAGATTAAATTTGACGGGCCAAGGCAGAGCTTTACTCAAGCAGCTTGGCTAACCCTTGCAACCTCAACACGCTGGAGAGGAGACATACTACCACCCCAAATTAGGGCCCAAATCATGGCGCTCCCTTCCCGAAAAATATGAACGCTAAGTACCAGCCAGGTTGGCAGCAAGCTAGAGCAAGAACACTACAAAAGCATTACGATAACAACCCAACGGTCTTCTACACAGATGCCTGCAGACTGCAAGGCAAAAGTGACACCATTGTTGCGACCAGCAGAACTAAAACTATAGCAGCGTCGGCAATACCCCGTCAGTGAGCAAGGCCGAAACGGCAGCGGTTGCTTTCTCGATCAAATGCACTGAACACAAAGGAGACTCCACCCTTGTGATTACCGACTCTCAATCAACTTGCCGTATGTTTAAGGCTGAGTGAGGCGATTCCAAGGGCAGCTATGAGAATTCTAGGAAAGCAACTACAAAATGAGCATGCAATACTATTGTGCCCCATGCATGGGGACTTGAGGGCAACGCAAGAGTTAACCATTTTGCTCATGAAACAAGCATCCGAGCATCGGTCGAAACCCTCAAGGAACCCCCGATAACTCCACGTGACATCCTCGAAAACCCAAGAGGAGAACGAAAAAGATACAGTCATCTTCATCCCGGTCTTACCGGAAAACAGACATGAGAATCGCATCGAGTACAGACCAACACGTACCCACACTTACAAACAACCACCACATAAATCCCACAATATACGCACGAAGCTGTCTGTGGTGTGGCGAATGGCCAACTTTCGCCCACATTACATGGGAATGGGAATCACAGCCCCAAAACCTCAATTTTCCCCTATTGGGGACAACATCTCGACCGAGGCTGTGGGAGACCTGGTTTGCTAGCAAGGATTGCGAAAGCCAGCTGGCTTTGCTCGACCAGGCCCAGCAAGTCGCAAAGTAAAGTGGAGCCCTGGACTGAGGACCCCACCGAATTGCTTAGAAACCTTTTATAGAAAAAAAGAAAGTTTCCTCTCTCTCCCTTTCTCTCTCTTGGGGGGCAGACAAGTCCGCCCTTGGAATCAGCCTGGCGATTGCCTCCCTAATTGACAGGACCTGTTACTTTTGCCTAATTAAAGGAGTTTATTGCCACATGAATCAACTCCTGCAAGAATATTTAGAATCTGCCAAGTACAAGCGGAATTGCAGAAAATTGACACACGCCTACATGCTTTATAACTCGTCTTGTACTAGCAAGCTCGCTGAAAGCTACGTGGTGGGGAGAGGCAGAGGGATGAAGAGGGGTAAGAAGCTACAATCGTTCTCAAGCGTGCTTTGTAGCCTAGACCGCTTGGTTTTCTTTTTTCTTCTTTTTTTTTTCCTTAGAACGTGTTGCTTGCATTCAGTATAATTGCAAGCATGAGCAGGCGCATGGCGGCATCCCGTGGCTGCTACGACAACTATACAGTTCACGATGTTCATCAGCCAATGTACATGGACTGTGGGTTTATTGTGCAGTGAACCAGGGATATAAGATGCTGGAGGCTTCGAGCGCTTGTAATGGTGTTTCTGGCATTGCTGATCAGAAGTGGTGAGGAAGCAAGCAGAATCACAATTATTTTTTGCGTATTTAGCTTCTTTGGAAAATGTCAATGACTCAGTCACATCAGAGTGACATGAAATATTGGTGTTTAACATGCAGGAGGGCTCATGTCTGTAAAGCAGAAAGCATGGAAAGAATTCAGTGATGGTCTGTGTAGCTGTATTATGTGTATATGTCATGAAGGAAAGAATGCAGTCCCAGTGTGATCGGAAGCGACATACAATGATAGAATATTGCCCAACGTTCAGTTTAATTGTTTTGTCAGGCCATTCGACTGAGAATGGTATGTAATAGTGGTCCAGTGAATGGCATGACATTCCTGTAGAAGCGATTCGACACCATCCAACAGAAATGCATACCCTTGATCACTGAGAAACTCACGTTGTATACTATG
This sequence comes from Rhipicephalus annulatus, assembly GCA_013436015.1. Lineage (NCBI taxonomy): Eukaryota > Metazoa > Arthropoda > Arachnida > Ixodida > Ixodidae > Rhipicephalus > Rhipicephalus annulatus. The sequence goes on from WOVY01005439.1 coordinate 157,915, forward strand.
TTGTACAAAAATGCGGTGTAAAATAAAAGAACCGACATCACTTGCCAATACAGATGGCGAAGTGAAGTTTTCGCACAGCTAGTGAGGTGGCTGATGACGACTATCCAGTGGTTTCCAACAAAAGCGATAGAAAGAGGTTCACACAGATTAATGCCAACATAGTAAAATAAACTCTGGTTGGACAAGGGAAGGGACATAGAGAAATAGGAGGATGTGGAAGGATATTCTTCCAGTGTTGGCAAGCAATCCAGGAGTGCTGTAGTGGCAGAAGATGTGGTACAGTTATAATTCAAAAAATTTGCACAAGTCACCGATAACCTGAGCCACAAATTGCAACGTGCAGCAGTGTTCTTCATGAGCACGCCAATAGTGAGATTGTCAAGCACCTTTCATTTTCCAAAGGAGGGGTGGCTGAAAGACTGGTGCAAAACAGCCAATGCTGCTGGCTGTTGATCCACGCAGAAGCCATATCTTGTTCATTGGGCTAAGCACATAATTTTTTAAATTTTTGCTGGAGCCGAGAACAATGTATCTTTGTGACAGTAGCTCCAAAAAAGCCGTTTGTTGGAGGGCTTTTGCCAGCTGGGCACTGCTGCTTTGGTAAATGAATGTGCTTGACACTCTGGATGTCACCGTGCTCAGGAAAAACAGCGTTGTGTGTCACAATCTTGTAGCTCTGGCAACCTTTACTTGTGCCAATCGTTTTCCATTGATGACATACATTTGTAGACCACGAAGTATAATGGCAGAGGCATGTGTAA
>WOVY01005440.1:0-45161 GCA_013436015.1 Rhipicephalus annulatus
CCGTGGCCGAAGATAGGAGACTTCGTGTGTTGCGATTTAACTGTTATTTGGGCGACCTGTGCCCGGTAAACGGAAAGTCCATTACAGCAGCAGTCTCGCACAGATAGCAGTCTCGGACTGATAGCGGCGAACAGAGCGTCGGCCTTCGATCAACAACTGACAAGGGGCGAAGCGCGTCGGCATTTATACTTGCCGTCGAATGTTCTAGCGTTATCGCTGGCGGTGGCGTAGGTTCCAGAACAATCTGTACCGTTCACAGAGGGCGTGATCTTATCGAAATGATCTACTACAGTCCGGAACCTTCTCGAAAACTGCAGGCGCGGTTTGCGCTGAGAATCGTGTGGTGTTTGGGACGATAACAAAAACTTGGGAAATGGAACGTGGCATTGCCCCCTCTGAAAAAAAGGCATCGTCCCGATGCTTTAACTAAAGATGAAAGTACAATAATAATGCAAGAAGTACAATGAATAAATTACGATACAACAATAATAAAAAAAACACTGTTTCAGTTTGTTAACGCGCATGAAACGGCTTGAGGCGCGCGACATGGACGACTTCAGGTCGCGATCGGCGTCGTTGAGAGTTCGTGATGCCGTCGGGGCAAACCTCGTAATCAAGTGGGCCGAGACGTCGAACAACCTGTACGGTCCGAAGTACCGTCGCAGAAGCTTTTCACTTAGTCACGTCGTCGCGTATCGGCGTCCACACCCAAACACGTTCACCGGGCTGGTATTCCACGAAGCGTCGTCGAAGGTTGTAACGGTGGCTGTTGGGTCGTTGTTGCTTCTTGATGACGGAGACGCGCAAGTTGTCGGGCTCGTTCGTGAATAGACCAATTGTATGGAGATATCTGCGTCGTCTCCTCACCGCCGTGTTGTATGCAAGGTCCACATACGGAAGAATAAGAATGGCGTCCCACGTCTTGTGTTCGACATCGACGTACATTGACAGCATGTCGGGATCGTCTTGTTAAGCCGCTCGGTGAGGCCGTTGGTCTGTGGGTGGTACGCTGTCGTCCCGGTGGTTTGTTTGGCTGTATGCCAGATCGCTTGAGTTAAGTCGGCAGTGAATGCCGTTCCTCTGTCGGTGATAAGGACCTCCGGGGCGCCGTGACGTAGGACGATATTTTCGACGAAGAACTTAGCTACCTCGGATGCACTGCCTTTGGCAGGGTTTTGTCTCGGCGTAGCGGGTGAGGTAGTCGGTAGCTACCACGATCCACTTGTTCCGAAAGCCGACGTCGGGAACGGCCCCAGTAGGTCCATACCAATCTGCTGGAAAGGTCGGCAAGGTGGATCAATTGGCTGCAGAAGTCCCGCTGGCCTTGTCGGCGGTGTCTTGCGTCGTGACAGTCCCGGCATGTTCTCACATAACGAGTGACGTCGGTGGTAAGACGTGGCCAGTAGTACCTTTCTTGTATCCTCGCGAGCGAGCGAGGAAACACCGAGGTGCCCTGCTGTCGGATCGTCGTGCAGGCCTGCAGGGAGTTTTGGTCGCAGAGCTGAAGGCACCACAAGGGAGGTACTTGGCTCGAAGCGGTGAAAAGTTTTTCTTTTGTAGAAGACCGTTTCGTAGAAAGAACGACGCAAGTGTGCGCTTGAATACCTTCGGGACTTCGGTGGTCCTGCCTTCGAGGTATTCTATTAGGGCCTAGGTTCCGGGTCAGCCCGCGGTCGTTCAGCGAAGTCGTCGGTTAGTTATCGTTCCCAAGAAGTAGTCGTCTCCGGGTCGTCGGGTAGCGGTTGGTCGACAGGCGCAAGAGAGACACAGTCGGCGTCGGAGTGTTTTTTGCCGGACTTGTAAATGACAGTAATGTCATATTCCTTGAAGTCTCAGGCTCCATTGTGCGAGGCGACCTGAAGGGTCCTTCAAGGTGGCTAGCCAACACAAGGCGTGGTGGTCGCTCACAACTTTGAAGGGCCTGCTGTAGAGGTAGGGGCGAAATTTCGACGTAGCCCAGATGATGGCGAGGCACTCCTTTTCTGTTGTGGAAAAAATTTGCTCTGCTTTGGATAGTGATCGGCTGGCGTAACTAATAACCCTTTCAAGTCCGTCAGCCCTCTGCACAAGAACGCTCCAAGACCTACGCTGCTTGCGTCAGTATGTATTTCTGTCTCTGGCGAATTCGTCGAAATTGGGCAAGTACCGGAGGCGTCTGGAGGCGATGTTTAAGCTCCTGGAAAGCGTGTTCCTGTGGCGTTTTCCCACTTGAACTGCACGTCAGCCTTCGTAAGGTTTGTGAGAGGATCGGCGATGCGGGCGAGTTTTCACGAACCGCCTATAATAGGTGCACAGGCCCAGAAATTGGCGCACGGCTTTCTTGTCAGTGGGCGGCGGGAAGTCGGCGATGGCGGCTGTATTCCGTGGATCGGGACGAACTCCAGACTTGCTGATAACGTTCCCCAGAAACAAGAGCTCCTCATACGCAAATCTGCACTTTTCTGGCTTCAGTGTGAGTCCGGAAGTCTTGATGGCTTGAAGTACAGCTTCAAGGCGCCAAAGATGCTCGTCTAAACTCGAGGAAAACACGACGACGTCGTCCAAGTACACAAGGCAAGTCTGCCACTTCAATCCTGCCGGTACTGTATCCATAACGCATTGAAAAGTTGCAGGCGCTGAGCAAAGGCCGAAGGGCATCACGTTAAACCCGAAGAGGCCGTTCGGCGTTTAAACGCCGTCTTCTCTCGGTCTCTTTCGTCGACTTCGATTTGCCAATAGCCCGTCTTGAGGTCCATTGACGAAAAGTACTTGGCGTTATGGAGCCGATCAAGTGCGTCGTCTGTTCGTGGGAGAGGATACACGTCCTTTCTTGTGATTTTGTTCAGGCGGCGATAATCGACGCAGAAACGTAGGGTCCCATCTTTTTTCTTCACTAACACCACGGTGGATGCCCATGTACTCTTGGACGGCTAGATAATGTCATCCCGCAGCATTTCATCAACTTGTCTCGTCATGGCCTCACGTTCTCGCGTCGAAACTCTGTACGGACTTTGACGGAGTGGTCTGGCATTTTCTTCGGTTATGATGCGATGTTTCGTGATTGGGTCTGCCGAATTTTCGATGACGACGAAAAGCAATCTTCGTACTGTAGGAGCAGGGCCTTGAGCTGTTCTTGCTTATCGTCGGAAGCCTGGCATTCACGTCGAAAGCTATGAGAGGGGCTTGGTTCCTCTGAGCAGGTTCCGCAGAATCGGCGAGGGGCGAAACGCACTGGTGGCTTCGATAATTTCTTCGATGTATGCGACCGTTGTTCCTTTGTTCATATGTTTGTACTCATTGCTGAAATTCGTGAGCATAACCGTTTGCTTTCCCCTCCCGTAGCTCTTGCGATTCCTCTTGCGACGCAAATATTTCGGGTGACCAACAGATGCTGACTGCCTTCAACGATGCCTTCGAAGTCAGGTGATTTAGGAGCGCCGACTGAAATAATGACGCTTGAGCGAGGCGGAATGGTGAGTTGTTCTTCCAGCACATGCAAGGCATGGTGTCCAGATGGCGTGCGCGGCGGTAGTGCTTCTTCTGTGGATAACGTTATCGACTTTGTTTTTAGGTTGATGACAGCACCATGGAGGCATAAGAAGTCCATTGCAAGGATGACATCTCTCGAGCAACGCTGTAGGACTACGAAGTCTGCAGGATAAATACGGCCGTTAATGGTGACTATCGCTGTTCAGATTCCTGCAGGCATACGAGATGACCTCCGGCTGTGCGGATTTCAGGGGCCTTTCAAGCAGTCCTAACTTTCTTTAACTTCGCGGCGAACGACCCACTGATGACAGAATAGTCGGCTCCAGTATCGATGAGAGCGGTCACACTGTGGCCGTCGATAAGAACGTCGAGGTCGCTAGTTTGCCGTCTCGCATTACAGTTAGGGCGTGGCGTCGGGTCACGGCTGCGTCGGGTTGTTCCGCTGCTTCCATGTTGCGTCGTCAGGCCACCTTCGGTAAGTGAGCTTTCGCCGTCAGGGCTTTGCCTGGTTGGCGTTGTGTTTCGAAAGCTCCGTCGCGGCGTCGTCGTCCGTCGGAGGATCTTCGGTAGTTCGTCGCACAGCAACCGCACCTCCACCGGTTGCTGCCCTTAGTTTCCCGGATACGGGCTAAGAGACCGGCCCCGCGTTGGGCCAGAGTACTGCCGGTGGTGCGGTGACGTGCGGCGGCTGGGCGACAGCGAACGCGAAGGACTTCGTGGTGTCCACCGAGTTCCTGTCAGGTAGTCGGCGATGTCACGTGGTCGTTCTCCTGGCTGTGGACGCTGTGCATTGACGGCGAAGCCACGCAGTCCCATCTGTCAGTACTGGCAACGGCGGTATGTGTGTCCGGCCTCGCCGCAGTGGTAACAGAGCGGGGGTCAGGGGTGCGCCAGACGTCAGTCTTCCTCGGTGCACTGCGCTGGGCCGCTGGCGAACGGTATGACGTCGGTGGGGGTGGTGGCGGCGGTGGCGTTTTGTCGACGGAAATGCGATGGGGCGGCGTTTTGGCGTGTACGGGGAGGAGCGTTGTGGCGCAGTGCAGCGGCGTAGCTCATAGCTTCCGGCTCGGGCAACGGTGCGTGGGGAATTTGAAGCGATTGCCGAACTTCTTCTCGCACAATGTCGGCGATTGAATCCACTTGAGGCTGCGCCGAAGGCAACAGCTTGCGCAGCTCTTCCCGCACGATCGCTCGGGTCGTTTCACGCAGGTCTCCGGAGTTACTGGCTTGAGCAGCAGCGCAGTCTGCAGTCAGGCGACGATTATACTGTCTGGTGCGCATGTCCAGGGTCTTTTCGATAGCGGTCGTTTCGGCTACAAATTCTTGGACGGTTTTCGGTGTGTTTCTCATCAGTCCGCGAAGAGCTCCTGTTTGACTCCTCGCATGAGGAAACGAATTTTTTTCTCCTCAGGCATGTCTGGGTCAGCGTGACGAAATAGTCGGGCCATTTCTTCTGTGAAAATGGCGACTTTTCATTTGGTAGCAGAACCCGGGTCTCTAATAAAGCAGCGGCCCTCTCTTTGCGAGTGACGCTCGCGAACGTTTGCAGGAATGCGCCGCAGAAAACATCCCACGTTCAGAGCGTGGACTTCCGATTTTCGAGCCAGGTCCTTGCGGTGGTCTTCCAAATAGAAGAACACACGACGCAGCTTTTCTTCATGGTCCCAATGGTTGAGGGCGGCCACACGGTCGTATGTTTCTAGCCAGGACGCCGGGTCTTCGAACGATGACCCATGGAGAATTGGTGGTTCCTTGGGTTGATGCATGACCATCGTGGGCTGGGACGCTGCGGTTGTCATTGTCGCTGCAATCGCGGTCATGGCCTTGGTCTTCCGCGCCTTGTCTTGTAGAAGCCCGTACTCTGGTGGTAGTCCTTGCTGTCGGCGGCTTGTTTACTGCTCCTGGTTGGCGTCGGTGTCTTCTCCGCGACGTGGGCTGGGTTCACGGCTTGACGGGGGCGTCCGGTACATGAACGAAGCAGCACCTCCACCAGATGTCACGGGGTCGTGACGTGGCCGACGATAGGAGACTTCTTGTTGGGATTTAACTGTTTATTTGGGCGAACCTGTGCCCGGTAAACGGAAAGTCCAATTACAGCAGCAGTCTCGCACAAATAGCAGTCTCGGACTGATAGCGGCTTACGGAGTGTCGGCCTTCGATCAACAACTGACAAGCGGCGAAGCGCGTCGGCATTTATACTCTTGCCGTCGAATGTTCTAGCGTTATCGCTGGCGGTGGCGTAGGTTCCAGAACAATCTGTACCGTTCGCACAGTGGGCGTGGTCTTATCGAAATGATCTACTACAGTCCGGAACCTTCTCGAAAACTGCAGGCACGGTTTGCGCTGAGAATCGTGTGGTGTTTTGGGACGATAACAAAAACTTGGGAAATGGAACGTGGCATATTTCGTTTCCTGTTTCACAAAAGTATAACGAAAAGGGACAGCCTCGACAACGTAATTTGACCACCCCGTGTTCACTTTTTATTGAAATTTTAAAAAAAAGTGGCACGAAATAAGAAAACACATGCACCAAGCCACGTCATAGTCATTAAACATTTGTAGGACTTTAGCTTGATTGTGGCAATCCGCAATCGAGTCATGCTCCACTGACTGTCTTGCGTTCAAGGCTGTCTACAGCTGATCCGAAAGAGGAGAGCTAGGGTCGTGCTAGTTGAGTTTGGTCATGCATTTTGTGTGAGATCGTGTGGTTAATATATGTGCCTCTGAAGGAGATCCACTCGGTCGAACTTTCCAGAGACCTCCAGTACGCCATTCACCATAACTATGCCAGTGAATCCGGATTTAAATTCTAAAAGCTTTTTGAATCATCATGTACCTTACAAAGCGACTGTTGCGGCAGCTATGCCTTGGTATCCTTGTTTGTGTAGAAATGAAATACTTACCCCACTTGGACCAGCGATGGGGCTTGATGGCGAGGGAAACTGAAAAGACTACAGGATGACAACTCAGAATTAGTAGTACCTGCATGCACAAAAATAGGATTGTATATATCATTTTAACACCACTGTTTACAAAGGTAAAGTACGATGGAAACTGAAAAGACTACAGGATGACAGAGACCTCCAGACTGAGAGATTTTCAAACACACAGCACCGACATTCCTTCGTTCAGCAAACTATTTGACATACAAGCATGGTTACAACCTTCCATGGTATTTTTGTGTTCTGCTTACCAAATGTACTGACGCGGAAGCACTGGTGTCAGGCTACATTTGTGATACGCTTATCATTACGTCAAAAAAGATAACAGCACGTATTCTTCATTCAAAAAATCTGCCACATTGGCACAAAAGCCTGAATTGACACAATGGCTTGAACAGTCTCATAGATTGTCTAATACTCAGAGCTGCCCACTCAGAGCGCTTCTCACTCCAGTTTTAGCGTGTACCATCGAGGCATGCTTGCGTGGCCACGACGACCACCCTGACACACACCTTGTGGGATTGCCTACGGAAATTTGCTCGCAGCAAAGCACTGGGAAGTGCTCTATTGATAGATGTTCAAGTAGCGTTCAAGTAGTAGTATTGGTACCTCAATGTAATGTCCCTCGGGACCCTTGAGGTACTAATAAATAAAAATAGTGAAAAATGTTGCATGGCAGCACCCCGTAAAATCCATCGGATGCATTTCTCAGTCACTCCACTCCTTCCTATTGCCTTAAGTTTGTTTTCACTAACCTTGCACAACACGGAGTTTAATTATATTACCAGGAGAAAGGGACCAATACCCCAAATGTTCACCATTTGTTACGTATTCATGACGTCATCGACGTAGGCAATTGTCGGCATATAAAAAAATCACCGCCCAAGTATTTCGTACACTTGGTTAACCAGAGAAATCTGAAAGGTGCGTCGCCGATGTTTAGCAGTGGCTTTAACCCGGCAGCTACTTAAGCCCATCTCAACTATTGGTTAAGAGTTTTTTTTAAGTTAGACACACCCGTCGGGCGGCGGTTCACCACAATGTTTATTTCATATGCCGCATATTGTTCCTCGCATATTCACGGTCACGGAGCTCGTGTGTGATGAGCGGTTAAATGTGTTTCGAAATGCCTTACTTACAGTGCTTAGGTGGTCACAGACATCGCACAGATTACAGACGCCACCAGAGAATCTCCTGCCGACAGTGGGCGGTTGCCCCACCCAACGCGTTACCGCAATATTCTCATTGGCTCTGATATAGCGTTGTTGCAAGCATTTCACATCGCGAACTAAGTAAGCGGCGTGGTTTGCAGGATCCTCCGCCACCAGCGCTTCCATTCCCGTCCATGATTTAGCACGGCTACGAAGGCTGCTAGATCATCGGTACTTGGTTGCTGCCGGTACTCGGCCTGCCCAGTATAATTTTGTGCCCGTCTGCACCCTCAGCGTGCCAAATGTGAGCTCTCTAACCTTTTCACTTTTGGCCCTCCTCTACAGTTGTCCGTGACATATCCACGTGGAAAGTGTCTGGAGAAAATGGAGCGCGCGGGCTCGCCACCATGGCTGTGGCAGGACAGATGACGTCCCTCACAACGCAGCCAATACCCTACGTGCTTGAGTAGAACGCTTACAACGACGTAACTAATAACACTTCTAAGGGAGAGCACTGCAGACACCGCTGCCGGTCGAATTTCTGTTTCTCCTAGCCATATACAGGTTTCGCTGTCAGATACGCACCGCTTACAGTAGTACCTCCAGATTGAAACAATTGAGTTGAGCTAGCGTTCGATCTCCTGTGGAGGAAACTGCCCTACGAAGCCCGCGCATCTGGCCAATTTATTGCGATTGGTTTGACGCAAACTTACCACTGGACTGGTGTTAAAAAGTTTAACGGAAACTAATCTCATTAAAAGGGTTGCGTCACTTTAGGGAGATTACACTCTAAGGCAAAATTAGCCGGAAAAAAATAATGGAGCCCAATGAATGCGCGCAATGAATGGATAGACCATTGAGCAGCAACCACAGAGAGAAGCGCGCAGTGCGAAACAAATTAGTCTCCAAAGGGATGAACCGCCCGCTTATTGCAGGCAGCGCAAAAAGCGTTGCCAAGGTGACTGACCTTCCTTCTCCATAGAACACATGTCCCTCTCCTCCTCTGCTGGCTCAGTCTTTCCCCGTATTTCGCCGGCGACGGTTCACGGTGCGTCGCGCTCGGAGTGCTTGACCACGGCCGCCTGGATTCGACGATCTAAGAATTACAACGTGGTGCTTGTGTGTACGCTTGGAAGAGCGTCGGCTGCTGCTTTTGCGTTTCGCTGCACCTATGAAGTCTGGAGCGAGCCTTGACACGTCACCACTCTGCGCTGTATATCTCTGGTTTCAACATAGTCACGACCAACACACGACAGCAACAGTTGGGGAGGCCAATATGGCGACCGAGAAGTCAACAGGCCTATCGGATATATACTTCGGTCTGACTCAGGCCAGAAAACAGCGCTTTGCTCTAAGGCAAGTAGGTTATCATTCTTTATTCTACTCTACTTGTCGCGTGTGCAATATGGATCGCGCTTGCCGGCTACGGGCTCGGTCGTGTTGTATATCACACGCACGAAATGCATCGCGAAGGTCAGCTTCGGCGGCAGCAGTTCGTCTGTGCTTTGCGACTGCCTCGAAATTGGCCGCCATTGCCATCGGCCTCCCGTACGCTCGCTCATCGAGTGCCCGCCTGTCTTCGCCACCGCGATGAGCTCCGGGCCGACGATATTGGGCTGAGACCTCGTCGCTGTGTTGGCAGTCGTCGCAAACACGTAGCAGGTTCTCGTAAAGAGCTTGGTTGTAGTATGTCGCGCGCTGTAAGTGCACCAGCACGGGCTGGCGGGGCTTTCGCTAGCGTCGGAACTCACTGAAAATCGGCCTCCATTACAGTCCGTCGCCAACACCTCGGCGCCGTCCGCTGGCCGCGGCGGCGGACTCGCGTTTGCGCGCTGCACTAGGTGGAGTTTGTGGAAAAGGGCCGCAATACCGTCGATTTTTTCGGCGCTAGGTCCAAACCAGCTCGGCGCTGTTCGTGGCGGCGGCGAAGCGTACGCTCGCTTTCCTGTTCGAAGTTCGCTGGCGGCAGACACTCCGCGCGCAACGCTGTGTTTGGTCTCGCGTTCGCTTGCTCGATCTGAACGACGTCGCTCGCTTAGGACTCACCGACTTGCTAGCGGCACGGAGGTTCGCGGAGTTGTCGCTGCAGCCGCCGCTCCTAAGCTGTTGCCCTACGGGGATCGAAATGAGTCTTTGACTATGTGTGACATCACGGTGCAATTATTAGCATGTCATATCTCACGTATGTTTTCATTTCCTCTTGCACGTATTTCTCATATGCACTTGTATTCATCCTCTCTCACGTGTGACTCACTTTCTTACATACTTATTGTGCAGCCGTGGGCACACAGCGTGCTGAAGACTTTGTCCACTGGCGCCTGCTATGCCTGTCATCCATCTCTTTTGTCAGAGGAGCTTCAGAAGGACTGTGCGATATGTGAAGGTAAAGTTTTTTGTTTGTCATTTTTCAACGCTTGTTTTTATATTAAGGTACACGTACTTGTCATATGCGTGCATCTTCTTTTTTTGCCACGTGTGTCTAACTATTTTAACTATATTATTGTACGTACAGCCTTGGGAACATAACAGGCAGAAAGCCGCGTGCGCTGGCGCCTGCAATGCCTGTCATCTATCGCTTCCGTCGGAGGAGCTCCCCAAGGAGTGAACGAGATTTGACAACGAGACTAGATTTGTACACTTCACCATGAATTCACTTGAAAGAATGGCGAAACTTCGTGTGTGTGTAGAAAAGTAAAAGATTTTCATGTCTCCATTTTTTCGTTCGTTGTTGCCATGACTGCAAAAGCAGTTGCACATAGGTGGCTAACTACTTTTTCGCGTGTTTTTTTATGCACGATTTGTCTCACTGCGCAGAAAAACAGGCGAAAAAAGTATTAGGCCTGGCGGAAAATAAACAAAAAACAATGTTTGAACTGGGGACAAAAAGTTCATGCGATTGGAGTATTTGAGTGGATCAACCATCCGTCCGGCCAGGTGCAACTGTGAGGACTAACGGTTGCCCGGTAATGTGTAAATGTGAAGATTAACAGTTGCTCCATAAAGTGCAAACGTGAAGAATAAATGTTAGCCCTTTGAGGTGAATTGTGAGACTAACGGTTACTCACTAAGTTGCAAGTGGGAGAACGGAATGTTAGTTCCTTAGGCTCATCTGTGGGGACTAACTGTTACAACCAGTGCCGTTAGTCCTTAAAGAGAATAATGGTTGCGGCAGCCCCATTAGTCCCTAAAAGAACGAACCACCCATTCTTTTAACACCCTTTTGCCTTTGAGTGTAGTGTGCGTGACAAGCGTTTCGTTAATTTGGCTGGAGCTGGTAACGAATCTGGGTTAGCGAGAATATAGGTCACACACCAGGATTGGTGGTTTCTGACCAGGATATGCCACATGCTTGGCTAATTGGTTGTTCCTTAGGTCCAGGCGGACGACCACGAGAGAGAGGCCGTAGAACGCACGGCACCCTATTTATAGGTTAAATTATTATTTTTGCCAGCCGAATACGTTAACATATAGAAGTTTAAAAAAGACGCGTTGGTAAAAGATGCTTTTAGTAGAGCAATCAAAGAAAAGGTAAAAGAAAAGCTAACAAGCTGATAGGCTTGTCAATAAAGCGAGTTTATGCCTTACCTTATTATTCCATTTTTATTGCTTCTTACAGGAAATCCCATTCGGCTTCGCAAGGTTTCCTGTCGCTAAAGCCCTTTTCAGTTGCTCCAAAAGAAAGGATCACCGGAAGGGGTCAATTTAAAGCCATCTTACGGAGAGCTTCTACTAACAACAATTTTTTTCTTTGATTTGCAAATAACCTGCCTGTTAAGTGGAATTGATGCGAAGACGCTCTTGCTGCAGTAGAGGCATAGTAGTGATTAAAACACCAGGCGAAATATTCAGTGGAAGAAGTCGGCATTGTAGTCACGTAGTTGATACTTCCGGCGTTCCGGAGCAACATCATGATTTTCTCCAAAGATAATTAAGATGAAGAAACTTTGATGTTGCGAAACGTGACTTCTCAGTGTTATTTGCAAAATTTCAAATCATGCTGCGGAGATAAATGCTGGCGTCGACATTTTAGAAAACATTTTGACCATTATGTGATCCAAATGCAAGTGAATCTGCATATTCATTGAGGCTTCAACCATGCTGTCACGTTAAATGGGTTGTGTATTAGAGAAGGACTGGCCACTCTGGTGAAGTATCTGGCTACTACCTCCCGTATGCGTATGTCAATTAACTCACGGCCCTCAGTCCACAGCGGTGGCGAAGCAACTAACCATGGTGGTGGTCAGATCTGCCACGCAGCAGAGGGTGCTAAGAATCTCTGGATCCGGACAGGCCGCCATTGAAACCTGAACTTGGCAACGTTGAATGCTAGAACCTCATCTAGTGAGGCAAGTCTAGCTGTACGATTTGACGAGCTATAGATCATTAAATGGGATTTAATAGGGCTCTGTGCGGTTAGGAGGACAGATGAGGCCTATACAGTGCTACGCAATGGCCGAGTTTTTTGCTATGGGGGCTTGGCTGACAGAAGAAAACTGGGAGTGTGGCTCCTTATCCACAGAAACATGCCTGGCAACATATAAGAATACTATACCATTATTAAATGGATGGTAGGTATCGTAAATAAACTCAATAAGATACACAAGATGAAGGGGGTACAGGCTTATGCACCTACGTCCAGCCATGATGACTCGTGAGTTAAAAGCTTCCATGAAGACGTGGAATCGGCAATGAATAGAATAAAAGCACAGTATACTATACTGATGGGAGGCTTCAATGCAAATGTAGCGTAGAAACAGGCTGGAGACCAGACAGTAGGAGATTATGGCATCGGTACTAGAAATGTGATAGGGGAACTACTAGTACAATTCCCAAAACGCAATAATTTACGGACTTGAAATACCTTCTAGCAAAAGCGAGTTTACCGTATATAGACATGGAGGAGCCCTGATGGCGAAAATAAGAACGAAATAGAATTATACTGAGTGCACACTCAGGCATCGTGCAGGATGTGGAAATACTTGGCAAGGTACGATGCAGTGACCATAGAATGGTATGGTCCCGAACTCGCCTAGACTTGAAAAAGGAACGACAGAAACTGATACGTAAAAAACCAATCAATGAGCTAGCACTGAGAGGGAAAGTACAGGAACTCAGAGCCTTGCTTCAGAACAGGTACTCGGCTCTTATCAAGGAAAACACCCTTAAAGCTGCCGGAATTAATGATAATCTGACGATGATCATTACGGAGTGTGCAGAAGAAATTGAAGGTAGTTTAGTTAGACAGGACACTGGCAAGCTGTCCCAGGAAACGAAGAATATCAATAAAAGCGTAAAAGCATGAAAGCCTTAGGTACAACAGACAAAAAACAGTTGGTAGAGCTTCCGAAGTTTATTAATAGGCGTAATGTATCCCATGTAAGAAGGTACATAAGATGGAGAGAACTGAACACGCTCTGAAGATTGAAGGAAGCGTCAAAGCACTGAAGAGAAAACTTGGGACAGACAAAAACTATATGCATGCACTAAGGCACAAGGAAGGGAAAGTAACTACCAATATGGATAGGATAGTAAAATTAGCAAAGGAGTTTTACAGAGATCTGTGCAGTAGTCAGCACAACCACGACCTTAATACAAGAACTAGCAGTAACCAAGATAACACACCACGAATAATGATAGGAGTCAGAAAAGCCTTCTAGAGCATGCAAAGAGGCAAAGCTGCTGGTGAGTATGAGGTAACATAAGATCTGCTGAAAGATAGAGGACATATTGTGTTAGAAGAAATATCTACCCTGTTTACGAGATGTCTCCTCACGATAAGAGTACCACAATCTTGAAGGAATGTCAACATCATCCTAATAGATAAAAAAGTGTTGACAAGGATTTGAAGAATTACAGGCCGATCAGCTTACTCTCTGTAGTATATGAGCTATTCACAAAGGTAATTGCTAACAGAATTAAGACAGCATTAGAATTCAATCAACCAAAGAAACAACCACGATTTTGAACAGGCCACTCAACAATCGACCACAATCATACTGTCAATCAAGTAATAGAGGAATGCTCAGAATACAGCCAACCAGTATATATAGTCTTCGTAGATTACGAGAAGGCGTTTGATTCAGTAGAAATATCAGCAGTCATTCAGGGCGTCGACAAAGCATATATGAGCATCCTTGAAAGAATCAACATGGGATCAACTGCTCCCGTAGTGCTTCATAGAGAATGCAACAGAATACCAATAAGGAAGGGTGTAGGGCAGGGGAATACAATCTCCCCAACGTTATTTACCGCGCACTTACAAGAAATTTTCCTACGCCTAGAAAGAGAACTGTTAGACATAACAAATACCGGAGAGTGTCTTAGTAACCTACGCTTCGCCAATGACATTGCATTGCTGAGTAACTCAGGGGACGAATCGCAACTTATAATTTCGGAGTTACACAAGGAGAGCAGAAAGTTGGGTCTCAAAAGCAATCTGCAGACAAGAAAAGTAATGTACAACAATCTTGGAAGAGAGCAGCGCTTCGAGATAGGTAATTGTGCACTTCAAGTTGCAAAAGACTATGTCAACTTAGGGCAGGTAATAACCACACAGCCGAGCCACGAGATTGAAGTAACTAGAAGAAAAAGAATAGTTTGCAGCACGTTTGGCAAGCACTCTCAAGTAATGACAGGTAGATTGCCACTATCCCTCCAGAAGAAGGTATATAACAGCTGCATCTTGCCGATATATAGCTACGGAGCAGAAACCTGGTGTTTTACAAAATTGAGGACGACGCAGCGAGTAATGGAAAAACAACGGTAGGTGTAACCTTAAGAGACAAGAAGAGAACAGAGTAGATTAGGGAACAAACTCGTGCAAAGGATACCATAGTTGAAATCAAGAAGAAGAAACGGACATGAGCCGTATATGCAGCACGTAGACCGGATAACCGTTGGTCATTAAGGGTAACTATCTTGATTCTTAAAGATGATTGATTATTGGTATGATATGTGGAGTTTAACGTCCCAAAACCACCTTATGATTATGGGAGACGCCACAGTGGAGGGCTCCGGAAATTTCGACCACCTGGGGTTCTTTAACGTTCACCCAAATCTGAGCACACGGGCCTACAACATTCTCGCCTCCATCAGAAATGCAGCAACCACAGCCAAGATTCGAGCCCGCAACCTGCGGGTCAGCAGCCGAGTACCTTATCCACTAGACCACCGCGGCGGGGCGACTCTTAAAGAAGGCGAGCGGGTTACGGGGAGACAGAAGGTTAGGCGGGCAGATGAGACTAGGAAGTTCGCTAGTATAAATTGGCAGCAGCAAACACAGAGCCGAGTTCACTGGCAGAACATGAGAGAGGCCTTTCTCCTGCAGTGTACGTAGTCAGGCTGATGATGATGATTATGGTGATGATAATATGACAACGGGCTGATGCTGCCTGGTTCAGGAGGAAGGATGTCATGTGATTAGTGTAGCGTGATTTCAGCAGAAACGTGTCGCGAGTTGTTGCTTTCAAGTAAGGTGTTATTTATTTAATATAGGTCCTAAAATACTGAAAATAGCAAGGTGATATTTTGCCTAAAATTTTCCAAATCTTAACCTGTGCCAATCAACACAATTTTATCAACCCCCGTCATTCCATATTTCGCCATTTTTACAGCAAAATCTGTTATAAGATCTCTTATCGGGTCACGCGCATTTGAATGTTTCTACCGCCGCCCCCTGGTGTCCGATACTGAATCGCGCAAAATTAGAAAAAAACTTTGGGGCTTGAACCCGGGTCCGCTGGTTACCATCTGAACATTTTACCAGTGAGCTACACTTTTTTTTGCTTCATTGCCTGTTTATAGGCGCGTACATCAAACCACAAGGAGAACAAAGACAAGCAGTAATAGTCCGACAGAAATTAAAATTCCCTAAGTGCTACCAAGGTCTCCACCCTCGACGACCACTCAGGTAAAATCTCCTGAGTTTTCTGCAGTTCAACAAACTTGGCCATACATTCACGGAAATACATTCGTGCAGGCCGTGCATCCTGATCGCGATAGAGACCCGCCAAAAGGGCCTGCCATAAATAGGGAAGTCCACATAGCATGAACAAATCAAAAGGCATTCCCTCTTCATCCACTATTGGCAGAAATCTTATACCATATGAATTCAGAGGTAATTCTTTCTGTAACGTCCTTTGATGTACATCCCAAAAATATACTCCCTCCCAACAATGTAAGAAAACATGGTAAATTGCTTCCGGTTTTTTACAGATAAGGCAATTTGTCCCCCAAGGTAAGTAAAAACCACGGTCTGCTTGAAATGTCCTAACTGATAATGTACCTGTGCGCAGGTTGAAAAAGAAAGACTTCGCGGCAGGAGCCACTTCATTCTCTTCACTCGTTTAAGCACATCTTTCCCTTCACCTCCAGCGTACATGGCATGGTACAGCGGTTCAGGTAAAACAACATCGCATACATCTTCGTACAACTTCTTTCGAGCCACTGAAAACAAATATTCATTGGAAAATCTAACAGATAAAAACCGTACACTTAGAATAACCTGTTTAAGATACCCGCGCACAGCACCGGTCATGTCATTCGTGCTAACCAGATATCCAGGGAAAGCCCGCATCAGTCTCATTTGGCACACTGTACGTAAGAAAGGGTCCCTTGTGTAGCGAAAAAAAAAAGAACCTATTTACGACTTGGCGTATGAAAGATGTGTTAAACCAAGCCATCCGTGTTTCACTTTTCGAAACAGATTAGTTCGACTGCATCTCTCCCAGTTCAAAGCCCACACGAACACTGCGAAGATGCGATGGAACTTCTGTATGTTTGCCCTTGAACAATGCAATACTTGCATCACATACCAAAGTTTTGAGGCAAAGAAAAGATTACAGACAGTCGCCCTAGCAAACACTGACAGATTATTACCGTTGCATCTATAGGCTTTTGTCCGGATTTCTTTCGCTTGTTCTTGCCAGTAGTTCCCATTATCTTTATAAAATTCCAGTGGCACCCCCAGGTACTTGACAGGTGTGGTCACCCACTTAACATTGGCAAAAAAGTCTGGTTTTGACGACCACTCTCCATGCCAGAAACCCAGACACTTTTCTCAGTTTACTAGACTGCCAGTTGCATTGCCGAACCTTTTAATCACACTGATGGTAGTGGTAACACTATCTTGATCGATACAACAAACAGCCACATCGTCGGCATATTCCAAAATTTTAACCTCGTATTCTTGTAATCTAAAGCCACGAATGCAGCTGTTTTGAGTTATTGCTAAGCATAACGAATCTATATATGAAGTGAAAAGTAGGGGACTCAGCGGACAGCCCTGACGGACAGAACGCTTTATGTTAATTGTATCTCCTAGCGTCTCATTCATTACCAGTCGGGTCGTGCAGTTCCGGTATGCCATAGATACTCCATCTCTGATTACAAAACCAACGTTGACATGGTCAAGAATGGCAAGCAAGAGCAAGATTTTGAAATGGGTTCGAGCATTGAACAGACCACTCGTTATCCTATTGGCATTGTGTAATGACTGGTTGTTTTTTCGCTATTGTAAAACGCTTTATAAGTCATAATAACGCTATTGATTTCTGGACATTAAGCTTGCTTAAGGCAAGTTTGGCAACTTACAGCCACCGGTGTAGCTCAGTGGTAAGCAGGTGGTGGTCAACCTTCTGCTTACCACTGAGCTACACCGGTGGCTGTAAGTTGCCAAACTTGCCTTAGGCAAGCTTAATGTCCAGAAATCAATTGCGTTATTATGACTTATAAAGCGTTTTACAATAGCGAAAGAACAACCAGTCGTCACACAATGCCAATAGCATAACGAGTGGTCTGTTCAATGCTCCCACCCATTTCAAAATTTTGCTCTTGTTTCCCTACTAACTGTGGCACATATCCACTTACGTATTAACTGCTCATCGTCGTCAGCCACTGGATGGACAACTGGCACAAAACTCCTTGCAAGTGTTTAGCGGATACCACGCTTCTCAGAAAAATGACGAAAAATAGCATAGCGAATGCCGGTCTATACTAGTCAAAAACTTATTATTATTGCCCTAGTGGGTACCAAGGAAGTGTGCTAGCAGATGTTACCCAATCAGTGTTTTGAAAACGCTCTCAAAGGCCGCTATTCTAGCCTTCGCTTTGACTGTGCTGCGCCAACCATGCAGGCCTGGCATTTTTAAACGGATTTGATCGTGTCGAAGTGTCAGACTTGACAGAAATGTTTTTTCCGGTGGTACCGGGACTAATAATAAAGGGAGACCCTACAAGAACTAAAGTTTTTTTGCGTAACCATAGTAAACGACAATCACACAATCATAATATCCAACATAAAGCACGTGCTGTGTAACAAGAGGGCTTACAGCGTTCTACTTGTTTTTCACAAATCTCTAAAGACGACGATTTCAGACGACATTTGACACCCATTAGAGTTAAAGGCGACCAAGTGCACTTTGATATGTTCTTGAACCAGAAAATGGCACGGAGTGAAGTGCTTCTCGCGAACGGAAGTTCAACCATAACAACCGCTGCAAAAACTGCCCTCTTATCAAGCATACATGGCTTCGCAAAGTGAAAAGCTTGTGTATGGTGTTAAGTAAGTGTGAAAACAGTTGAAATAGTGCTTGCACGACTGACACAAACTGGACTTAGAAGGTGTTTGGCAGGTACGTGGGCACACCAAATTGAGTTGAAGACGCTGGGAGTCTTCAACAAAACGCTGAGTTCAGCCAGCAGCCACCGGGCTAAAAGGTACTGCGCCTGAGCAGGGCGACAGCTCTCAGCGCTCTTCATTTTTGACAAAATGCTTGTATATTTCAGTATTGTAAGTAAACTTTTCAGTAAAAAAGTCTGTGCATCTATAAAACCTTTAGGGTTCGGTAGCACAGCGTCTGCAACAAATGCAACTGGGGAATATTATTTCATTGAGAGCATAATAGCTCGCCTTATGTACTACCTTTGAAGAAACATCAATGCAACCACGCGTTTTTTATTGTCTAAACGCACAAGCCCAAATTAATATTGTTCATGTGAAATTACTATTACATCGAGCAAATGTAGCGCATATGCAACTTAGTTTCAAATATAGAGCTCGCTATTCACGATCCACTAGAAACTCGTCTATGATTATCATGCGCGTGCCACTATCACCCAAAACAGTTAAAACACTGCAGAAAAACAACCCTTCAAAAACAGCTGTATATAAACAATTCCTAGCAAAGGCACTCTGCTTTTGTACACTGTTGCTTTTTTATATTACGGCATAAGCCTTCCTACCACGCGTAGTGGCGTCGATCATGGGCAACAGATAGTGACAATATTCACACGATGCGCAAGAACTGGGTACTTGACTGTGGCAAAACTTAGAATGATGATTATTAATGCAACCTAAATGGCCGTGTATGTTAACGTTGTTTGATTCATCCTATTTAAAGTGTTCACAACAAAATCTTCTTGTAGTATTTTTAAG
Source organism: Rhipicephalus annulatus (assembly GCA_013436015.1). Lineage (NCBI taxonomy): Eukaryota > Metazoa > Arthropoda > Arachnida > Ixodida > Ixodidae > Rhipicephalus > Rhipicephalus annulatus. The sequence goes on from WOVY01005440.1 coordinate 18,996, forward strand.
GCAGTCAGTATACCAGTGATATTATCCGTGGTATTTTTGCGAGTAAGGTTTGTACTAGCACCAAGTAGACGATGTCACGTATAATTTGTGAGCCCAAATAATAACGTGGTCTGTCTTGGAATGAAGCACTTACCCAACCTGGACTAGGCATGGGGCTGAAAACAGGTGGAGACTGAAAAGAGTACAACAAGACAGTTTATAATTTGGAAGGCTTGGATACACGAGAACAGGATTGCCTATATTGTTTGTTCAGCCCTAGTTACAAAGTTACGGTAGGCATTTTCTAGTTACCAACATTTAAAGAAGATATATTTTTTTCGCAGGCTGCATGTACTTTCCCACTGCGTGTTAACAGAACAGTCTTCAAGTCGAAGCATAGAAATGTTAAAGTAACCTTTGAAAGTTTTTGTCGCGCGGGGGGCATGGCCCCCCTAGAAGTAAAATCTTCTATAGTGAGATAATGCTGCCTGAGGGGCGCAAAACTTCAGTTTCTAAATTACGCAACATATCTTTGCTAAGCAGTTTTGTGTATGTAATTTTGACTTAGTGATTTCACACAAGCAATGCTGTTACAAACATTTTTCAATGGCAAGTACAAATTCTTGATGACAAGAAACTGTGTTCGTTTTACTCGCTTATTGTGAGCACCCCACGCCAAAATAGAGACAGCCTAGCTAACACTCTGGTATGTTTTTACAATGCTGAAAAAAGTACTCGACTGCTTCCTTGATGCGAAGTTCCTTAAATGCTCGATAACGGCTAGCATGGCGAAATACCCAGTTTTAACTCTGCTGAAACTATCGAGATGTTTGCATCAGCTTGTAATACAAGGCACAGACACACACTTTCTTGTTTTGCTTTGTTTAGCAAACTAATATAGATATGCTCATGGTTTGAAGCTTCGATGCTAATTTTCTGCTTTGCTTGCCAAATTCACTGACACAGAAACGTTGCTTTAAGGTCACACTAGCAGTAAGCTTATATTTACGCCAAGGAAATTCACAGCACGTAAAGTGAACTCAAGGAATCAACCACAATGATACAATGGCTTCAACTTTTAAACCTTTACTGAGTATTTAGCTGGGAAAAAAGTTGACATTTTTCTCAAATCAAAAATTCAAATCATTCTATCTAATGTACATCATAACCTTGAAAGCAAATTATACCCTTAGCTTCCAAGCCGTATCAACACTCTCATACATAGCGTAAGGCACTGCACTGCTCACACACACCACTTCTACTTTCGGTTTCATCGTGTAACATCGTCACATGTTTGTGCTGCTATGACCAGGAGAATAGATACCACCTGTTGCTCGACTCTCGAAAACACAACACAAGCAGATGGTGGTTCGAAGAGGAACTCCACATGCTAGACTCGACACACATAGTGAACGTTTACGGTGGAAAAAATACCAGGCCCATGGCCACGTTTAATAAACCTCATAGCGATGAAGCGCTAGAACATTTTTTGAAGACAGAAAGACATGTGAACAATTATCGCAGAGCCTACTGATTTGACATTGGGTAATAAGACTATGTGCTTTTTCTGTCCAAATGAGCAGTTTCAGACTCACCGATGTAGGACTGTTTAAATGGATATATAAAAGCTTGTTTCCTAATTCTTATTCCATAACAATACTGTGGAGAGGGGTAGCCCTCGTCAATCAAAGGTGACAACTCCGTCTTTTGTTTTTATTTAAAAAGAAAACTGCAAAACATTACGAAACACACGCCTAAAGCCACGTCATGATCTGATATTTTGCAAATATGCGTAGGATTTCAGCTGGACTGAGCAATACACAATCGAATCCGGCTCCGCTGGCAGCCTACCGTTGAAGGACGTACACCTCAGACTCCAAGGCGAAGAGATAGAATTGTGGTCATTGAGCTGATCAATGTATATCAGGGGAAGTGAACCCATGTGCTTACATTTATGGGGCGCTTAAGGAAACGTCTTTGGTTGAAATTTGCTGGGACCTCCAGTACGCTCTTCATCATACTCATACCTTTGATATGATGCTTTTTCATTCCCCGTCTACCTCACGAAGCGACTGTTCCGGCCCCTACGCCCTGGTATCTAGATGTCTGCTTAACCTTGTGCCCCACTGTGTGAGACAGGCTATGAGTATCACCTCTTAGCATAGCACTGGGAGGTTACACAATGTTATACGTTTATTTTGGGCTTTAGTAAAAATTGTTGCATGACACCACCGCCTCAAAGTCTTCAGAAGCAGTGCTTATTTTCCGCGCATTTCTTTTGTGTCAAGTTTGTTTCCCTATTCTTCTAAAGTATGCAACATTACCGTATTGCCAAGTACCGGGTACTTGGCATTAATACGCCGCACCTCCACCAGATTCCAAGTGATCGTGACATCGACGAAGAATATAGTGCGCGGGGTCGAAAAAAAAACCCACCCGCCACGGTGATATAGTGGCTAAGGCACTCGCCTGCTCATCGTCTCGGGATCAAATTCCGGCAATGGCAGCCGCAATTCTGATGGACGCGAAGATGTTTGAGGCCTGTGTGCGTAGATTTAGGTTCACGTTGGAGAACCCAAGGTGGTTGAAATTTCAGGGGCTCTCCACTATGCGTCTCTCCTAACTATGGATGGGGATTTTAGAACCGCTAAACACCGCCAAATATAATAAAGAAACAATTTTCTGGGGGACCACGTGGCCAGGAAATTGAAGATCACACTACAGGAGTAGACGTTGGTACTGATAGCGGTGGAAAACGGATGAGCAGTTGATGAAGTGAGAACAAGCTCGTTTTTTGTTTGTCATCAGATATGCCAGCGTCAAAGCTAGCGACCACCCTAACGTTGAAAAGACTCTGTAATGTTTACATTGGGGGGTAATTGAATAACAATATTCTATGACTAACATGTTTAACAGTCATTCGACTTTGTTGCGCAAGGCAGTACTAGCAGGTTTTGAGGGGCAATAAGAAAGTTGATAAGGAAGTGTGCCATTATTGTAATGTTCAAGGTGTGGGGCTTTGTTCATTAGAGGTCAAGTTCTTTTAAGTGACTCCTTGTTACACTTGCCCGTTGTCTATTTTACCATAAAATTTGAGTTTGGCGCATTGAAGTGTATCAGTTCAAAACAGAACTTTATGGTTCTCTGTCGCTGTGTTGCCTTTTCGTTTGAAGAAGGAAAGAAGGCTGAAATGTTGGGGGCAATTTATTTGTTGGGTACAATAATGAGAACCAACAAAAAATGTTCTGAAGGAAAGTACAGAAGTTGGTATAAGATGTAATATTATTGTAAATGCGCAGAAAGAAAAGCGGACGTAAGATAACTTCTCACCAGCTGCGACTAATAATGCGACCATGAAATAACGCATCCGAAGCTTTACCACTGGGTTAAGCTGGCGGTAATATCTCTATATATTTCATAGGACGTATATGCTCAAATCAAGTCATCACCTGTTGCCACTACAGCGAATGGTACACAGCCTGTTTTGCCTGCTGAGACGTTACGTCATCACTAAATATATTGTTGGTAATATGCGGAAAATACACAATAAGAACGCAGATGAAAATTCAGCACCACGTCAACAAAGTGAATAATCTTAGAAGGGCTTGCTTGGAAGTGCTCATGCGTATCTTGGCGAGATCATTTCTATTTTTGTAGGAATACTTGAAAAAGAACCGGCGCATAATGAGCACGTCAAAGGCAGCGTTATCAGGCACAATTCGCGGCCTGCACCGCTCAGTATTGGCCACGTCGATCGGCTCGTTTACCAACAGCCCCTGTCTGCCATACTGGCTGCTGCTGTGAGCCAAATACCTAACGCTCCCAAATGGAAGGTGTGGGGATATCAGGCGTTCTTTGACGTGGTTGAGAGCGAACAGGTGAGGGGGCTCGGAAGGATGTTGGTAAACTTTTGTAAAGCTCACCGTAGGAACTTGTCACATGCTGCCGGGCCTACGAAGCGACGTGAATGAAGTGGACGTAGTTGCGAGAAGGAAAGTGCGCTGACCACCCAAAACCGATGGATGGATGGATGGATGGATGGATGGATGCATGGATTTATGTGGCTGTACCCTTTAGATCGGGCGGTGGCTAACGCCACCAAGCCGTAATACTTAGTGAACGAAAAACTACATTTATTTGTTTTTTTAAATAGAGAGGTTGAGCACCCGTACTCTGCAGTGAAGGGTTTAATTTTCACTCGTGCCTTGACTTTGGCCACCAATCAGATAACCTCTTTCTAGTTAATTCTACCCCCTTAAAGTCTGATTTGCCCTCCCTGTCCCTAAAGCACAGTGCTTTAAAAAACAGAACATTATCAAGAGTTCGGCAGTTTTCTCCTCTCCACACGCACTGCATACCGTGTCTACCCCTTCGTATTTTGCCCGATATGTCTTGCTTCGCAATACTCACGTCCTGGACTCAAACAGCAGAAAAATACCCCGAGTAATATCATGATCTTTTCCTTGGCAATTTTCTGCTTAAAAATTTTGTAGATCTTTAGTGCGGACTTCTTAATCATGCCTATTCTCCACATAATGGTCTAACCTTCCTTCACCTTCTTCTTAGCCGACAATTTTTTCGTGTTCGGACCCCTGTTGTTTTCTAAGTACTTAACAGTCAATTTTCTGGTTCGCTTCCTCCATCTTGTATCGACATTCTTCGTGTACAAGTAGCTGAATGCCTTTCTAGCCCAACGCTCCTCCCCCATTCCTCTCAATCGCTTCTTAAATTTTTATCTTGCTGCTTGCTTCCCTGACCTCAAACGATTCCCATCTCATATCACCTTGTACTTCCTGATTCGGTGTATTCCCGTTAGCTCCTAAGGCAAGTCTACCTATTCCACTTTGCTTAATTTCTAATCCTGCTTGAACTTCTGATCTTATGCACAAGACTGCATTGCTGAACGTCAGACCAGGAACCATGACCACTTTTCATATTCCTCTCACAACATCATACCTATTGTAATTCCACAGTGTCCTGTTTTTCATCACTGCTGTATTCCTGTTAGCTTTAGTCGTCACGTATATTTTGTGTACCCTTAGGTACTCGGTCCCATTGCTTATCCACACGCCCAGATATTTGTATTTATCAGTTATATCTAGCTTTACCTACTGTATTTTAAGCTCACTACCTTCATTATTATTAAAAATCTTGACTGCAGATTGTTTCAAACAGAGTATCAAATCTAACTATTCTTCCTTATTACCACAGATGTCCATAAATCTCTGCAAATCTTCCTTGTTATCGGCCATCAACACTATATCATCTGCGTACGTCAGTGCTGGTAGTGTGGGCTCAATGAGTTTTCCTTGTTTGACGAACGAGGGGTTGAAGCCAACTTTACTTCCATTTAATTTGGCCTCTAATCTTTGTAGGTACATCATGAACAACAAGGGTGTTAGAGAACACTCCTGCCTAAGCCCCCATTTTACCTCTGTGGGCTTGGATACCTATTTTTACCACTTTATAACTACCTTGTTACCTTTAGAAATATCCTTTAAATGATTACTGACTCCATCTTCCACACCTAGTGTGTCCAACATCCCCCACAAGTCATCTCGAACCACGCTATCTTATGCTCCCTTGATATCCAAAAAAGCTAGCCACAGGGGACTGTGTTTCTTTTCTGCTCTTTCGATGCATTGTGTCAGTGAGAACAGATTGTCTTTCTTCCTCGGGCGTTTCCGAAACCCATTCTGTAGTTCCACTAGCATCCCCTCATCCTCTATCCATGCCAGCAGTCTTTCCTCTATAACCTGCATTGCTAGCCTGTAGACCACTGATGTCACTGTTATAGGACGGTAGTTGTTTATGTCAGCTTCGTTCCCCTTTCCTTTATAGATCATGCGCATCCTGCTCAGTTACCATCCATCGGGGACTTCACCATCGATTATTGTTTTGCTCACTGCCTCTCTCAAAGTCGGCTTAGACTTCGGACCCAATGTCTTAATCAGCATATTTGGAATGTCATCTGGGCCTGTGGATGTACAACTACGAATTCTTTTCTCAGCTTTTTCCCACTCTCGTTGTAAAACTGGAGTCATTGCGCCACCTGCTTCATTCTTGTGTATTGTAGTGCATAAGGCACTTTTGTATATTCAATAGCTTCGTCTTCTTCTAGCCTAGCACCTTGAGCTGTAGTTATGAAGCTCTGCTATAGGCCCATCTCATTTCTCAGGGAGTTTGAACGGTTTCAAAATTTCGCAGCTGCCCTTCTATCCCTTTTATTTACTTCTGCCGGCCACTGAGCCCCTTTCTTCTAATATTATCATTGATCAGAACGGATGCTTCCCTTCTACAGCTTAGAAATATTTTTCATTTTCTTTCAACGTCATCTGTAGGTTCACCCCGCTGCTTAGCATGTCAGTGTTCCCAAGAGGCTTCCTGACATATTGCTATGGCTCTCTTAACTTCCTCATCCCACGAACTGTTCAGTATGTGTCTTCTTTTCCGGGGTGACTTGTCACGTGCCTTAGCAAGCTCTAGCTCAAACAGTCTAATTAAGGCTGGTGCACACCGGCGACTAGCAGCGGTCGCGCGACCATTTGCGACTGGCTGCCAAAAAGCGATTGATGTTCACACCGGCAGGGGCTGCATGCGAGCGACCGGAAGTCATAAAACCGGAGTGTCACGTCCGGATTTCATTATCAGCGAGAACTCTGGAGACTGGCGCCGATCAGCTGATCGCCGCCAGCTGAGTGAGCGGAGCAAACCGGGCGCGCCGCATTTATTGTTTTCGTCCGTTCTCGCACAGCGTTTCCAACAGCGTCAAGTTCAGTTAAAGCGAAGAACAAGACATTGTCATGGTGCTGATGCGCCGTGACATGGTGTCAGCGCTCGCATCACAGATGCCTCCAAAGAAAAAAAGCCTCTAGTGGGTGTGACCGTTCTGTCGATCGCGGGAGTTGGCTGGCAATGCAAGCCACCTGCCTCCCGAGCTGCGCTGAGACGACGAGGAGTATTTCCGAGAGTCGTAGGTATTCAGAAATGGTCCTTGAATTTAAATTGACTAGCCACAGCCTACAATACAGCACAAACGCGTCTCGAACGCGTGTCTGAAGTCGTTGTCAAGACATGAAGCACAAACGCGTTTCAAACGCACTGCATTGAAGGTGGTGACAAGTGAAGTTCAAGACAAAAAAAAACGTTCCTGAATGCAAGGAAAAGATAGTGCACAATTTATTTTCTCTTTACTTTGACGGTGTTTAGCTTCTTGCGAATGCCGCCGCGTAAATTCAAGGCATTGCTGGAGCTGCTGTGCCCCGCAATCTCCAAGCCAAGTATTCTGAGTTAGCCATGGTGCCACAGACCCCGAGGAACGCACTCGTGTGTATCTGGCAGCAGGAAGCCACAGCCATGAAAAAACAAAAGAACAAAACTTTAGCATCGCTGATTGCTTCGAGCAGCTTTGCGACTGCAGTCGCACGACTGAAAAAAATGGTCAGGAAGTGAGTAGCCAAAGCAGTCGCTTTGCGACCGTTTGCGACCGTTCGCGACTATTTGCGACCAGTCGCAAATGGTTGTGCGACCATTTGCGACTGGTCGCAAATAGTCGCGAAACTGGTGTGCACCAGTTTTTAGATTCGTGTATGTCCACACTGTTTTATTATCCTCAATGATTACTTTTTCAGTTCGTCTAGTAGTTATTTCTCTTTGCCTTTCTGAATAAGAATTTTCGTGTAGTTGCTAATCTTGCCTCCTTCCCACTTTCACTGCGCTTCCATAACTTAGCTTGATACGTTTGTGAACACTACCCAGACTTCTGGAGCCTCATTCATCTATGTGCATTCCCCTCAGCCTATCATACATCCTATGTGACATCAGTGCATAATTTATCGTCGACTGCAGCCTTCCTACCTCCCATGTTATTTGCCCTCACACTTCTCAGTATGTTGCAAATGATCAAATCATGCCTTTCACACATATCCATGATCATTTTGCCTGTTGGATCGGAATACCCATCTATATATTCTATGTGCGCATTCATATCTCACAGTATATTTATCTCGCACTGTCCTCCTAATTCCTCAATGTGCTTTCATATACACTTTACCATTGCCTGGATTTCTTCTCTGGCTGTTGCTTCCGTCCACAAGTACACCAAACCAAGGAGTGTCATTTGCTCTGCCATTTTCCTTTTTATCCATATATGTTTCTTGCACTCCTGCTTGACCCTTTGCCAGTCTGTACTTTTATGAATAAATGTGCCAATACCACCCCCCTTTCTGCTTCCTTCTGTTCTATTACAATATTCCCACGCGAGGTGGCACGCCATCCAGTGAGAATGGTTGAAATCACCGGAAAGGCAACGAGAGTGGTGACCTAGAGCAGGGACCAGACATTTGTATATTATCGACACCGGTGTACACGCCGCCACCACCGAAGAGGGCGCGAGCATAAGAAGCAACCTCTTAAAAATTATGGCAGCTTTGCTCTAACAGTGCCAAGCACTAAATAAACGCTGAAGCGGTTTCGCAGCCACGAATTTATTGTCAATTCTGTATTTCTGACTTCACATATCGTGTTTACGATGGTTAATTTTTGCGATTTTTTATAAAAAAACGATGGCGTAAACGAGAAAATATTGACTGAGGGAGAACCACCTGGCACGCGCAGAGCACAGGGGAAAAGAGTAAGAGACACACGTAACGTCGGTTGTGGAATCGCTCCGAAGCCTGCACGCCACTAAGCTTGTCAGGTTCGAAATTGTGCCTCGTTTCTGCTGTGACCTGCTACCTAAGGCACCACCCCACTGCGTTGGTCTAGTGACTAAGGTACTCGGCTACTGATCTGCAGGTCGCGGGATTGAATCTCGGCTGCGGCGACTAGATTTTTGATGGAGGGAAATATGCTGCAGGTCCGTGTGCTCAAATTTGGGTGCACGGTAAAGAGCCCCAGGGGGTCAAAATTTCCGGAGCCCTCCTCTACAGCGTCTCTCATAATCATATGGTGGTTTTCGGACGTTAAACCCCACATATCAGGGATGTCTTGTCATTGCACCGTTCTTTTTTCTTGATTGGATATTTTTTCTGAGTGACATTCACTAGTTCTGGAATCACAGTGCCACATATGGCTACCACAGGACTTTCGGTCGCGATCAGGTCGTTTTTCACATGTTTCCTGCGATCAGAAGCCGACTTACATGGAAACTTTTAGATTATTTTTCAAAAGTCATAATTATAGTTTTGGTTTGGTGGACTTTGGGAAAGCTTATAATATAGATGAGAAAATGGCTAAAAATGTAACAAGTAAAAGTTATGAAAAAAGCAAATTATGCACACTGCGCCAACAGTGATAACTAGGAATCTTTTGTGCCACTCAAACGTGGCTTGGCAGCTACTTTAGTGAGGACAAACGCCTGTGTATGCATTCTCCACGACCATGTCTTCTTGTAGCCTAGGCGTGTTATCATCAAAAGAGTGAAAAATTGGTAAGTCCCCTACTGAGAAAACGTGCACCGTAGGAATAGTGGATTCCACCATCCACCATTTTGGTGAATTATGGCAGTGGAAATGTTGGTAGCACATGGTGTGAGGTGGCGTATGGTGCAGCAGATGGTGGATGGCGCGCTCCGGCCAACAATGCTGGAGTGCAAAGCCGCGTCACAACCACCGTGACGAGCTGCCACTAAAGAAACAATAAAAATATTTACATAAAAAGAATGTACCAAGCACCCGTAAAAAAGGTGCGACAGCATGGTGTCAAACCTGTTACCTCCAGGACTGCCAAGTTTATTATTCGTTTCTCGCACCTTCCAAAGGGCGATAAGAGTTTAGGCTCTATAACGCTTCTATGCTAATTCGATAGATACGCCCACACAAAGGATTTTGATGTTTTTGCGCCACACACACCACAGTGACGCCAATGCATCGCTGTTGCTTTGTCGTTAGGAACAGCTACATAACGGCTTGTCCAAAACAAATGAAGCGCGCCAGAAACATTATGCTTTCATATTGGTTCAGTAAGCATGCGAATCGACGCGTCTATGTTCTCGCATAAGAGCCAGAGAAGTGCCGACGAGTGCGACCGGCGGCTGTCGGTGAGGGGAGGCGTACCTTTGGCGAAAGTGCTGCAAGTGCGTCGCATCGACGTTTGTCGCTTCTTGTGCACACACCGTACACAATAAAAAAGGCTTAATTTAGGTGAAATGATTCTGCAGCTGTGCTGTACTGTCATTTTTACTCGTCAAAATTGTGTATTCTGAAACCCAGAAGTGCCAATAACACTTGTACGGGCTTGGTTGGTATGACTAACCTTTGGTGGAAATCATGGTGGTAAAAGAAAAGGGTTAAAGTCAAATTCACTGGGGCTCATCTCGACGCATGTCGAAAGTGAAAGTTTATGCATATTCTCGCGCACTTTGTTAACCTGAAATTGCGGCTCAAACAATAGAGCGTGCAAGATTTACCAGAGTTGCGTTTTTAGCGTGGCAACATCAAGTGACCACTGTGTTCTGCTCTAACATTGAAAGCGGCAATCGCGAACTAGAGCGCGTTTATCTGTGGACGACTGCTCGCCAATATAAAACATTTATTGTCAAGTTCACAGTGACAACTCTAGTCTTGTAAAGTTTACAACAAAGAAACACATCGTGGATGTCAAAGTGATGTAAGTACGTGTGCGAAATGTAAACATATTCCCAGCCGCATATTCAAGCTCCACAAAAATGGAAGCGTTGTAGACACTACACAGGAATAAAAAAACTTACTAGAGAGCGTAATAAGCAGCGTTGGTTTCTTTTTTCTGTAAAACACATATCTCGCGCATTCTCTAATGCAACACTACAAATAGGTGATTTCACATAGTGTCACGTGCTTTTCATCATGCCACCGTCATCCACGAAGCTTCCATCATGCTGCCGTCCTTCACCTTGCTCACCAAAGCTTCCACCAAACACGTTTGCCTCGCCACCATAAGCCAGCATTTTTCACCATCACCAACATAATCTCACCACCACCACCACCATCTGCCATCATTTTTTTCACACGAGCCATTATCAGCCAGCATTTTCCACCGTCACCACCATTGGCTCGCCCCCACCACCGCCATCTGCCACCATTTTTTTTTTCACTCTCGCCGTCATCAGCAATCATGTCCACTATAGTTTCCACCATATCCACAAATATTTCCACCATGTCCACTATTCTTTCCACCATATCCACCAATGATTCCAGCACCCACCAACCCAGGATTTTAAATAGGGTGGCAGGTTTGTTTTGGATTTAGTTGGCCATAATACAAAACGTTACCGCTTGTTATCATTATCTCTGCTTCAATGCACAGCTTCACCTATAGAAAAACAGCACGCGAAGTTTTATGAAAAAGTATTAGTTGGATTTGGAGGCGTATCACTGGGTTGCAAAAAAATTACGTTTTAAAAAAATGGCTTTAAAGATTTGAACCGAATGTCTATGCAACGAAGAAACATTCAATACGCCTGAAATTCACCAGTCCTATAGCTTGAGACCTATTGTAAGTGGTACTAGCTATTCTTGAGCGGGACAAATGAATAAATATTTTTCTAGCTCCTTTGTGTCTATAAGTGACTCTCATCCTCGTGCTCCAAAGTGGGTCTACGCTTGGTATACTGAATTGCTAACTTGCATTTGCGCTTTTTTTGTTCCATACTTCGCCATGTTTATGGAAACGCAATGAAAAGCTCTTGTGCTAAAGGTTCGGCAAATGAGTACCAGTGTTGCTGATTTGTTGTTACGCTCACCGACCAGCTGCAGGCGTAACTTTGTTTATAGGGTCTCATCATGTGTGAGGCCCACGGGACGGCTTTTAGCTCTCCCACAGTAGAGTACCTTGTACTCGAAATTGTTACTCACTTTTCCCAAACACATCATAACTTTTTCGTCAAAAAGCTGGAATTAATTTCAAGACATCCTAATTGCATGGAAACAATGACTGCTGAACGAAAACAGGCGCCATTTGACTCCAACCAAAGTGGTCCAACTAAACAGTCAAAATATTGAAAAAAAGAGAACACGATGTTCCGCAACCTGTGAAACGTAGTTAGATAACTTACCATTACGTATTATGTATATGAAAAATATCTATACCGAAATGGCCCCGCCGCGGTGGTCTAGTGGCTAAGGTACTCGGCTGCTGACCCGCAGGTCGCGGGTTCAAATCCCGGCTGCGGCGGCTGCATTTCCGATGGAGGCGGAAATGTTGTAGGCCCGTGTGCTCAGATTTGGGTGCACGTTAAAGAACACCAGATGGTCAAAATTTCCGGAGCCCTCCACTACGGCGTCTCTCATAATCAAACGGTGGTTTTGGGACGTTAAACCCCACAAATCAATCAATCAATCAATCTATACCGAAATGGTAGGTGTTGTGGTAAAGGAAACATTCAGTTTCAATTTCGAGTGCATCCATCAGGCGATGAAGAAATGGTGACAACATTTGAGCGACTAAAGATAGCTACATAATTTTTTGTCTAGGTATTAGTAAATGGTTAAGGAAATTGAATATGTCAAATCCCAAAAGACCTCTGCTTTTGAAAATGCGTTTTTGCAGGCGGTGACCTACCTTGAAAGAAAAAAATTCAGACCTACGAGGTAAAGTCGCTTTGATTGACGAACGATGGTGTCCGACTGAAGAGAGACACATTCTTTTTGTGCTTGGGCATCTGAGCAAACCTTCGCTGCCACCATGAGTTGTCTTCGTGAAAACAAAGATTCGGCAGATCCCACGCACATTGCTAATCGACGTTATGTGAAGAATGTGAAAGGAATGTGACCGTGTCGTAACTTTTCTGCTGCTTAGAATCTGCACTGAGCTGAAAGGGACTAGTCATGGGAGTAGTTTGGAGATATATGCACACAGAAGTGCTATAATTGAACAAATCAGTATATTGTAAAGGAGGTGACGGTATTTTTCACACAGTGCACAGAAAAAGAAATGTGGGACTGCAAAATATTATCCCAGCATTAATGTTTAGGCACGTCTTGTATGGCGTGCGTTCTCCTATTTTCCTATTTCAGCGCAGTGCGTACATGAGCATCTGTTGCGAAAGCACGTGCACACAAACATCAGTACGCAGTATCAAAATCGGGATATCTACAAGGCAGTCACATGCTTATAATGCAGCAAACATACCGCTTGTATTTGAACACACCATCACTGTTGTACTGACCAGAATTGAGAAGGAGTGAAGGTACTGTACCAAGCTAGTCATGCGCAAGCTTGCAGCGCAGCTCGGAGCAGGTGTCACCACTGGGGCAAAATGTGCCACTCTTGTGGCTTTCTTTTAAAGACAAACGCAAAAATTTTGGTCTGTCTGTTTGTACACTTGTCTGTTTGTCCACTTCTAACGGCATCAGGCACTTGAAACGGCCGACCCCATCAGCAGCGCCCACATTGTTGCTCAAGGCTTAGCGTTTATGCTTGTGCAATTGTCAAGTAAAAAGCAAATATTGCGCATGTCTGAGGCACCATAACAACACGTATATATTCTGCATGTGCGTTTTTTACTAGAAAAAACACACTTGAAAAATTCTAAGGACCGTAGCATTTATCGCGGTGCGCTGACCATGCAACGCTTGCATGAAATGGCGAGTGTTTCCAACGCTTTGCTAAGACGAGACGGTTGTGGCACCTACCTGTCGCCTTGCGTTCTATACCTTATCACCTCTGAGACGGGCGCGCACACCCGTCTCAGAGCCACCCACTTAATTTTACAAAAAAAAAAAAAACTGCCAGATGGCGCTCGTGTCTCACGTGTGACGTGAATTGATGCACTCGTTCGCCTCAACTGCACGCTCGAGGCACTCTTACGCAGCGCCTCAAGAATACCATTCACCGATTCTCTTGCGCAGAACAAATAAATGTTTTTTTTTCACTTTCTTCACACGCAAGGCTACCGTCTTTCGACGACATTCGCAGATTAACGTGCAGATATGGGGCCATTTTTTGTTTCGCGGTAGTGCACTGACGTATCTCATGACTTTTGCCCGATAAGGGCGATACTGACTGCATCAACAACAGCAACTCTGATCAATGAAATCTAAGCACAGCTGATCGTTTTGTACGTTGACAATACTCGGCTAAATGTAACCACCGATGCTGCTGTTCCTTCACAGATTAAGTCTGCACGGTCAAACGTATAATTTTTATCAGTTTTTTGCAGTGTAACTGAGCAACGACATGCTTCTTATACCTACCAGTTTACGTTTCCGACGCGATTGAAGGTGGCTGGTCGGGACTCGCTTTCCTGTGCCGTGTCATCAGCTGACATAGTCTCCATTCGTCGCTATTGCAGTGGCTACCGATGATTGGTATGTATATGAAGTGTATCATACCAAAATGGCCATATGAATATGAGAGACAACGTAATAGAGAGCTCCGGACATTTGGTTACCTGGAGTTCTTTAACGTTCATCGAAATCGGAGCGCACTGACCTACATAATTTTCGCCTCCATCGAAATTGCAGCCACCACAGCCGGCATTCAATCCCGCGATCTGCGGGTCAGTAGCCGAGTACCTTAGCCGCTAGACCAGTACGGCGGAGTCAGTGGCGACCGGCTCGAACATGTAGCGATCCACAGCGAACACGTTACGACTTCCACATTTCGCCATACTAACAGCAACTACTCAATTGTCAAATATGCCCCGTCACGGTGGTCTAGTGGCTAAAGTACTCGGCTGCTGACCCGCATGTCACGGCATCGAATCATGACTGTGGCGGCTGCTTTTTCGATGGAGGCAAAAATGCTGTAGGCCCGTGTGCTCACATTTTGGTGCACGTTAAAGAACCCCGGGTGGTCGAAATTTCCGGAGCCCTCCACAAAGGCATCTCTCATAATCATATGTTGGTTTGGGATGTTAAACCCTACATATCTATCAATTTTCAAATATTAAACCTGGCATCGCCAGCGGGCGAGTGCATCAGCTGTCTACACCATAGTACGCGGGATGCCATGGCAGCTTCGACTAATCACAGTTGGCGGTGAGACTCGCGATGCCGGCCGTGGCGCCTGTTGCCTGGTTTTGGCAATAAAATAATTTATAATAATTTACGCATACTTTCGACCCTATTTTTGTGCTTGCTTCACGAAATTACGTATCATGAGACCATAACCTGTGTTTTTTTTTTTAAGTTAGAGAAGTGCATGGCTGAGTGGCCTTCATTGTTTAATAAATGGGTTGTCTACCGCTCAGAAAAAATTGTTCAAGTTGGTGGCTGAAATGACAACATCGTTCATCACATAGGCTGCAACGATCACGTCATTGTCTGACCAAAGATGAACGATATCTTGACTCCATTTCGAAAGTCGACAAAAATTGGTAACTACTGGCGTCCCCCAACAGCGACGTGCTCAATTGACTGGTAAGACAAAGAATCTTAGCAGGTAGACTTATGTGGCTTAAATAAAAACATGTATAACCGGAAGTTGTAATTAGCGCACTTGAAGCAGCCTTAGGATGAGCTACGAATTTCTTTTTGCTTTTTTACCCTGTGTTCAATGACGTGTCTGGTGGCGCTGCCCGTGGTGTTTTTGCTTGCCTGCATGTCGGCCGGCAAACAGTAGAGAAACGAGAGCACGGTGATTGCCGCCACTCATGATGACAAAACAAAGTATGTTCGTGCCTTAAACGGCCACTAAGGTGCTTGTTTTGTCAAAGAAAACTTGATGACGCTTGCAAAAACCATGCGTAGTTTCAATTTTTGAGTTTAACTACCTACATCGACTGTCTTTCAACTGTCATCACCTCCATTGACCTGAGTGTCGTGGACATTCATACGACCAAATGACTTATTGACGAGAGCACGCCTATCTCTTACCTAGGCGCCTTCAGCGGTATACCCTCGCTTCCAGAGACGCCATAATTTGTTGCAACTGCCAAAGCGCGCCTCGCTAACATGGCAAGCAGTGGCTCTGGGAGTTTAAAAAGCGAAAACGCGTCTTTAGACGGTGCACTGCTTTATAATCTGATGGGACAACAACCAGCGCAAGAGGAAAAGAATGCCGAGCACTGCTTGTGATGTTCACAGCACATCGCGGGAATTATGACGGTGCGGTGTTTCGCTAACGCACAGATGTTCGTCCGCAAACAAAAAACGCTGAGCTCAGCCGCCTTAGGATACAATCGCAATCTACAGAAAAAACTACGAGCCCAGTAAACTGTACGAGTAAGCATACTTATTGAGTTTATTTGAGCGTGGCTCGAGCTGTACCATTTTACAGCAGTGACTTGCGTGCAGTATGCCTGTAGTATGTGGCACAAAAATATTGCCATACTCTTTCGCCGGCCGCGTGTCAATATTATTATATACGTATTGCGGCTCACACGTGGATGCACGCACCGCGCATGTTTAGTACAGCTGTAACGGCCTACTATCACGACGCAAATAGATGTGAGTGGCGCGGAAATTATGGCTTTCGACCCGGTCAGGCTGCAATATGCCTTGACTGTCCCTAGGCGAATCTACGTGTGCTTTCGGCAGGCGTCACCATAGCATTTTAAAATGTTGTTCTGGCTGGCACTTTTGCACCGCGTGTGTGTTCTGAGTGCCCGGCAGGACTGGCAACTGATAGGCATGCGAAGCATGAGCTTAAGTTGAAGCCAGATTCTAGCTCTACGTTGACGCCTGCTTACAGAACAAATTCTGCTTGTCCCAGTCAAGGCACGCCGCAGTTAACCCTTGCCGCTGTTCGCATTTCTTTCAGTCGGATAATACGTACCTGCTGAAGCTGCCTCCGTGGTCTGCAATGCACGTGCTGCAGACATTCTGCACTGTCGAGAAAGGTCTTCTTGACGTTTCACACGAAAACAGCACAAAATTTCAGCAAAGGAACAGCGCAAAACAAGCTTACAGCTGGACTCGGGTTCTGAAGTTTCGCGTTTTATTTGCATAGCGTCTGCTCACGTGGCAGTTGAGGGTGTTGCTTCGCCGCGCTTGCAACAGATGACGCCACGCTTTTTCCAGTATGGCAGCATGCACCGAGCTTGCTGTGTTCTGGTGTATAGAAGGAGGCTGAATGCAGATCGAATTATTCTGTTAGAAAAATTTTACACACTTTTGAGAGAAACCACTGCAACCTATAAGACGCCTCAGATGGTACGCCTTGTATTGTGACAACAAACAGAAGAGCCGTGAAACGCGTTAGCAGTCCCTCTGATTTTCGTCTTTTTTTCTTTATACAGGTATTTTGCTATTGTTAGCCTTTTAAAACTCCTTATTACTATTTTTATTTCTTTTTTTATCACTTTGTCACTCAAGTAACCTTTAACTTTTTAAAAGCGAAGAAGTTTTGAGCGTATTGCAGTCTGATCTATCTATCTATCTATCTATCTATCGATCTATCTATTTGTCTATCTACCTATATATCTATCTATCTACTATCTATCTATCTCTCTATCTATTTATTTATCTATCTATCTATCTATCTATTTATTTATCTATCTGTCTATTAATCTATCTATATATTATCAATCTAACCGCTCACGTCTGGGTGCTCTTGTGATCACCCCTTTAGGTTGGAGTGAAAAAAATTAGAAGGCGATGGTAACACTTAGTGTGGTGTGACCAATATGACTCACTGGTAATGACATGAATAATGTGACAATCCCATAGCGAACAACGTCAGACCCTTTCCGTCGAAAATGGGGGCCCATACTCCCAGACCTTATTTGTGGTTCATATACCAAGAAAGGCAAACGAAGAGACAAATGATTTTGACACGTTAACGTTAAGAAAATGCAGACATCAGCAGCAATGACCACGCGGTTGGAACAAAAAAAAATGTTATGCTCCCAGCAATGATCAAACACAAGCGTTTAGCGTAGCAACCAGCTCTCGCAAACCTTTTTCAGCTAGAGCCAAATGGTTTTATAAACCTTACTCATGTGTTCCTATGACTAGCCGTTGCGTAGGGTTAACGTCAACTGTTGTTAAGTGCCGTGTACTTAAATTGACTTGCGTAGCAGCGTCCAGGGCTACCATGCTCGCGTACAACAACTCTACTGGTTGGCTTAACGCTTCTTGTATTTCCAATACTCACGTGGCCGTTGGCATCGTTATGCAACTGTAAACAACTGATTAATACAAAAAATAAACAAGTTTACACCTATGAATGCGTGTAAATGTATTGTACACATTTTCAGTGACCTTTTTAACGTTTATACTAATAAAATAATTAGGGCTCAGTTAAAATTATTTGGAAGCTGCGAATAACATGACTTTTGAAGGTACGAGGATCTGCCAGATTTTTATTTATTTCTATCTCTCTCTCAGTGCTTATTACCATCGTCTTTATTTGTCTCTCTTTCCTTTATCTATTTTGGCATCTGTTCGTTTCCTTAACTTTCTTTCTCGATCTTTGCTTACCCTCAGTCCTACTGTGCGTTTTTTTATCTCTCAGTCGTGTAAGTTTTTTCTACCATTTTCACTTTCTCTTTGTCTTTTTCTAATTGTATTGATTGTTTCATATGTTCATTCCTTTATTCCTCTTTGAGGAATTGTGAATAATAGTGGGGAGCACTTTATTCAAAGTTGCCGCGCAGCAGCCCTGGTGGCTTGGTGTGCATAAATGTCCAGGCATCACCAACAATGGAATCGGGAATACGGGCCGAAGCTGTCGGCACCGTATGCTTGAGTAGGCGCATGTCAATTAGGCGTTCCCCATTTAACGTAAATTGAGTGACATAAAGTGACAAAGAAGGGGCGACGAAAATGAGTCCTATGCTCCATAATGTCTACTCTAAACTAATTGAATGAAATAAAGTGGTCATGCTTGTAGGTCTATCAGATTGTTCTATCCCAGTAATGATGTTGTCAGGCAATTGCTAAACTTTTTTGTGCGTGCCTCACGAAGCCGTATGCTCCCGAACGTATCGCCATATAATGTAGGCGAAACGTACGGAAACCGGATAAGCCTCGCCCTTAGAGTGCTTCACTTCTGAAAAGGGAGTTCCCAGGCTTTCACTTGTTTGGAAAAACACGAACATAGGGAATAAATAGAAAAAGGGGCGTATATATATTAAAAGAATGAAGGAATAAAAAATACGTACAACTTACACTAGCAGTTGAAGGTTGGCACCATACAGTGGAACTATTGTTCGATCTACTAAGAACGAAGTGTCATACCAAGCCCGCGTGCAGGACCTGCTTAATTAAGTTGTTTTGACGGGAGCTTACCACTAGCCCAGTGTTAACTGATTTTGGTGGGAACATATCTTGTGAGAAGTGTTGCTTCTTTTTAGCGAAAATAGGGCGCGTGACCAGTGTTCTATAAATTTGGCTGGAGCATGTAATGTGACTAGTTTTGCGTAACTTAACGTCACACACCTAAAGTTAGGTGATTCAGGCCGAAACACGCAATCGTGCATCGTGTTATGTAACATTGCGTGAAGTATCTGATGCTACAAGCTTGTGGACGGAAGGTGTCACGGGACTAGTGTTGTCTGACATCAGCGAAAACATGTAGGGAGCTTTTCTTTTAGGATAACTCTCAACTATTTCATACCAGGCTTTATATACTCGAAACAACAACTGGATATTTTGCCTGAAGTTGACCTCAACCATATCCTACAGTGGTATGATGACTACCTTATGACCTTAAACCCTACTAAATGCAAACTAATCTCATTCGCTCGGCGTCTAAACCCTCTTCGCTTTTCCGATAACATAGCTAACGTCCCTGTCGAATCAGTAACCACTTACAAATACCTTGGAGTCACTCTATCCTACAATTTGTAATGGAACACTCACATTAATAAGATTGTATCAACATCTAACAGAACCCTGGGCTTCTTAAAACGCCACTTACGCAGCGCTCCGTGTCATGTAAAACTATTTGCCTATACATCATTAGTTAGATCTAAGTTAGAATATGCATCTCCCATTTGGAACCCGCCTGAAGTTGGTCTTACAAATTCCCTTGAACCCATTCAAATTCATGCAGCTAGATTTATTCATGCTTCGTACTCACACGACATCAGTGTTTCATCCCTCAAAGCCACTTGTAACTTATCTCCTTTATCATGTCGCCGACGCATCGCAACCCTCTTATTACTTCACAAGTTTTTTCACTCTCCATTTAACCGCCCTCCTTATATTATCCCTGAAGCTCACATATCTCGTTGCACTGGCCATGCGCTTCAAGTTTTTCGCCCGCGTGCCCATACTAAAACATTTTCTGCTTCTTTTTTACCAGAGCAGCAAAAGACTAGAATTGTCTTTCCCATGATATCGCCACAATCACCTCTCTATCAAGCTTCATGCATTATATTGTCACGGGGTCGTGACGTGGCCGAAGACAGGAGACTTCGTGTTGGGGTTTAACTGTTTATTTGGGCGAACCTGTGCCCGGTAAACGGAAAGTCCAATTACAGCAGCAGTCTCGCACAGATAGCAGTCTCGGACTGATAGCGGCGAACGGAGCGTCGGCCTTCGATCAACAACGGACAAGCGGCGAAGCGCGTCGGCATTTATACCCTTGCCGTCGAATGTTCTAGCGTTATCACTGGCGGTGGCGTAGGTTCTAGAACAATCTGTACCGTTCGCACAGCGGGCGTGATCTTATCGAAATGATCTACTACAGTCCGGAACCTTCTAGAAACCTGCAGGCGCGGTTTGCGCCGAGAATCGTGTGGTGTTTCGGAACGATAACAAAAACTTGTGAAATGGAACGTGGCATTGCCCCCCTCTGAAAAAAGGCATCGTCCCGAGGCATGTCCCGATGCATCGTCCCGATGCGATGAAGGTACAATAATAATGCAAGAAAGTACAATGAATAAATTACAATACAACAATAATACAAAAAAAACACTGTTTCAGTTTGTTAACGTGCATGAAACGGCTTGAGGCGCGCGACATGGACGACTTCAGGTCGCGATCGGCGTCGTTGAGAGTTCGTGATGCCGTCGGGGACAACCTCGTAATCAAGTGGGCCGAGACGTCGAACCACCTTGTACGGTCCGAAGTACCGTCGCAGAAGCTTTTCACTTAGTCCACGTCGGCGTATCGGCGTCCACACCCAAACACGTTCACCCGGCTGGTATTCCACGAAGCGTCGTCGAAGGTTTGTAACGATGGCTGTCGGTCGTCTGTTGATTCTTGATACGAAGACGCGCAAGTTGTCGGGCTTCTTCGGCGCGTTGAAGGTACTCGGTCACATCGAGGTTTTCTTCGTCGGTGACGTTGGGTAACATGGCGTCGAGCGTCGTTGCCGGGGCTCCTTCCGTAGACCAATTTGTATGGAGATATCTGCGTCGTCTCCTGCATCGCCGTGTTGTATGCGAAAGTCACATACGGAAGAATGGCATCCCACGTCTTGTGTTCGACATCGACGTACATTGACAGCATGTCGGCGATCGTGTTGTTAAGCCGCTCGGTGAGGCCGTTGGTCTGTGGGTGGTACGCTGTCGTCCGGCGGTGGTTTGTTTGGCTGTATGCCAAGATCGCTTGAGTTAAGTCGGCAGTGAATGCCGTTCCTCTGTCGGTGATAAGAACCTCCGGGGCGCCGTGACGTAGGACGATATTTTCGACGAAGAACTTAGCTACCTCGGATGCACTGCCTTTTGGCAGGGCTTTTGTCTCGGCGTAGCGGGTGAGGTAGTCGGTAGCTACCACGATCCACTTGTTTCCGAAAGCCGACGTCGGGAACGGCCCCAGTATGTCCATACCAATCTGCTGGAAAGGTCGGCAAGGTGGATCAATTGGCTGCAGAAGTCCCGCTGGCCTTGTCGGCGGTGTCTTGCGTCGCTGACAGTCCCGGCATGTCCTCACATAACGAGTGACGTCGGTGGTAAGACGTGGCCAGTAGTACCTTTCTTGTATCCTCACGATCGTGCGGGAAACACCGAGGTGCCCTGCCGTCGGATCGTCGTGCAGGGCCTGCAGGAGTTCTGGTCGCAGAGCTGAAGGCACCACAAGGAGGTACTTAGCTCGAAGCGGTGAAAAGTTTTTCTTTTGTAGAAGACCGTTTCGTAGAAAGAACGACGGAAGTGCGCGCTTGAATACCTTCGGGGACTTCGGCGGTCCTGCCTTCGAGGTATTCTATTAGGGCTTTAAGTTCCGGGTCGGCCCGCTGTCGTTCAGCGAAGTCGTCGGTAGTTATCGTTCCCAAGAAGTAGTCGTCATCCGAGTCGTCGGGTAGCGGTTGGTCGACAGGCGCACGAGAGAGACAGTCAGCGTCGGAGTGTTTTTGCCGGATTGTAAATGACAGTAATGTCATATTCTTGAAGTCTCAGGCTCCATCGTGCGAGGCGACCTGAAGGGTCCTTCAAGGTGGCTAGCCAACACAAGGCGTGGTGGTCGCTCACAACTTTGAAGGGCCTGCCGTAGAGGTAGGGGCGAAATTTCGACGTAGCCCAGATGATGGCGAGGCACTCCTTTTCTGTTGTGGAATAATTTGCTTCTGCTTTGGATAGCGATCGGCTGGCGTAACTAATAACCCTTTCAAGTCCGTCAGCCCTCTGCACAGAACGGCGCCAAGACCTACGCTGCTTGCGTCAGTATGTATTTCTGTCTCGGCGAATTCGTCGAAATGGGCAAGTAACGGAGGCGTCTGGAGGCGATGTTTAAGCTACTGGAACGCGTGTTCCTGCGGCGTTTCCCACTTGAACTCCACGTCGGCCTTGGTAAGGTTAGTGAGAGGATCGGCGATGCGGGCGAAGTTTTTCACGAACCGCCTATAATAGGCACACAGGCCCAGAAATCGGCGCACGGCTTTCTTGTCAGTGGGCGGCGGGAAGTCGGCGATAGCGGCTGTTTTCCGTGGATCGGGAGGAACTCCAGACTTGCTGATAACGTGCCCCAGAAACAAGAGCTCCTCATACGCAAATCTGCACTTTTCTGGCTTCAGTGTGAGTCCGGACGTCTTGATGGCTTGAAGTACCGCTTCAAGGCGCCGAAGATGCTCGTCGAAACTCGAGGAAAACACGACGACATCGTCCAAGTACACAAGGCAAGTCTGCCACTTCAATCCTGCCAGTACTGTATCCATAACGCGTTGAAAAGTTGCAGGCGCTGAGCAAAGGCCGAAGGGCATCACCTTAAACTCGAAGAGGCCGTCCGGTGTTATAAACGCCGTCTTCTCTCGGTCTCTTTCGTCGACTTCGATTTGCCAATAGCCAGTCTTGAGGTCCATTGACGAGAAGTACTTGGCGTTATGGAGCCGATCAAGGGCGTCGTCTATTCGTGGGAGAGGATACACGTCCTTTCTTGTGATTTTGTTCAGGCGGCGATAATCGACGCAGAAACGTAGGGTCCCATCCTTTTTCTTCACTAACACCACGGGGGATGCCCACGGACTCTTGACGGCTGGATAATGTCATCTCGCAGCATTTCATCAACTTGTCTCTTCATTGCCTCACGTTCTCGCGTCGAAACCCTGTACGGACTCTGACGGAGTGGTCTGGCATTTTCTTCGGTTATGATTCGATGTTTCGTGATTGGGGTCTGCCGAATTTTCGATGACGACGAAAAGCAATCTTCGTATTGCAAGAGCAGGCCTTGAGCTGTTCTTGCTTATCGTTCGGAAGTCTGGGATTGACGTCGAAAGCTATGGGAGGGGCTTGGTTCCTCTGAGCAGGTTCCGCAGAATCGGCGAGGGCGAAAGCACTGGTGGCTTCGACAATTTCTTCGATGTATGCGACCGTTGTTCCTTTGTTCACATGTTTGTACTCATTGCTGAAATTTGTGAGCATAACCGTTGCTTTGCCTCCCCGCAGCTCTGCAATTCCTCTTGCGACGCAAATATTTCGGGTGACCAACAGATGCTGACTGCCTTCAACGACGCCTTCCAAGTCAGGTGATTTAGGAGCGCCGACTGAAATAATGACGCTCGAGCGAGGCGGAATGGTGACTTGTTCTTCCAGCACATTCAAGGCATGGTGTCCTGACGGCGTGCGCGGCGGTAGTGCTTCTTCTTGTGGATAACGTTATCGACCTTGTTTTTAGGTTGATGACAGCACCATGGAGGCATAAGAAGTCCATACCAAGGATGACATCTCTCGAGCAACGCTGTAGGACTACGAAGTCTGTAGGATAAATACGGGCCGTTAATGTGACTCTCGCTGTGCAGATTCCTGCAGGCGTTACGAGATGACCTCCGGCTGTGCGGATTTCAGGGCCTTCCAAGCTGTCCTAACTTTCTTTAACTTCGCGGCGAACGACCCACTGATGACAGAATAGTCGGCTCCAGTATCGACGAGAGCAGTCACACTGTGGCCGTCGATAAGAACGTCGAGGTCGCTAGTTCGCC
Source organism: Rhipicephalus annulatus (assembly GCA_013436015.1). Taxonomy (NCBI): domain Eukaryota; kingdom Metazoa; phylum Arthropoda; class Arachnida; order Ixodida; family Ixodidae; genus Rhipicephalus; species Rhipicephalus annulatus. Next base: position 43,197 of record WOVY01005440.1, read on the forward strand.
GTCTCGCATTACAGTTAGGGCGTGGCGTCGGGTCACGGCTGCGTCGGCTTGTTCCGCTGCTTCCATGTGGCGTCGTCAGGCCACCTTCGGTAAGTGAGCTTTCACCGTCAGGGCTTTGCCTGTTTGGCGTTGTGTTCGGAAAGCTCCGTCGCGGCGTCGTCGTCGTCGGAGGATCTTCGGTAGTTCGTCGCACAGCAACCGCACCTCCATCGGTTGCTGCCCTAGTTTCCCGGATACGGGCTAGGAGACCGGCCCCGCGTTGGGCCAGAGTACTGCCGGGGGTGGGGGTGACATGCGGCGGCTGGGCGACGGCGAACAGGAAGGACTTCGTGGTGTCCATTGAGTTCCTGCCAGGTAGTCGGCGATGTCACGTGGCCGATCTCCTGGCTGCGGACGCGGTGCATTGACGGCGAAGCCACGCAGTCCCATCTGTCGGTACTGGCAACGGCGGTATGTGTGCCCGGCCTCGCCGCAGTGGTAGCAGAGCGGGCGGTTGTCAGGTGCACGCCAAACGTCCGTTTTCCTCGGTGCACTGCGCTGGCCCGCTGGGGAACGGTAGGACGTCGGTTGGGGTGGTGGGCGGGCGGTGACGTCTGGCGACGGAAGTGTGACGAGGCGGCGTTTTGGCGTGGACGGGGAGGAGCGTTGTGGCGCACTGCAGCGGCGTAGCTCATAGTTTCTGGCTCGGGCGGCGGTGTTTCGGGAATTCGAAGCGATTGCCGACTTCTTCTCGCACAATGTCGGCGATAGAATCCACTTGAGGCTGCGCCGAAGGCAACAGTTTGCGCAGCTCTTCCCGCACGATCGCTCGGATCGTTTCACGCAGGTCGTCGGAGTCACTGGCTTGAGTAGCAGCGCATTCTGGAGTCAGGCGACGATTATACTGTCTGGTGCGCATGTCCAGCGTTTTTTTCGATGGTGGTCGCCTCAGATACAAATTCTTGGACGGTGTTCGGTGGATTTCTCATTAGTCCCGCGAAGAGCTCCTGTTTGACCACTCGCATGAGGAAACGAACTTTCTTTTCTTCAGGCATGTCTGGGTCAGCGTGACGGAATAGGCGGGTCATCTCCTCTGTGAAAATTCCAACCTTTTCATTTGGTAGCTGAACCCGGGTCTCTAGTTGAGCAGCGGCCCTTTCTTTGCGAGCGACGCTCGCGAACGTTTGAAGAAATGCGCCGCAGAAGACATCCCACGTCGGAGCGTGGACTCATGATTCTCCAGCCAGGTCCTTGCGGTGTCTTCCAGGTAGAAGTACACACGACGGAGCTTTTCTTCGTTGTCCCAGTGGTTGAGGGCGGCCACCGGTCGTATGTTTCCAGCCAGGTCTCCGGGTCTTCGAACGATGACCCATGGAAAATTGGTGGTTCCCTGGGTTGATGCATGACCATCGTGGGCTGGGATGCGGCGGTTGTCATTGTCGCTGCAGTCGCAGTCATGGCCTTGGTCTTCCGCGCTTTGTCTTCTAGAAGCCCGTACTCCGGTGGTAGCCCTTGCTGTCGGCGGCTTGTTCGCTGCTTCTGGTTGGCGTCGGTGTCTTCTCCGCGATGGGGGCTGGGTTCACGGCTTGACGGGGGCGTCCGGTACATGAACGAAGCAGCACCTCCACCAGATGTCACGGGGTCGTGACGTGGCCGAAGACAGGAGACTTCGTGTTGGGGTTTAACTGTTTATTTGGGCGAACCTGTGCCCGGTAAACGGAAAGTCCAATTACAGCAGCAGTTCTCGCACAGATAGCAGTCTCGGACTGATAGCGGCGAACGGAGCGTCGGCCTTCGATCAACAACGGACAAGCGGCGAAGCGCGTCGGCATTTATACCCTTGCCGTCGAATGTTCTAGCGTTATCACTGGCGGTGGCGTAGGTTCTAGAACAATCTGTACCGTTCGCACAGCGGGCGTGATCTTATCGAAATGATCTACTACAGTCCGGAACCTTCTAGAAACCTGCAGGCGCGGTTTGCGCCAG
>WOVY01005441.1:0-154054 GCA_013436015.1 Rhipicephalus annulatus
ACAATCATAAGACGTCACTTTAACAATGCTCATAGATAAATCTCATCTTTGTGTTATGCAAGAACATAACTATTTCCACATGACAAAGAAATTTTTGATAGGCCATGGATGCCACCATTGCACTGTGTATGTGAATTCGCATGCCTTTTTCTTCATCCTTGTGCCCTGTTTTGGCAGTCCCATATGCACGCACACAGCCCTGCAAGCTTTGCAGGAGCCGAAAACATGACTTCAACACCATGTTGCTTTCCAACCTTCTTTAGGTGGTGTGACGTTTCGTGCAGATAGGGTGCAACTACAGATCTCTTATATACCTTCTTTTGAGAAGGAACGTTTGAGTTTTTGCCTTGACTTTCTTCAACATCGCCTCCACTACTGCAGTTAGCATATACTGCGAGAAATTAGCCTCTTTCAATCTAACCATGTGTGCTGCAAAGCTATGCTGCACGGAGTGTACGCAAGACTTATTCAATGCTGACATGACACAGTGAGACGCTACGGCCTGCTTCGCTGTTTTTGAATGACTGGAATTATAGGGCAACAACCTCTTTTGGGACGTCGAATTATATTTTCAGCAAACATGGTCGTCAAAGAAGGTTACAGCTATGTCTAAAAATTGAATTTGGTCATCTGTTGTTAGCTCATGAGTTCATGATAACCCTTTGCCATGGTGCTGAAAAAAGGTGGAGTACATCCGCAATGGCATCATCATGATTGAATGTGTTGCACTTTTTTAAAAAGACAAGAAAATCGTCAACATATCGATACATACACAAAAGCTGGTCATGGTCAAGCCCTCTGTTGACCACTCTGTCAAAACCTGATAAAAAAATATTGCATAATAAAGAAAAATGCAGGACCTAGTGCAGATGCCTGCTTCTATACATAGTAACTGTCTTCATACTATATAAAAGTCAAGTTAAAAGAAAACTCCCAACACTAAAAACTTGTCTATTCACACCAGCTGTGTTCTGGAATGCTACCTTGCTATTGGATTCGATGCAGCTATGAACAGCCTGAATAGAATAAAACAAATCTTCTATGTCAATTGAAAAGGTGCTGCCAATATATACGTTACTCGACTGCAACACCCTAATAGCATCTAGAAATCTTTCACCTCAAACAGGTTGGAACCAAACATTTCTGCAAAATTCTACTTGCTTCGTTTTTGCCATGTTCCTTGTTAACTCATGCAAGTGTAAACTCAAACTGGAAGATGTTAAGATATTGTACCGCTACCTCGACAATAGAGCAAGGGAAATTTGCCAAAGCGTACTAGTACATTAGGAAAAAGGAAAGTGAATGTGTAATTGAGTCATTAGTGTGTTTGCATAACACAGAGATGAGATGAGATGAATGTGTTTGCATAACACAGAGATATGACTGCGAAATAAAGATTAGCTGCAAGTCTGCACCTGTGTGTGTGCCTGGTTTATAAGTGTGTAGCACAGTTATCTTCCTTGTTGTTAATCTGACTGTATCTGCTGAAAATATTGTTCCTGTATAGCAGCCATTATTAATAACTTACCATATTTACTTGCATAATTGTGCACTTTTTTTTAGGATTTTTAGGCCCTGAGAAGAGGGTGCGCAAATTACGCAGAGATTTCGCGAGTGCATATGAAATATTGTGTCACAGTCTTAATGCAACGCAGTATATACATTTAAAAAAAGATGCAATGGTTTGGCCCACAAACGAGGTGTACTTGTTAATTTGAAAGAAATTGGCATGTACTTTAACCAGTCAGATCCGGTCACGCAGTCGGCTAGTGGGAATCACTGATTGTCAAGTCCGATTGAGAATGAATTGGTCGTTCGTGCCGTGACGCGAGCGTGCGTTCTCGCCATTGTCACGGTGATAGAGATTTGGAGGTAGGGGAGGCAAAGCTCGAGCAGTGCCGGCGGCCCGTCAGCATGCAGGTTTGTGTACGGGTGCGGTATTGTAGGAACTCTAGTTTGGGCGAAGTCCTCGGAGAAAAAGAGTTTGCACTCACAGCCTGTTTGACATGCGCCCACAGTGCATAGTGCTTCATCGAGGGGTGCACCCTCCGAAGCATCGAAAAGTACAAAAGTGCGTGCGCCGGCGAGCTGGCTCGGGCGGGTCGGGAGCACGAAATGTGCGAGTAAATACTTTTTTCTCGAAAAGCTGGCAAATAATACCTAGGCATGCACAAATTATGCGAGGGTGCAAATTATGCACGTAAACACGGTATTTCAATATTTACTGGGGTGGAAAAAAAAGTGAAGGAAGTGGTCTGCCTTTTTTTTTTTTTCAGGCATACCTCTTTCAAGCAAATTATCTATAAATTTGTACCCATAGCTATTCCACATCACCTGCAATAGTGACCATCAAGCATACAAGTTCATAGACTATAGTTGAAAAAATACAGCCAAATCAAGGAATAGCAAGACATTGACAGTGAAGCAAATGCTTCCTACATTTATGTATAAAAATTTCCTTTGTGGAATAAATAAATATCATATTTACTGCAAATGCACATGTTAAAGAAAGTGATCGAAAACTACAATTTTCTGGCATTAACAAAACGCAGTAAAAACAACGAGCTGACATGGTGCAACCAGTGCCAAGATGTGAATTTGTGGATTGCCATTATCATAATTAGAACAGATCAAATGAGCACCACATGTCTTAGCAGTTAAAAATTAAGGTGTTTAGTACTTGCAATTGTACCGCGGCTCCTGCTGATGTTAGTACTACGGTCTTGATTGAGAAGCCACATAAAGGTAATTCCATGATCGACATGGGTTCGAAAGTTGATATTTTAGATTTGATTGTTTATTTTACATTTTGTGCACATACCTCCCCGTAGCCCGAAAGTGAACTTCATTTATTTATTGACTGGATAATTGAGAAGGAAAAAAATATCAAGCCTATTTCATGCAGAAATACCAATTTCATCCCTTCTCATTCTTGAAAGTTAACAACAATATAAAAACACAAATACTAACCTGACGAAGACAGTCTTTTTTCTAATAAATGTACATGCAATAAAGAATGAAGCAGCATTGTTTGAAGCTTGTGGGATGAAGCAAACTGTTTTTGAAAAATGTCTGAACAGGTGACATTTTTAAAAGTTGCTATATTTAAGATTTTTTTCCTCCTAAGCTAAATCAACTAGTGTTTCATAACTTGGTGACCTATTATAACATAGTGTTTATAATATCTGTCTGTACAATTGCTGTACTTCAAACTCATATTTTTATAAATGGTCTCAAGCTTTCAATTTCATCGACAGTAAAGCCTATTGAAAAATTAATATTTAAAAAAAATTTATCTTCAATGTGTCTTAATATCTCACAAAATAACCCTTACAGATCATGGAAGAAGAAAAAAATGTTGCATTATTTGTTCACAGCGACAATATTACACGTAGAAGTTCCAGGTTTTCGAGGATGTGCTCAGGCGATTAACACAGGAGAAATCTGGCTAAAAGAAGTGGGCCTAAGCTTCTGAGTCGTTTGAACGGGATCATACTTACAGAAGAAAAGCATATTTAGCACTTTGAAAAATAAATTTCTGTAAAAGTGCATTTCTGGTGCGCTTTGCTAAGCATTAAAGGGCCTGTAAACTGGGGCACTTACACAGAGGCCTTTTTCATTGAACAAATAAAAATCACTGTGCAAGCGCCCCTTCACTATGATTATTACCAAGCGAATTCCAGTTTATTGCTTTAAGGCAATGACATTGATTAACTGTATGGATTGATAATGTATGCTGTTGGCCTTATATGGTGTTAGTGTGCACATGTGTCAAGTATATATTCAAGCCTTCGAACTATGAATAAATCAATTAAAAGTGAGCGCTGTGCATGTTTGATGCCTGGGTGTGTGTGTGTGTGTGTGAGTGATTGTGTCATGTGTTCCCGCTCAAATTAACTTTTAGAATTGCAGTAGCTTACCCAATGAGTATTTTGAAAAGGCTCTGAAAGGCCGCTCTTCTAGCTTTCGCTGTAGCTGGGCTGCGCCTTTCGTGCAGGCCTGGCATTTTTTTTCAGAAGGGCGTGCTTAAAACGGTCATTCCCGTTTACCAAATCTGCTTTTCCTCTGTAAGTATGGTTCCGTTCAAATGACTCGGAAGCTCAGGCCCACTTTTTTTCGCCCTATTTGCTATGTGTTTATCACTTAAGTGCATTCTTTAAGACCTGGAACTTCTACCCATAATATTGCTGATGCAAATAAAGTAATGCAGCTTGCTCCTAATATTCACTTTCAGGCTACTAGATGGTATATGCACAAAATATGAAATAAATAATCAAATAAAAAATATCAACTTTTGAATCCATGTTGATCTCTCGTGGAATCATCCAGGTATGTGTTCAGGGATATGAAGATTGCCGTACAATACTCATTGACTGCAATGTTGTCATCTTTACAATAAAGAAGTTCACAACACATATAAAATATGATTGTTAGAATAGGATATATAGAGTTTTTTCCTTATATAGGTCACATTCAAGTTGGGACATGTGGTTGTACTTGTCTATTGATTCAATAAAGCTTCAGAAAAGTGCTTTCCAATCGGTTTCTACAAAAAACTAGGATATACCTCTTCCTAATCAAATGTAAAAAACAATTGCTCATGTATAAATATGAGACATATTGGTGACACAATATTGAAGCATCACTTATATGAATAACTGTGTGCTTGCATGAGAATAGCATTGGCAGAGAATAAAAATCGGGCATGGACATTGCTCGAAACTTACATCCACATGGTATGAGTGTAACTGTACAGACATAAAGAGATAAGCTCAGTGCAAGAAATTCATGCAATATTAAAGTTTGGCATGCTTCCAAACTTCACCTTATGAGCACATCCTGCAGTTCGCTAAACTGAGCTGTAGGATAGAGTAACAAAACAACATGAGAATTATGTCTGATTCCTGATGTTCCTTGAAATACCAATGCTACCTTTGGCATTTACAGAAGTTTCTTTTCCCTTTAAACTCTAGACGCAGAGGCGAGAAGAAAACGAGCAAGCCAAGCAAATGAAGCACTGGAGTCTCATAGGGTCGAGACCCTGCCGGTGGAGTCAGGCTTGCTGAAGCCGCAGCTGTCCACACCTTCAGAATCCAAAGCCTCTCAAGTCAAAGATTCTACTGAGCCGCAACCTACAAGCTCTAGAGCACTTGAGTTTACGCCACTAGACTAGAGTCTCAGCTAACACACAAATTAATGCTAAGGCATTAAATTGTGTGATGGTATTTGAATGCTTTTTACAAGCAGGGCCAATTCTATTGTTCACTCTGATGTTTGTGCACCCGTCAACATTTGCACAGCAAGATGCCCTTGCAGCTACTCTACATTGTGAACAAGTACTATATACGCCATCATGATCTACATATATAAACATTACCTTAGTGTAACTACTCCACCAAGAAAAAATCATTTATTCTTCTTGTTTTTTATTTTCTCAAACTAAATATATTGCTCCTAGTTTTGTCAGTGCAATTAAGTTGAAAGTGTGGCTAGCTTTCTCGAGGCATCTTGTCTTGTGCAGATGCACACACATGCAGGTACACACACATACCTGCACACAACACACCCAGGCACTTGAAGTCATTCCTTCAGTCTGCCCTCATTCTAGCTCACACTGTTCTGTTCGCACTAGCATTATACAGTAGCTAGTATTCAACATGGGCACAAAACTTGGTGAGGCTTTTCAACTAAAGTCAAACTAAATATGCATGCTCCAGGAAAGGATGACAATATAAGCTTACTGTTGGCTACTTTTGTTTTTGCATCTAAGATGCACATTTTGCTATCTATACCTAATCATGTTCATCCTGTATGCTGTGATCATTTAAAACAGTTTTTTAGCTATGACCTATACAGGTTATATGTATACATACTGTGAATGTAAGTTACAAGAATCTTTCGAGACACCCTTGCTCTTTTTTTCTTCTTTTTTTAATGCTGTGATTTATCCTTGCTTGACTTTCATTCCAGTTTTTCGATTGCATCAGGTGTGGTGAAAGTATGCGAGGAAATGTACATGTAAGGTTTCATCCTGCTAATGAAATCTAAGCTTCTCTTCCCTTGGGGTCTTCTGCAGTCTTTGACACATAATTGTGTACTGCTTTCTACTAAACAGTTTTTAAAACAGAACTTTTATTCAGATCAATATAAAGTGAAGGCAAATTTACAACCCATTCTGTATTTAAGGCTTGACTTTTTCAAACAAGCTGTTGTTTATTTGTGTGATGTGAATGAATTGCTAAGACAAAACATTTCTGCACTGAAGTTCTACAGCAAGCAATTCATATATACATTTTAGCAGCATCAATGCATTATTCTACACGGGTGAAGATACAATTGCAATGATCTTGTTACAGTGGCTTGTTGCATATAGCGATAGTTGTGCAAGTTATTTACAGCAAGGTGTTGCTGTAGCATCATGTGATAAAGATGTTCATTGGGTAATATGCTTGACAGAGAAGACAGATAAGACAGTATAATGTAAAGAACCTCATTGTCAACATTTTCCTCTATTTTAAGTGCAATACGGTTTCACTCCTTGCCTAAAAAAAGCTTGCTGTAGCATGTATATAACACTGTGAGGTAAAATGTTTCTTTGACACCCTAAAATAAAGCATGACCTTACAGTTTATGCTTGCCCTTAGCATGCTAATAAATGCAGAAACATATTATTTGCTATGACTCAATGTAGTTCTTCACTGCACGCAGCTAACCCCAAGACAGCAGCGCCTTCAGATAGGGATGTAGTTTTGTATAAAAGATGCAGCCATATACTAACTATTTTATCCTGCAGAACTATATGCAGAGCATGAAACAGGTATTTTTGCAAAAAAAAATAAATAAGGAATAACAATGTCAAAACCAAGATATTAAATTATGATGCCCATGTAATGCAGAACTTGTATTATCTACTTCAAGTAGTGATATCATTATCAATGCAGTAATTTTACTGTCTTATTGTTTTGCAGTAATGCTAAGATTTTTGTGAAGCCTCAATTACTTTCTGTTGCAGCTATGTCAATGCCATGTAACAACGAAAATGTCTAGTGTATTAACGATTTATATAAGTTATGTTACATTCATAGATGGTAAGGATTTATATATACACATATGAAAGCATATATTATATACACCAAAAAAGCCATATTTACATTTCATGTTGACACCGTTATTCCAAAGCAACAAAAAGTGCACTATCTTTACTTAAGGTGGTCTAATATCCAGTGCCACATTGCACATTGATACCCGTCTTACTGCAAAAAGATATTTTCGTAGGCTGGGGATGTCCATAGCAACGAACCATCAGTGTTTTTTGAGAATGCCATCATTTCTCATTTTATTTTTCTCAACGTTCTTCCCAATTAACACCTCCAACAAATGCTTGAGCATAGGCTTGCTTTGCTTGAGGCTGACTATCATATCAATAATAACTTCAGTGCTGTAATTGCCACCTCTGCTTAAAACAGCGGCTACACCTTGACATTTCTGCTTGCCATGTGATGCTGCCTTTTAGCTGAAAGTGGCAAATATCTAGCTCTTCCCCACACTATAAGATTGTAGCAATGGAACCAAAGATAGAGAAGCACTGCAGTGAGTATCTAAAATATATTTTGCTGCTGAAGAAACATTCTTGCAGATGACCAGGTTTCAAAAGTAATGCCTCACTGAAACTTTGAACAGCCTCGAGCAACTTACAATGTACTGCTTTAAAATGTAAATCCCTTGAGATGTATATATGCACAGCACATTTTACCAGTATGTATGGACATCCTGAATGCATGAGATGCACTTGATATTCATGTAATGGTTGTGTACAAGGCTGCAATGCTGCTCGATGTACAAGTTTTCTTGAGTGACAGTGCCCCTATTGTTCGAAAACTTTGCAAGCTGCCAGCGTGCCAAGCTGTATGTTTGCATGTTTCTCATGGTGTGTGTGTACAGAAACTAGAGACAGCCTCCAGGGGCAAGGGACTATGTGTTACTGGGTGACTTGCACCTGTTTTCGATTTATGAAGTTGCATTTAATGTCAGAGAGCAGTGCCCTGCTGCACTTACACCCTCAAACACCCCATTCTCCGCATTAACCTGACAACAATTTTTTTTCCCTTCAAAACTGCTCCACAATACCTGCGATGTTGCACTCAAAAACTGAGTGCATCAGTGACCACTGTTTCTGATATACAGTCAAACCCCTTTATAAGAGACAGTGATATAAGAGACAGATGGGTGTTAGAGACACCAGTGTGCCTACAATAGAATACGACTTAACAAAAAATGCATATGTGGTACCCTGCTTATAAGAGACATCTCCAATAAGAGACAAGAATTGCTGCTCGAAGCAGGCCTGTTATAAAGGGGTTCAACTGTATCACTGTGTAAAGTATAACCTGTGAATTTTAAGTATCTGGCATGACTAAATTAGGCATCCCAGCTTAAGCTCATGTGATAACATGTAGTAATGTTCTAATTGTAAAACAGATCTGACACACTGTTATTTATTTGATATACGCTTTAGAGATTCTTACTTAAGATGTCTAAATATGAGGAACAAAACAGAAGTCATGTGAAAAAAACAAACAGAAGCATACATGTTAAGGCTTTCACTTGATGACAAGTGTTTGAAGTCATGCCATCAAATTGTGACAGTGGAGCTTGCAAACATAGCTGGTATTCTGTTACTTTTCCATAAACTGCTATTGTGAACTAGTTCTCTACATGACTAAAGTGTATACAACCAATCTTACACTAAGCTATGGTCTAGTCACCCTTATAGTATTACAGAACAAACATTATTTATACTTTTTTGTCTTTCACATATATCTGTCCATTAACTGCAAGCATAAAAGTGCTTGTATTTTCTGGCCAACAGTGTAACAACCTATGGACCAGGCACAATGTCTATTCCTTCGCACAAAGCTTCACGCTCAGCACATACTGGACCGGAGGAAACAAAAACTGAAATATTCTAACATGTTTCCTGCATGATAATCCAGCTGCTGTTGTACTGCTAAAAAGCTTTCTGGTGTCTGTAGTGGCTCAGTATCATATGTGCTATACCCCCATTGCCATATAGTACAAAAACCCCCTTTGTGCTAATCTACACTGGAAGTGCATGGTACGTACGTACATATCATGTTAAAAGTGGTAATCTGAACCAGATGGTAGATAGAATTCAAAACGAAACAAAAATGTGAAAGAACACACAAGGGCCAAACAGCATACATGTGAAGTCTTTCACTCCTATCCTCTTGCATTAAGCCAGTATCAACCCCTACACTTCTTTTTTTTTTTTTCTTAACAGGAAAGTTATAAAAGGAAGAACACAGACAGCCTAGAATACTGCAATATAAAAATTTGTCGGCAATGCCATATTAATGCTGAAATTGTTTGCAAGTACCGCTTTGCTAAACCCTAAAGAAAAAGAAAGAGAAAAAAAAACACAGGCCATGCACATTTGATTTCAAAAATGCTCTCGAAATAATTGTTTTGGCATCACTGTTGTGTAGAGTATCAAGTCATTGAAATCAAATTTATTTATAAATGATAATTAACAAAAATAATATTTGTGGGGTTTAACATCTCAAAACCATGACATGATTATGAAGAACTCCATAGTGGATACTCCAGAAATTTTGACCACCTGGAGGTCTTCAATGTGCACTTAAACCTAAGTGCTACACAGGCCTCAAGCGTTTGTGCCTCCATGGGAAATGTGGCCGAGGCTGCGACCTGCGGGTCAGCCGTCTAGCACTATAACCACTAGAAAATCATGGCAGATGAATGAAACAAAGGCTCAAAGAAGTGTCATATGTGGAACGATGTGGAAATCAGTTGTTTGAAGATAAGCTTTTCATGATAAAAGCCATACCAGCGTTTAAGATGAGTCACATCATCTTAACAAAAATACTACTGTAACACAATGTTCACAATGTCGAATAAATGCAATATATTGGCAGAACTATGAAAAAGGTGGCTATTTTTTCTCAGCTGCACTTTAATAAAGAAAACAAGTCTACAGACATTATTGATGGCCTGTTGTAATCTTGAAAAATTGTTTCTCTAGTCGACCAAATGTACTGAAAATATAAAGTCTATTTCAGTTGAGGAAAAAAAAAACATCAGCGCTTTTATATGAAGGGGAAATGTCATCCATCTCATAGCAGCATGCGACTACAAAGAATTTCAGAGAAATTAGTTAGATTCACAAAATACTGCCACATTGCGTTGCTATTAGGCCCTTAGCGATAACTTAAATAGAAAACGATTAATCTGTGATGTTATCAACCACTACTAGCCAAGTAATTTCACATCAGAAAAATCATTAACCTATTTACTTATTGACACCAATGGTCTAGTTAAATATAACACTAGGATTTTCATCAGGCCAAATTAATTTGATCAATACACCTGTGACACTTGACTAGAGCTAAAGATTAGACAAGGCCAGAAGCATATGCTTAAGAACACAGCAAGGATTCAATCGAATGATACTTCTTTTCACTATGTGCAAGTTCTCTCGCATGCAAAATATAAAAATATGCAATCGATTAATCAGTTTTTGTTATTATGACATGGATGTTACAGAGCATAAAATATACATAGGAGGGTCCCAAAGTACTGTAACAGGACCCTCGGTGATATTACAAATAAATAAAACAAGAATTAGCAGCTGTTTAACTGTAAAAGGCAAACAAGCAATACACAAAGCAGAATGAAAAACAAACAGGCATGGAACCAAAAATTAATAATAATAAATACACTATAAAGCAACACAAATCTGGTAAAAATAACAAATACACATCAAATATTTAAACAAATGTTCTTTCAATGAGTTTTTGAATAAAATTAAAGAAACTTTACTTTGTAGTGATGAGAGCAAATTTTTCCATAAGGAGATGGCATAGAAGTGTGAAGATTATTCATCATCTTTCTATTTACCAGCAAGCAAAAGCAAGTAGCAGCAATAACTCAAAACAAGGTTTCTGCTAGATTTAACAAAGTAATCTGAATGCTGCTCTTCACTCATCAGCCCAAGCTACAAAAATAAGTTAATACTTGGGTTTTAATTATGCTATCAATAGTGACCACTTTGTATTGTGGTGTCATAGTTAGCCAGTAAATTCCTTTATGTACTAATTAACATACCGAGCATTATTGGGTTCCATAAAAGTTAATTGCCACTTCATTATAATTTGAATATAAATTGCCACATAGAAATACATGTCTGTATATTAAAACTAAAAAAGCCAGAGAGCTTTATGAGGAAAAGTACATGCAGTTAATACTGGCCCTAATAAAGTTACTGTAGCAGCTTATGTACGTACTGTCGCACGTTAAAGAACCCCAGGTGGTCGAAATTCCCGGAGCCCTCCACTACAGCGTCTCTCATAATCATATGGTGGTTTTGGGACGTTAAACCCCACATATCAATCAATATGTACGTACTGACTAATATGTACCCAATGCACATTCTCATCAGACTGACAAAAGAAACTAAAAAGCAAGAGTACAAAGCCTAGAATATATGAAATATAGTATTTTGTGACTTACCAAAAGTTTGTATTGTGTTAGGACTGGGTAAAAATTATCCCTTTCATTAAAAATTTTCCCACCTTCCAGATTTCTGCCGAAATTGGCCATTTTTTGCATGCTACTATACTTATATCTACCACTGCAAGAAACACTGCTTTTTCACAAATATGGCATAAATTAGTGTATCTTGAATAAAACTACTACTGTATAAGTTTATACTGCTCGTACCTTGACTACCATGAAGAAAATAAACTGCCAAACGTTTAACGCTAGGCCTTGGTGGCCCCCAATAAACCATTTGCGCAGCCAATTACATTGTAGCCATGTCCAACTGATCAAGAGCACCACAATGTCGAACTTTCAAAGTTCCGTTCAGTAACATTATTTCACATAGACCACCCAGTGTAGTGGAAATGTGCCAATTTTTGTCCACTACATGTACTGTGAAATTAATGCAACATTAAAGTAAAAAAAAAACTAACATTAGCTGAATTTATCATACTTCCTTTTTTTATGGAAGAGTTCACCTCTCCACAGCCCTCAATAGATTTTTACATACCACGTGAAGCTATTCTTGAACGACCCATGAACCTAGACCTAAACAATGCTTGAGGATGAGAACTGCAGGGCAAGACAACTGTCAACAGAGCTTCTTTGTAGTTGTACAACAGTTTTGGTTGCATTTATCAGCCATCACACAACATGTGAGAACCTTGCAAAGTACTGGTGCTCCAGTTTAAGTCTTTGAAACCTTTACACAGCCGGAGACAGATGGTACATATTTGCACTCCTGACACATCTGGTCAGCACCTTCCCCTATAATACTGGATGGCTAGAAACATTATTTTCATTTTTTTTCCCTTGTTGAACCTGTGCAGTGGTTGAGGGTGTCAGCTGCAAAATGATTCTTTATGGCATCACTTTTCTTGATTTCCCTTTTTGTTCTTCATAAGCAGCATAAACACATCAAGAGCTCCTCTAAGAGCTGCATTTGTTAATATATATAGTGATGCAACTCTGGCTCACGAACAAAGAAGCAAAACAAACTACTGCACTCCACAAGGTTTCACTAAAGTGTTTCCTCTAATCACTGACCCAATGTTTGTGATGTTCCAGAGTCTGACCATGTATTGACCACACTCGACATCCGCGTGACAGCTTCCCAACAACTCACCGATGTTGGCTTCTCTCCAAAACTATAATGTTTAATTGGTGGTTCTGTGATCAACATTCAGTGTAGATGTGTACATTGCACATCGAAAAGTTTAATAGCCCACATGCATTCTTAAAGACAACTATTGTGCAAAGTATCTTACAATAAAAGCCTTGAAAATGCAAACCCTTATTCCATTTTTACCTCTGTGCTTCAAGAGTTGGTCATCTGCATTGTTTTTGAGTGTGTAACCTTCTGTAATGGATTGTCCACAACTTTAAGGACAAACTGCCTCGTTATGTGCAGTCAAGAAATCTTGTCATAATAAATATGTAACATCTGACTATGTAAATATAATGTTTTTGGGCAACTGCCCATGACACTGTTGTCCAGTATGTAAATTTGTCAGTGACCTACTTTCTGTTACCCTTGTACATTCAATTTAGTAGCGACGACAACACTGAATTGGTACTGCTTTTGGTACTAGACCACTGTCCTGTGTCAGTATAGATGTGAAAAAAGGGAGGTTTAATTGGTGACACAAAGCACGCTGTTCATTATGCCACATTTAAGCAGAAAAGGGAGATATTGCTTGTTGACAAGTGTAACCTAATTTAATGTAATAAAGGATGACTTGTCAGTTACTGCCTGGTTTTTCAATGTCATATGCTAGAGTGAAAAGCTTGCAGTACTAGGAATATTCACCATAAAGGATGACAAGGTAGCATGAATTCAAGTTTTGCTTATCTCTGCACAAATAACATTCACAGTTACCCTAAACTTTATTACACATTTACCACACTAGGAATGTACACAGGAGGGTTTACCATATCATGCAATCTCAGCGCTACCATTTAATCAGAGCATACACACCGAAATTTGTAAAAAAAAATCATGAATTGCACATGCAATAGCATATACATTCATTGTTTTTTTTTATGTGTAAAAAGAGGAGGCTGCAGTGTACTATATAAACAATCATAAACATAGCCAAAAATTATATATGTGTTGTGTTACTATATTGCTAACTAAGCAGACTAAGTATTTCATGAAAATAAAATCTCAGACAAGCATGCACAAGAAGTTGATAGGTTTCTAAGATTTTAAACAGTCTGCTAATATAATAGGCATTTTTATGTTCATGCATATAATTATATGCACATATAATACATGCTTATATAATATAATCATAACGAATGTCTAATGTAGAGACTGAACTTGCATGCTTGCCAGCAAATTTATTTGTTGCAGTATATAGCTCTTTAAAATTGAAGCTAAATTAAACTTTTCTGAAGAATATTGTGATATTTCATAACCCAGAACCTTCACATATTCGAAGGTGTTGATTTTGGTGTTCACTAGCGACAAGCTGTTTTTTTTTGTCCACTTCATTTCACTTCCATTTATGTTGTAACTACTATACTACAATAAAGTAACCACAAATATTTTCTATGCCTTCTTTGACATTGTAATCTGCTTGCTTCAGCAGATTGCGTCTAACCAAGAAACAAACTCCTCGATCAATTCACCTTCTTCAGAATAGGGTAGATGTGATAAAGTAACTTTCTTCAACCATCAGACTCTTGAAGTTAGAAATTATTTTGACAATGCTTTGTAATGTCTGGTTGCTCCAGTGAGCCATCTCAAAGTGTATACCACTACTTAATCTCAAGAAATTCACTCAAAAATTCATGTTAAAGTCGTTTTTACACTTTGAACACATCTTAACCATTTGAATGCAATACAAACAAGCTAAGTTTATCAAGCCCATACTATACCTGCAAAAAAATATGCATGACAAGACCAGCTCATCCAGCACTTTACTTTCATACCATTTGAGCTCCTATGATGTCCAGCACCTTAACCACACAGTCTGCCTTTGTTTTTCGAAAGGATATATTGCATGTTGCGACAGTCTGCAGTGAATGAATACTGCCACTTCAAAGCAAGCATTGCACCTTTTAAGCACATGTCTTTAATGTGATGAGTGTCCAAAGTTTACATATACAATATTCCACTGCATCTCTAGTGACCAAACACATGGTGAAGAGGGCACAACTACTAATCTCTGATTGGTAGCACATGTCAGTCATCTATTTGGCCGAATTTTCAATGATCACAGTTAGCTGTGACGTCCCCATATGCTCATGCATGCAAGCAAGTGAAGCGGGCATAGTAGTGTTTTCAGAATTTACAGTACAGATAATGTACAGCAACCTGCAGTAGAACACCACACGGATTAATTCCATCATCAGATGCAATAATGGAGCACAAGACTAACTCTTTAATAAGGCCCAATAAAGTGATTACTTAATAAAGTACTTAACATACTACTTATCAGTACCATAGGATACAGCTTCAGCGAAAATGTGAATAACTTGCCTGTGCAGCTACAATAGGAACAATTTCAGTGAATAATAATGCCTACTCAAAGATTATAATATTTGGCTTTGCACAAAAATTCATTCAGAATGTCCATTATTTCTCCTCGAACCAACCCACAAAAAATTTGTGTAAGCATTACCAAACCATGATATTTTGCGCTGCTGCTGAAGCAAGAGTCAAGTCTCTTGGCAAATTCAGGGACTGTGACTCCCTAGCTCCCACAAAACCAACCTTCTGATCATTTAAAGCGGCTGCATCAGCAGAGATAACTTTCTTTGTTTCACAATGTCTCAAACACTTTTGCACACCTCCACACTGTCAATACTAATACTCCCTTGTACTCTAAAACTTTTTCTAAGTGACTCTGCAACATTTGACCATGGTCAGAAAATTCTGTCGATCAGTAGTCGATCGAGGCTCTTGTGAATATGTGAGCCAAACAAAATAGCACACGACTGGGAATGGACACTTATATTTTAAAGTCCATTTAGAAATAACTCTCTTCTGTCAACAACTGACACCATAAGGTTAAATCACCATGCCATAAGTACAAATATCACAGCCATTAGCTAATTTGAGCATTGTGAGGTGCACAGCCACCGCGGCCGCCATGGGATGCTGCGGTGCGCCCGCACTGCACACTATAGAGCTAGAATTACAGTATAAAATTACATTGGCACGTGTACTGAAAGTAAGCCATGCATTCAAAAATTAAGTGCTCAAGGTCATGACGCTCACTGACAAACAAATGTAGCTTCTTGCCCACTTGACATTCCCTTGTGTAGTTTTCAGCACACTCGCTGATATGAAAGGAGAGAGAAATTGCTTGGAATTAGTGATCAATCTCTTTAACTCTGCTCACACTAGAAGAATTCTAAAAATATTTGCTGCAGTTGACTCGTGAGGCAATAAATTTGATACTGAGGTCCTTTGATGATTACATAGGAATGTCATGTAGAGACCCTCTATTATGCTTATACTTTTCACCCTTAGTGGACCCTCTCATTCAAAAGCTGAAAAAAGTGCAAATTCAGGTGGAATGAGAAACAATTTTGCACCATCTATATGTGTTACCTTAGTAAAAAGACTGTTACTCATTAGCATCCACTTTAATATGTTTCTGGCATAAACAAAAAGTAAGGACTAATGCTTATTTGTGGCACTGTCACTCTCTAAAAAAGAGCACAGTTAGTAATACTAGAGGACTTTTCCATCTATATCATTTGTAGCTAATCAATCATTTTTGCATTAATTAATTCAGTCACTCAATTCAATAATAGAGTACTGTGAACAATGCAGGAAAGGCGAGGTGTATGGATTGCACAGGGCTGCCATGGAGAGGCTACCTCACAAACTTGCTATAGCTTCTGGCACTAGCCAAGAGATGGAGTGATTCGAGCCAGCCTTATATGTAGATTGTGAAAATAGGAAAATAAAAAAATTTCATCCCTTCATATATGATTTTGAAACAACAAGCTTGGTTTAAGGCATCACAATAAGCAAAATATGTTTATATCACTATAGTATTAAAGGGTAGAGGTTTTGCTAGAAGTTGGCACTGTTTTACATATAAGAAATTACACACACATGAATATTCAAGCACTTGGAATATTCAAACTCACTTTGACAAGAATTTAGACTAATCAAAATGTCAAAGTATTCTAAATGAACGTATAGGCCTACGTTAAAACCACGACCTCCTCTATACACTTACGACCTGCTCATGCTGCCTCCCTCATGTCGCTAGCTTTGCTTTCGCTAGTTTAGTTGTTTTTTTCAGTTCCCCAAAATGCCACAGCATGCCATTGCACCACAACTTGTGTTAATGGGTTGCTACAGCTGTCAAACTGCTTTTTTTGCAGGTTCGTGCATACATTTGCCCGTTTTTGTGACATTGAAGGTTAGCACTTGTCACCAGTAGACACCAGTGTCAATGAGTATTACACCCCTGCATTGATAATATTTGCAAGTTCTTAAATATCTGAAAGATTTTGTCCGATTCTAGAGCAGTGTTTTGCTTTGAGTAGGGCTGAGTTTCAGTTTCGCCGGTAGTTGCTGCAAATTGGATGGTGATGGATATTTGGTGAAGTGTGTTGTACTAGGTAGTTTGCGCATCTATATATTCTTTCACTTTCTTGGTTGTACTGCTCACATTTTTTTACTAGAGGTATTACGGATTACACTATTAATGCTTTTGTGCATTAAATTGCCTCTCGCAAGTAACATTTTCAATGCAGATTAGATTTTGTTGCATCAGCATCTCATACTTGGAAAGCAATCTTTAGAGTGGATTAATATTGTCACGTGCAATATCTATATCTGCTACTTGAGCATACCGTTGATTATTGGAATAAAACATAAATACATACGAGCTTATTTATTAGTTTCTTGCCATTGTAAAATGTGAATACAACCACCTAAAAATGTTTTTGCACATCTAACTTGTATGGAAACTCCAATTTTTATTGCTGAGCCAGCAATTTATGCAAATTTGTAGTGGTCATAAGAAACTTGTCCATCTGAGGGTGAATTGTAGCATCAGAATGAAGAAGGCATGCCACCATGTGGTGGTGTAGACAGTGGGTGGCACACCGAGCCCGTGCCTTCCTCACTAACCGAAATTTTTTTTTCACCATGGCATACAGAATGCAATATCACCATTCGCCCACGTGGCCCCCACTTCAAATCAAAAAGTTGCCCCCCCCCCATCCCTCCCAGGAAAAACACTTTTGCCTATGCCCCAGCATGCCCGAGAAGCTTTCGGTGTGCAACGATCAGTACATCACACAATGCATAACATGTATGATGTGAATGAAATCACTGGCAGCTGAAACCATGGGCAACATCAGGAATAGTGCATTATTTATGAGAAGTATTATGTGGCTTAATGCTACAGGCTCCTTGAATTGAACTGGCACCATCCAAATGCATTAAAATGCATGCTTTACAAATGGCACTTGAGTTTCTAGAAAACATTATTCCCATTAGAAAAATTGAGCGCGCAAGAGCTGCTGTTTCGTATGGTTTATATGTCGCTGCTCCAGTAATAAAACCCTGGTCGCATCGCTAGTGTGAGACACACTACAGTGCCAGCGACGCTCGAACAGTGGTCATAACTGCAGTACACTCTAATATTTGTAGGTTCAAGAAATCGCTATTACAACGTAGCAGTATTCTGCAGGTTTTGTTGCGGGCTTCCATCAGCCATCTGATAGACCCAAAAGTGCCTAGATGATTGCAGGACTGCTCCCTTCTATCGTTTTCCATGGACAGTATGACAAAGAAGGACATACTTGAAGGGCCATGGGTGGGTCATAAAAAATTGCCTGGGCCATCGCATGCCTCATTCATACCGTCTTTATTGGTGTCCTAGAAACTCCGTTTCAGAATTCAACTTGTTACAAGATTGCACTGTCTTGCTCACAAGCGAATTATTACTGCAGCTTCTAAACAGTGGTGAGGTGGGGCACCGCTGACCAAAATGAAGCGAGTAAATAAGACCTATGTTCTCTGGCTTATCTGTCACATATTGCTTTTGTTTGCCTGCACTTAGAGTGGGGTGCAAAAGGGCTCGCACAGAGAACGGCACAGAACATCCCTGAACCAACGAACATGGCGCTTCTCACAGGTAGAATGTCGTTTCAAGATGTTTAATCTATGAATCGCTCAATCGACGTGTTAGAATCTAGAAAAACGATGAGAGCAACTCGCACACACGAGTGCACCACGACGGTTGTGCGTCGTCTGCTATAGGGTAAGTTGTGGCGGCACTTGGCAGTATCTCCAACTTCTCAGCACCAATCTTTAGCTCCATACACCTCTGTAGGGGAAACGCCAGTGAGCAGATTGTACGTTTATAGAGGAGGTCATGATTAAAATTCATGTAAGGGCCCGGATAAGGTGGTTTCACTGCTGTAAAAAGTGCTATGCCAAGAAAACGCATATAAAAATCTGCATTGCCACAAAACACCACCTTAAGATTAAATGAACATATTACCCTCACATCGATTAATAATTATGTACATTACTATGTAATCGATTCATTATGTATTATCATGTATTTAAAAGCTTGTTTGTTATATGCTCCAAGTATAGTCAACTTTAAAATGCAACATATTTACCCATTACCACTTGCACTCCGATGAAGTTCAAATCTGCTACTATCCAAGTTGTTTTCGCTTCAAACCCAGACTAACATTTACACTTGTCCAGTTCCAGTTTTAAAAAATATTGTGCAGGTTAGTTGCATCATGAAAAATATGCTCATTTTTCTTTGCAATATACGAAATATACTATTCAAATTTTCCTTTTCACCTAAAGTATACCATTTGCACATTCTGACAAAAAACTCTAGCCATCTTACATAAAGATGCACGTTTCCCACTACAGAAGAGGTTAGACTTTTCAATCAATGAATCGCAATTGTGAAGGACATTTCAGACAAAAAAGTGTGCTTGAGGACGGACGGCATTGCACATTGGCACATAAAGCTTGCGTGCAAGGCTATATTGGCAGATTATATCACAGTCAAATCAAACTTTTCTAGAAACAGGGAAAAATAGCACAATTTTGGCAGAACATAAGCTGAACAAGGGATGCCAACAGTGATGACTGACTTACAACTTTTTATTTTTTAAGAAGTGGGTACACACACATACCACCATGAGAGTCAAGAAATAGAAAACAACAGCCTAAAATTATTGGTGCCTATACCTCTCTTCGTCTTGCCTTCTATTGATTTCATGCTGTTTTTTCTTGTTACAAGCATAAGCCAACAAGCCCATGTCTCAACCCTAGCAAACTTTCATGAGATCTTCAGAACTCTGAAGAATACTCAGCAACTTGATTTCTGGTACCTTTGAAAAAAAGCACAGCCACTTTTCACGTCTTGCTTTCAAGTAACAAAGGCAACATTCAACTCACATTGTCAACTGTAATCCTGGTAACTTTGAACAGCAGTGATTTAAAGGGGCCCTGCAACACTTTTTCAAGTACCTAAGAAATGGATTGACTAAAGCAGCTTACTGACCCACGAACATCCCGCACCAAAACTTTTAAAATCCATTCAGTACGAGCAAAGTTGCAAAGATTTGTCACATGCTGCAATTGCATGCTCTCTTCTCTCATCCAGACGAAAGCACTGGGAAATAAGCAGGAAGGAATGACATGGAGAAGGAAAATTTGTCACGCGTGCCTCGTGAGTTTGACAACTTTTTTTCTTTTTCTTTCTTTTTTTTCAGTGCGATCATGCACGCACGCGTGAACAGGTCATGGCCTCCCGTGGCAGCCCCAGTAATGATCAAGCTTGCCATGCTCAAATCAGCCAATGACTGATACAGTGGCTGTGACGAGTGAGTTTCGAGCTTCTATAGTAATTTGTCTATAAAAGAGAAAGCAATTTTTACCTGGCTATGAGAATTTATTGTGAACTCTAAGCCACATGCTGCGCTATAATATTTGGCCTACGTGTTCTCGGGAGCCTCAACTACCGATCGGCCGCATTTTCTGACCATGCTCAAAAGTTGTTGCGGGGTCCTATTAAAGGCTGGAATGTATGTAAAATACAAGGTCACTCTGATTCACCAGCTATACAATTGTCTCTGCTGCTCAGGCTTACTCTACAACATTCCTGCTTAATTTCTTCCCTTGTCATTAATAACTGAATTCATCCATTCGTATTCAGTAATGTGAAATGCCTCACTTTTTTATTTATAAGCAAAGTTAGTGAAAAGGTTTCCATGGGAAGTTGCAATGCCTTGACACTTAAGCACTTAAGCATTCTTTGGCGAGTGCTCCAGCAAAATCCATCTGTCCTACAACACCTTAGAAAACTGGGTGCGATTCAATTTCGGCTAAGACATCAGATGGATCAAGATGGATCCCTTTAATGCCATGAGAGGCACATGCTTGCTTTTAGAAGCATGGATGTGCTTGCATTCAGAAGCGAGCACATCCCAGACATGACAAACTTGAAATATGTAAAAATGAATAGTTACAGCTGACAAATGCTAAAGTTCCACAAAATGTATGAAAAAACTTCACAAATTCGCGAACATTACTGCTTCTTAAAAGAAATATTCGCTGACCTCGATCGGTAGGGTCACTACAAACCTGCTGAATATACCTGATTATGAAGTTTATCCGCACAAATGTGCACTGGTAAGTAATAAATATTCCTACTACTGTAACACATTAGTTCTCCATAATGGTGTTGCTGCTTTTCGTTGATTCGAGTAATCAATGATGGAACATCATGGAAGTAACTTGCCAGTTTTTGAAGCAGATTTTGACAGAAAAAGTACCATTAGGAGCAGCTATAAGTGCTTTCGAAGCATAAGAAATGCTAATTATGGGCATCTATTGGGGGTTTCGGAGCAGATGGCGAAATATTCAATACAACTTTTAGAGTTCAAGACATCCCTGGTGGGTTGATTGATTTGTGGGGTTTAACGTCCCAAAACCACCATCTGATTATGAGAGACGCCGTAGTGAAGGGCTCCGGAAATTTGGACCACCAGGAGTTCTTTAATCTGCACCCAAATCTGAGCACACGAGCCTACAACATTTCTGCCTCCATAGAAAATGCAGCCCCCACAGCCAGGATTCGATCTCACGACCTGCGGGTCAGCAGCCAAGTACCTTAGCCACTAGACCACAGTGGCGGAGCGCTCCCTGATGGGTTCATAAATATTAGCATTTATTATGAAACACTTTGCAGAGACAATTCATCTAAACAGTAAAAAATTAACAATTAAAATAATGGTTAATTATCAAATGCATCATGAAATAAGCTATATATCCAAAGTACCAGTACTTGTGGCACAAATGGGATTGAACTGGTGAAACTGAGCACCACATCATAGAATTAATCACACACCCATTTAACTGTTGCCAAAGCAGCAGGTGATAGTGGATACGAGATCAAAGCAATTTCTGTCGTCTTCAAATTTCTCCATAATAGCCTGCATGTAAAGTTAGGGGAAAAAAAAGCCAAGTGAGTCATATGCTTGACGTGCCAGATCTTGTTACCTAAATGAGATCACAGTCAATAAAGCTTTACACTAGAATGTTAGTACACAGATTTTTTTTTGTTTGCTTAGGGCTTGCTCGTTGGTCCCACGGTTAATGTTTCTCATCTTCACTTTCTCAGTGCAGTTTCAAAGCAGGTTCAGAGCAGTTGCTAACAGAAGTCCCAGTTTTGAGCAGCACATAGCACCGTTTCTCTTTGGAGCGGCACTTCCTTCACTGCGGTTATTAAAAAAAATGCTTTGGTAAACTGGTAAGGGACTGCATGTGTATTGCATTCACCTTCTCCAAAGGGAGATGCATATCAAATATCACAACTTTTGCAAATAATAGCCATAACTGCAGGTACTGAACCTGCAAACTTCGCGGAAGGCTGCACACTTGGTTCCTGCCGGTGGCAGGTGGTCTTTTTGTCCACTTTACTTTCTTCACATCTTATACCAATCGCTGTACACTTAAAGCAATGATAATGTCCCTAGTACTTTCCTCAATGGTTTGATTACCTGCTCGAGCATTTTTTGGTGAATTTATTTATTCTCTCCCACCTAGTGAAAATGGCAAGCGACATGTACTCAAAGATATATGATGCAAACCATTATAGAAAGCAGAGACATAAATGATTAGCAGGTCAGGCAGTTTCACACTTGAGTTGACACTGGGGGACATGCACCTCTTGTGTCTCTCTCAATGTTTATCTTTTAAGTCATATTTGACAGGTAACTATAGCACATATTTCTCCACAAAACCAATTCTAAGATCTGAAGCCTTTCATCAAGCAGAAAAAGTCCTAAATTGAAAGCTGGTCTTCATTTCAAAAAGCACTATAGATTCTGAGCTTTACAACATGCTGTGCATTATCAAATTCTGATGCATTGTAATTGTTTATTATGCTGGGCTTTGAAAGTTAATGCAAAGTAAACAAATTAACTCTGACCATTCTACTATCATTTATTTATGCCAACAATTTGTTAAAAGCTATTCACAATGAAATATAAATATTATTGCATGATTAATCACCAGTGAATATAAAAATACTTTATAAGAAGACTATTTCTAACAGGAATGCGAGATGGAAATATAAAGCATAAGTTATTGCTGTACCTGTATGCATAGTTACAAGAAAATGTGACTATATATATATATATATATATATATATATATATATATATATATATATACTGAAGAGGTTTTTCTAGTGGGCCAAACGTAATTTTGGGAAGAGAAGAGATAGAACGTAGCAGTTGCCTGAATTTTATTTCCAACGGTTTCGATCGGTCCAGCGGTCGAAATAAAACTAAGGCAACCGCTAAGTTGTGTCTCTCGTATATATATATATATATATATATATATATATATATATATATATATATATATATATATATATATATTATGCTTTAACTCAAACAACATAGCTTGCGATATGCTCGAGCTTACCTATCATTTCCGATTCGAAATTAAAAACTTCGCCATACAACATTTTCTTTTAGGCTGCATTGCCCTGAGCTGTTTTCTCTAGAGATCAGGCATTGAGGCTCATGCTCTTCTTTATTTTAATTTTATGCAAAAGCATGATTTTTTATTATAATTAAAATTGAATTATAAAACAAAATGGCTGAGAATCCGAGATGTGTGTCTGATTTTCTGGCTTCAGACCATTGATATAAGGATTAGGATACAAAGACTTTAACCGGCCACCGGGCTCGAGCACGTAAATAAGATTTTTCTTTTTCTCTTTTTACTTGTATCACACAAACGCACACACACACACTCCTCTTTCGTTCTAACAACGGCTGCTTGGAAACCAACCTCTCACATGTTACTGATCGGTGTAACGTCTGCAGTGCGCACTTGATTAAGTTGGCATGGGCGTAGCCAAGGTGTTGGTTGGGAGGTTCAGTGCCCTCTCTACACGAAATATCTCAATTGCTTATAATGCACACAAATACATGCACACATACAAATGCACGCATGACCCCCTTCCTCTCCCCGAAAAATATTTCTGTCTATGCACCTGAAAGTCTACTAGTATTAATGAACCAAGCATGGGAAGGTGCTTTTCAAATTAGTATGTCTTCTGACCTTCTGTATCGCTTAAAATGACGCATATTTGAGAGCTTAGACTCTACAATGAAAACATATGGAAATCTGTGGACTACTCACCAAGCTTTCTCATTTGCTGTTGGGGTATGTGGGTGCTCAAAGCCGGAAGCCGTTCAGTGCACAATGAGGGAAGTGGGAAATCATAAAGAAAGCCGCTAAATAATGTAGAGTATCTGAGTGTATCAGTTGTGCAATATTCAAACTCAAGATCACAGCTGCCCCAGCATCGTTGTCCGACACCTCTTGATAGCAACTTGGGCAGAAAAACACCGCACTTTTCCATGGTTAAACCTATCGTGAAGCCCTCGAGGTGGACTGCACGCGAGGGCATCGACTAGCATACTGTGCACGTTCCATGGAACAGCGTAGTAAACTGCAAACTGCCTACTGTCGCAAAGATCATTCTGCCGTTCACGTCATAGAGGCAGATGCTTGTTGATGCCACCATCAAGGGACATGCAAAAGTGATATTTCTGGCTGAAGTGGCTCAGTTATTTTAGACTTTTTTTGTTTCTTTTTTTTTGACTACGCAGGTACATAATGCATGGTTTGACGAATAAACTTTAGTTGTAAGTCAGCACTGTTGTATGTGTCCTTCTTTGCCTGGTCTTTCACGCTGTTTCCCTCCAGTAATAATTGTATATGCACCGATGCAATGCTCTTTTACATTTACAGCAACATCAAAAGTTAGTTAGAAGCCTGTTTGTGGAGAAATTCCATATTGTGGGTTTATTGCAACGGTGCAGTCAAGCTTCATTATCATATATAAATGGACCATAGACACAGGCAGGACTTTGTCTGGGGAGGTGCAAACCTGCGTTGCAAGGTGGCTGGTGGAGAGGGAGTGCGCAGATGCAGCTTGGGTGTGGGCAAGTGCCGATGTTTCTCGAGGGGGGTAAGTGCCCCTTTTGCAGCCCCTTCCCAACGCCCATGGAATGTAAACACACTCTACATCCTCTTCACCTTCTGCTTTACTCCCAGAACACGTGCAGCAATTTGTGAACACGTACACCAATACCTGAGGAGCGCGAGAGGACGAATAGAACGAGAAAAATATAATCTGTAGCACCTGGAGCTCCCCTCCAGTGGCCATTTGCCCCGGCTGTCCACAAGCATGTTGCACAACTAGCCAACCTCCATCATCACTGCTACTGCAGTCTATCCACAGTGGACTTTTAGTGAACACTGGTGCAACCCCCATCTGTTTAATGGACCTTACAGTGAGGACCACGTTGTTGAGGACAGGTAGGATTGGCTCGACCATCGTACTACAGAAGAACGAGTTCTACTATCTTTTGGGATGATCCGTTCAAGCTCTGCCATGTCTCTGCTATCTCAAAGGCATACATCTGGTTTCAACACGAGATTGAATTAACATACAGGAGTAACTTCAAGCGACAGCTTTGGCAAATTTCGATACCCTGGCAGATCGTTCAGCCTTCACAAAAAAGCACTGAATGCATGCAAGCAACAACTTGGCCAATTTTATAGATGTCTTGGCTCTTAGTCAATTTACAAACATGCCATGACGAAATCAGACGAAGTTCGCAACCTACTAAAAGGCATCGGGATCAAGCCTACGTGTTAGCCAAAAAGAACCAGGCTACCGTCACTAATGCTACAACTCCAGTACCTTGAAGAATTGTAAGCTGTACAGTTGTAGCAGACACCATGCCATAACTCCAGTACCTTGAAGAACTGTAAGCTGTACAGTTGTAGCAGACACCACAGAAAACACCACAGATTATCTACACAAGTATCCAAGATGAGCTGCCCGTCTTTTGGTTTTTCAGCTGCTTAAGTTAATCCCTATGGCTGTGCACCATTTTGCATGATATTGTCAAAGAAGGGGTTGTCATCCATGGCTGGTAATATTTTTATGGACACTCTAGCCCCCCCCCCCCCTAAATTATGTGCAAATAGCCATATTTTCGCCTGCCTTTGTTCAATGAATGCTTCCAAAACTGACACAGACTCACATGGCTTTCACGTTTCCCAGCCTGCCTAGCCAACCCTTCTATCTGCGATGGTGTCCACCTCATCTGCTCAGCAACCAAAGTGAATGTCGTCGCCACATTACGAATACTTATTTCTGTCTCAAGCATCAGCAAAACGAGCGTTGTGAATGCAACACATATGAACAGGACAACTTTTCTGCTGAAGCAACTCTTCAATGCCATCCTCATGACTCGCCTCCTGGCTGTTCTGCATCACGAACTGTAATATCCAAGAGAGCTCCTAGCTACTGATCTGTCCAATGTCACTCACCATCACCCCTTCATTGCACTACATGGCTAATTCAAAGTGCCTCTCAGTTTCTTGACCATTGTACACAAAAACTAAATCATGCAGCTTCTGGAGGAAAACCTGCGTTCATGACAGGAAAGAAATCTCTCCAACATGTTCGCACAATATGGCACCTGTTCTAGTAAAAGGTGTGCACGGGGAGGCATTGATACACACTGGCACTAGTTTGTCTTATTCTGTATTCATGTTTGTTTCTCCAGAAAGCCACCACTACACATGATGTACCTACACTACTCGCTGCTAAATCCACTACATACAAGTTGCAGTTCCAAAGTTTGCATGCCCAGCTTCTTATATTAGGAGCAGATATTTATTTTTATGTCATCCAATTTTATGCGCTTCTTATCACTTGCTTTACGCATGCTGAAACAGAGTATCCTCTCCATGCAGATAACACTCCACTTCATTTGCTTGCTGCAGAAATTGTTGAGCTACCCTATAGTCATCAGTGAATAGCTACAATCATTTCCAACCCTCTTCTGCACACTTTTAAAGAAGAGTAAGCCTTTGCATCAGAGCTCAGTAGCTGTATACTCAAGTTAAACAGAGCTAAAAAGCATGGCCATGAAATGCAAACACACGTGACCATTTGCTTTTCGTGGTCACGCTTTTTTGTGCCATTTAGCTTGAGTCATCATCATCAGCCTGACTACGTCCACTGCAGGACAAAGGCCTCTCCCATGTTCCGCCAGTCAACTCGGTACTGTGCTTGCTGCTGCCATTTTACACCCGCAAACTTCGTACTCTCATCTGCCAACCTAACCTTCCATCTCCCCCTAACCCACTTGCCTTCGCTGGAAATCCAGTCAGTTACCCTTAATGACTAGCGGTTATCCTGTCAACACGCTATGTGCCCGATTTATTTATTTATTCATTCATGTTACCCTACAGGCCCCAGAGGAGCATTGAGTAGGGGGGGTCACAGAAAAATCACAATACATAAAGCATAAAAAGAAATATATTGAAGAAAACAAAGAAAATTGTACAATGGAAGGGAGAAGAACAAACACTATAAGCAAATGCAGCAAAATACAAAATGAAAAAAATAAAGCATCTTTATACAAAATCAAGAGAACATATAAATTTGCAGTAGCTCACGAAATATGGCCGGATCTCTCAAAGAAACAATTTCATCCGGAAGGCTATTCCAAACTGCGATGGTGCGTGGCAATGCAGAATTATTGAATGACTGTGTGTTGCCGAAGATGCGTCTGAAACTGAGATGATTATGAAGTTGACTATAATGCCACGTTCCATTTCCTAAGTTTTTGTTATCGTCCCAAAACACCACACGATTCTTAGCGCAAACCGCGCCTGCAGTTTTCTAGAAGGTTCCGGACTGTAGTAGATCATTTCGATAAGATCCCCGTGAAGTTGACCCCGTGACAATATGTACGCGAAGGAATGTCAAGCGATAGACGACTAGTCCACGAGTTGTAGTAGTACTTATGGAGGAGGCATAGACGGGTGACAGAGCGGCGGGAATCCAAGTTAGTAAGGGCAATATCGCGTTTGATTTGGGTGATGCTGGAGTGGCGGTTATACATTGAAGTGATGAAGCGGGCTGCACGATTTTAGATGGATTCCAGTTTATCTATTAGGTATTGTTGATGCGGAGACCAGATCGATGAAGCGTATTCCAGCTGAGGACGTACAAACGTTTGGTAGGCCTGCTGCCGAATGGTAGATGGGAAATGATGCAGATTCCGGCGCAAGAATCCCAGAGTTCTGTTTGCTTTCGCGCATATCTTGTCGATGTGAGTACACCAGGCAAGATTAGTACAAAGATGGACACCAAGGTATTTATATGTAGATGAACGGGGAATTACAGCTGAACAGATAGAGTAAGAAAAGTTAAAAACCGATTTCCTACGGGTGAAAGAAAGTACGCAGCACTTAGATGTGTTAAGCGTCATTTGCCGACGGTCACACCACTGATTTATTAAGTCGAGGTCCTTTTGTAAATGTATGTGGTCTTCTTCAGAGTTAATAGTTCTGTACACTACGCAGTCATCCGCGAAAAGACGAATTGAGGAAGAAATGTTACAAGGTAAGTCATTATTATAAGTCAGAAAAAGAAGAGGGCCTAATACACTGCCCTGGGGCACACCTGATGAAACAAATGAAGTAGACGAGCTGAAGTTATTGACAAATGTAAACTGCTGTCGATTGGACAAAAAATTTCTAAGCCAAGATAATGTTGATGAGTCGAGTTTAAGTGCAGACAGCTTAGCTATTAGGCGACAATAGGCAACTCTGTCAAATGCTTTCGCATAGTCTAAAAAGATGCAGTCAACAATTTTATTACTATTCATGCCGTTATGTAAATCAGACGTAAATTTTAATAGCTGAGTATCACAAGATAACGCTTTCCGAAAACCATGCCGATTTAGAAAGAAGTTATTTGACTCAAGATGGCTGTATATATGAGAGGTGATGATGTGTTCAAGCAGCTTGCAACAGATGCATGTTAGCGAAATGGGGCGGTAGTTACCGGGTGTGTGTTTGTTACCAACCTTGAATATCGGAATAACCTTTGCTATCTTCCAGTCAGTGGGAAGTTGACCAGAAGGTAAAGATTGTTGAAAAATGTGGCATAAAATTTGACTGGAGGAAGCGGATGTGTTTTTAAGTACCTTGGAATTAATATTGTCAACACCACACGATGTAGACAGCTTTAGACCATGTATAAGTTTAGATATGCCTTCAACAGTAACAATAATAGGAGACATGAAGCAGTACTCACGATCGGGGACACAGGGAATCGAAGAAAAGTCTTCATTAGTAAAAACCGAGCAAAAAAACGAATTGAAGGTTGAAGCACACTCAGATGCAGAGACAGGAACATTATTGGCGTTATGTAATGTACAAATGTCACTGCCACGGTCAGGCGAAATGGCACGCCAAAACTTTTTAGGGTTAATCAGTAAAAGTGAAGACAGGTCGGCGGAAAAATATTTCTTTTTCGCTTCGCTAATCGCAAGACAGTAAGATTTTAAACAGTCTTTATACATAGACCATGACTTAAAAGATGATGACCTTTTAGCTGAAGCATATAACCTTTTCTTTTTATTTCTGAGCAATCTAAGCGATTTATTAAACCATGGGTTGAATTTGTCGTTAGAGATTGTTATTAGTGGAACATATTTATCTATGAGGAGCGCTATAATGTTTCTAAAGGTATTCCAGTTATCCTGAACAGACCTGTTAGTGAATGAGGGAAGAAATGTATTGTGTAGAAAGACATCAAGTTCAGAGTTCATTAGATCGTAATTTGCCTTGCTATAATCCCTGATTACCTTGCACTGAACACCCTAAAATTTTAGTGGAATATTAATTGAAAACTGTAGAAGGTTGTGATCGCTAAAACCATCTAATTGCACAATTTTACCTATGGTATGTGGCTCTGTTGTCAGAATAAGATCTAAAATATTAGTATCGCGAGTGGGCTCTGAGACAAGCTAGGTGAAATTAAAGTCGAGACATAGTTCGATGAATTCACTTGACGTACTGTTCGAAGAAGACGTGCGAGCCCAATTAATATCAGGAAAATTAAAATCACCGAATGAGTAAATTTTTCTGGTGGGAAACAGGTCAAGAGCCCTGGAAATACTTCTGTGAAGCTCAGACACGGAAAGGCGGTCAGAGGATGGAGGGCGATAGCATACGCCCATCAATAATTTTCCAGCTAAGGTAGGACAGGCGACCCCGACTATATCAAGGAGAGTGTCAGTATCGACAAGGAAAGAAGATATAGTTCGTTTGATGGCTAACAGCACGCCGCCACCCCTTTTATGTGCCCGGTCATGGCGATAAATGGAGTACTGATTTGAAGCATGATATTGCTCAGTGTCGCATACGTCAGCGTGAAGCCAAGTCTCGGTTAGCAATAGAATATCTGATTTACTGTCCTCGAGATATGAATCAAGCAAGACACGTTTCGGTAACAAACTGCGAATATTAGTAAATGATGCTGAAAGTGAAGGAGAACATGAAGTAGACGGCTGCTGAACATTAGCACTGCGTACATCGGCAACTAGCAATCTAGCGGTTACTACGGTGTCAGAACAAGTGTCATAGATATATGTAGTATTATCGATACGAAGTTTGTCGACATTTAGTTTGAAAGGACAATTCCGTTCCCTAGCAAACTGAAGCAGTTTCCTGCGCGCTTGCCGTGTTGCTTGCGAAAAATTTTCTCTAATAGAGAAGCCAGTATTTTTCAGCCGATGTGCACCAGCGAGGATTGCTTGTTTGTCCTTAAAAAACGTAAACTTAGCAATTATCGGCCTACATTTGTTTGAAGCAAATTTACCCAGCCGGTGCACACGTTCATATTGAGAACTGGTAGTGGTGATCGCTAGCTTATCTGAGCATACCGCGATAATTTTATTTTCAGAAGTTTCATAGCTTTCTTTGTCCTCATCGGGAATTCCAAAAAACAACAAGTTGCACCGTCGCATTCTATTTTGCGCTTCATCACACCTTGATACTACTGCTTGAAGCTTATCAGAAATAGAACCAATAGCACCATCAGCAAAGCTGGATGACGGAGGGGCATTAGAAACCAGCTTTGCTTCCAGAGTGACCACTCTCATGGTCAAGCTTTTGATTTCTTTGTCAGTAGCATCCTGTTTTTCTTTTAGCCCCTTAATTTCACCTATTGTATTCTGACCCGCTTCCAGCCTACGCACTGTGTCAAGAACAATTGCGAGTGTTTCCTCGACGCCAGGGCCGGGATTAGATTCAATGTCATCTGAAAGTAACAACAACAACGATGCAAACTTCCGGCGCAGACATGAAAGAAACAGCAATGTACGGAACATATTATCACGCAGGTCAGGAGGGCACGACACCGCAACAAGGCAGTAATTGCTACTTTTTAAACAGGAAGCATCTTTGAAGTAACCAACCTGGAAATACAGCAGCGGTAAGCGTCCCATCCCTTCGAGGGTGTTGTGCCCTACCTATGTCCATTTCCTCTTCTTGATTTCAACAAACGATATCCTTAACCCCAGTTTGTTCCCTGGTACACTCTGCTCTTTTCTTGTCTCTTAAGGTTACACCTACCATTTTTTCCCATTGCTCGCTGCGTCGTCCTCTATTTAAGCTGAACCCTCTTTGCAAGTCTCCAGGTTTCTGCTCCATAGCTAAGTACCGCCAACTACGATATCCTTAACCCCAGTTTGTTCCCTGATCCACTCTGCTCTCTTCTTGTCTCTTAAGGTTACACCTACCATTTTCCTTTCCACTGCTCATTGTGTCGTCCTCAATTCAAGCTGAACCCTCTCTGTAAGTCTCCAGGTTTCTGCTTCGTAGCCAAGTACCAGCAAGATGCAGCTGTTATACACCTTCCTCTTGAGGGATAGTGGCAATCTACCTGTCATGATTTGCATGAGTATGAATAACGAACTAGCCCACTAAGCTACTTTATTCAGTAGCACAGTCGAAACTTTTTTCAAGGGGAGGTGGGGGGTGGGGCGGATTTAGGGGCTCAACCATACTTACGTATGATTGTACATGCATATTTATATACATGTGTATACACATATGTGTACATGCATATGTGTACATCTGTATACCTGTATATATACACATGCAAATTTGAAAAATTTGGGGGGGCAGAAGCCCCTCCACAAGGCTATACCAGTGTCAAGGCTTGTTTGGTATGATAACAGATCCACACGGTACTACAAAACTGACACCCAAAAAACCTCTTCATCACTGAAAGCATAGCATAGTACTCACATTAAAATGTGAAAATTCAGCATTATGTAATACTTTCATTTCCAGCAACAGCTTTTCAGCACACTCAGTAGAACAACACTTTCTCCTCATTTGACATATTGCACAAATGTTAAAATTAGTGAAATATCTTTTACTCAGCTATCTGGTAACATGCCAGACATGTAGCGAGTGTTTAATTTCAGGAGTGGTGCAACACTCCAATGTATGCCTGTAGCCAAGTTGGGGAGGCTAGGGGCCAGGGGCCCCTTCCGGAACTGAGAGGGGGGGGGGGGTACCATAATAAATAGGAGTTTTTAAAAACCTTCGTGCCCCCCTCCCAAAAAAGTTTCTTGGCTATGGGCCTGTCCTAACATGTATGTGCATTTGTGTAGATATACATATGCATGCATAAAGCGCAAGATGCAGGAATGCCACCACCCAAATTTCGTTTCACGGAATAATTTCTTAAAAATACCAAGCCTGTTATCATAAGTAAGGTTATTGCAAACACTATTGCAAATGTGTCATTCACTACTATAGCTCATACAAATGTTCCTCTTATAGGTGCACTTTCAAACTTCCCACACCAACACCTTACAGCATCACACAGCATGAAAAAATTTCGAAGTGTTGGTAAATCAGAGATTTACAAGAACTAAACCTAAATATTTGTTAAGTTTTTCAGTGCAAAGGTCACCAAAATGAAAAAGCACCATGCGATTTCTGATGTTACACTAATATAAAAGTGCGACAACAAGGGTGAGAAATTTGTGAACAAGAAGCCTGGCCTTAGACTTATTCTCTAGCCATGAATGTTTACATTATACAGTTGAAAAATGTTTTGAAAGAATATTCAGCTCCCTTAACTGATTTAGCATTTTTAAGAAGAATTTCTTTAAGGCTGTCGCAGTAACTATTGGATTGTGCAAGAGGAATTATACATGAACTAGTCTAAAGTTCCATTGCTGCTATGATCTCCCAACGGGTAAGAACAATGTGACTAGACTACTGTCCAACATGACTAACACCGACTTCCCTTTTCCTCTTGTGGTAATCCATGCAACATTGGGGACAGAATGAAGCGATTATGAGTTAAGTATTTACTAGGGGAGTACAAACATCAAACCGAGGAAAAAATTCCATGTATTCAACAATTTTAATAAAATGTGGCACTGCTTACAAATAGAATAAAACTGTCGTGCAACGCATGCTCAGAAGTTTAATCCTACTTGATTCCCAAGCATGTAGCTAACTGTCTGTTGCTTACAGGTATCTGGGAATCAAAGTGTGACCTGATTGACTCTTACTACTGTGAACAACAAATTACTATTTACAGTAGTAAAACACGTTCTGGCCGTGTGTTCGACATTCTCGAAATTAAAAAATTGTGCAAAAAAATGGACACGTTCACAAACGAGGGTACACGAAGAAACACGATTTCTTGCGCTTGTCCCTGTACCCTCACTTATAAACGTGTCTTTTTTGTGCAACGTTTTATTTCATACTATTTACCTACATGCAATTTACTTGCATGCAAGGCCCTGTTTTTGACACCCTTCTTGGTTACTCTGTAAAATAATTTTGCAAGCATGTCAGACGCACGCAGTGCAACCACATATTCCACATAAGCAAGACACATTATAAATAAAACGTGGGCACAAAAAGTAGAAATATTAAACTTACATTTTCCACATGAGAGGTCGTATTTAAAAGAACCAAGCTATTTGCAAACGCCATGACCAAGAAAACAACAATTCTTTCTACAGATTTACATAATTTTATTTTCCTTTTGAGAGCAAACGATTGTATTACAAAGTCAGTTTCATAGAACATACTCCCTGTAAGGCACTGTACCCAATCCAGTGTTCTAAGAATAGGTGTAGCAGAGCTCCTTGAAATTGTATGCTTGCGATTAAGTATGAAGTGACGCGCAGCATTGGACGCATGAATATCAGCTCGTACTCCAGCAAACTTTATGGAAGAGCGGTGCACATTTTTGCCAAGCAAGTGCAGCAAAACTTCTCCAAGCAGCAAAATCAACACCAGGAAACTGTTTACGATAGATTTTCCAGATTTATAAGAAAACACACGCACACAGCACTGTTTCCTTTTCAAGTGTTTCATCTTTTTGCACTGGTAAATCTGTTAAGCATGAACCAGCTTACCCAAGCAGCAGTTTTACTGAGAAACTGGGCAGAATTTTTCAAAACACACTGGGATTATTACCAATCGCATCATTTACCTGGCATCAACATTGACGTCATTCAATGGCCATTGAGCATCTGAATTTCAGTGTGCACAACCACACAATGTTCACAACAATGAGGGCAACACTGCAGAAGCTACGCAAATGGTGAAATTATAAAAGTGTCACATCACACATTTTTATGCAATATCCTAATTTTGGTACTCCTGTTACTTCCTATGGGGTGACTAGTTCTTATGGATGTAATGTTGCATATATCACATGTAATTTTGAGCAACACGTTTGACAGCCAATCAAAATGCAGCATTGTGGCCAGCTGGTCAAAAAAACATGCCACGCTGCTCATTTGACCGAAACTTCAGATCTGCAACACCTTCCATGCAAAAGTACTATGTGTTGCATTTGGTGGCATAAAACTTACGCTAATGGAATGACGCATAGCTACATTTTTCTTTCATACCTGTTTCACTTTCAATTGTCAATGTGAGCTATGGGAGAAGTCTCTAGCTTCTGAGGGATTACAGCAAAGGAAGCATTAGCTTAAAGCCAGCATTCCACCAGCCAATATATTGGCTCCACTTCCTCCTATGTTAATGAGCAATGAGCAGTGATAAATTAAAGTCCGTTTTGACATTCCAGTGCACCTATCACCTTCAAAACACATTTCATATTCTTTAAGTTGTATATGAAGTTTCCTTATGCCTCAAACTGGGAACATGCCAACTCAACTAACATACAAGTGTTTAAAAAGCTTTTAAAGCACTTTATGGAAGATAAGATAGCAAATAATAAAAACTTTTGACACTTGGCAGTTTCAATAAAATTCAGATAGGATTAGCCTAATACTACTAATGATGATAATGTGTGGTGTTTTATGGCACATTGGCCATTCAATGGCCAAAGAGAGTCATTTCATGAGACAACAGATGTGGACAATGATTATGGTATGTGGTTGTTAAGAGCCTTAAAATTCCAGGCACTAAATCAGGTAAATCATGAGTGTGACGTGAAATGTGTGTTGTGAGAATGAATGTCGAATGGTCATGATAATAAATATATGTTGGAGATGATCAGAAACTAATATCACCACCAGTTTCTGCCCCATGATTTTTCTGAGTGTCAAACATACAAATGAAGTTACAAAATAATTTATGAAAACATGCAGAAAACATTTGCTTTGGTTCAAAATAACAGTTCAGATGTCGTCAACATTCTTGTTTCAGGCTTGCTCAGAAACAAAGTGGATAATGTAGCGGTCATCTAGAAGTAACAATATTCCACAGCTGGCTATACAAATGCAGCCGGTCACCCTGCGTAGAACACCATGTAAGTCAGTTTCATATGTAAACATACAATGGATCACAAAAACATTATATTTAAAAGAAACTTATACAGCAAGAGTTACAAAACAAGAGTGCATTGAGTACAATCGGATAAAGCTTCCACCAAACATAGCCAGTTAAAGGGGCTTTGCAGCACTTTTCCCGAATGATTATTAAATGATCTCACTTTAAATATTTATATTGCCTTATCATTATCTTCAGCATAACTTTTTCAAATTTTTTCAAGTACATACTATGAGCTAAGTTTCATGGTAGCAAGCAGTGCAAAAAACAAGATGGGCACAAAGGAAGAATAGACAAGAACAAGCATAGACTTTCAACCATCTTTGACTTCTAATTAAAATATTAGTTGAAATTCAGAACTTGTTTTTGTCTTTTCTTCCAGCGTAACCCCCCCCTCCCCCTTTTCTTTTCCATGCTGCTTGCTACCGTAGATCCACACATATAGGCCCAGCTATCTGTACTTAAACATAAGCTAAGCTGTCGCAAACTCTGAGAGATTTTTTTTTTTTCCTTCACATGAATGACCTTGCTGCTGGCTAATACGGAGGTGTGATGATGGTACCCCATGGCAGTTGCAGCAACTACATATGCAGCCCAAGAAGGGCTATTGTTGTGCGAAACTGTGGTTAAGCTCCACAAATAACTCATGTGCACACCAGTGCTGTTGTCCTGCATCACGTTGACCATCAGATAATGGAGAAACCCATCTAGCAGATCTTGAAGCGAATTCAATAAGAAATGGTCTGAACACTTGGTACAGATAGCACGTTTCATTAGGAGGATTATGACACCAGTGACTCTGTCTATAGCAGAGATTGTTGCCAGCGTCCTATCCCAGGAAAACTAGGAGAAAGAGGTGACCCTTGTAGAGGATACAATAAAAATTTCAGATGAAGAAGCACTGATATGGTACTTAAAAAAAGTGAGGCCATTTGCTACTTAGTACCAGAGAAGCTTAATGAGAGCTTGGACAACCGTGACTGAATGTATTGACCACTGCAGTCCTAAGTTCAGAAGTGCATCAAAAGATTATTACATTTTTTTACCGCGAGCACCGTGAATTTTGGTATTTCTATATCTACCTCGAGGATTCGGCGCGAATTCGGTTTGAGAACCACGAGGCTGCCCTGACAAGCTGGCCGGTGTTTTGCACTCACCTGCAGAACACGAATGGTGGCACCGACTGGAAAGCACAAGCAAAATGTCTCCTCAATTCTCGCAATCAAAGACCAAATGAAAGTGTGGCCATGTTCGTTGCCATTCTGTTCCGTCGAGCTGATTCCCCGATGACTTAAGAAGGTACACTTTCTGATGCAGGGTGTCAAGGAGCAGTTGTTTGCAGGACTTGTGGGAAACCCACCAGCTACCGTGGTGGAATTTCTTTGTGAAGCGATAACGATGGAGCGAATGCTAAGACCGATTTTTGCAATATGAGCGGCCGGACAACCTTGCATGTCTGTAAGCACCCTTGGCAGACACGACGTCACAAATGTGAGAGACCTTGCTAAGCTAGTCCCTGGCATTATACGCGACGAGCTGCAAAAGCTCTGCGCAGTGCCTTCACAGCCTCAAGTGGTTGCTCTGACAGACGCCATCCGTGAAGAAGTACGGCAGCTGGTACGACCATTAGTGGCACCTCCTGCCGAAGCTCCTCTGCTAACGTATGCAGAAGCTGTGCGCACTTCTGCACCAGCAGTTAGCTATTTATCGACCAGCCTACCGTCACCGTAATACTTCTCTGGCCCACCGCACTATGAAAACCCACGACCGACCAGCCTGCAGATGCCGCAGAACTTCTCGGGCCCGCCACACTATGAGAATCCGCGACCTAATGTGCGGAAATCTAGTGTGTGGCGCCACTTCCGACAATTGGCCACTTTGCTGCCACTGTGGTCAGATAGGTCACTTGTATCGAGAGTGCTCGTACAGATAGATGGGCTTGCCTGGATTTCGGCCAGACGCTCGTCGGCCCTGAGAGAGTGAATGACCACGAGCTATTGCACAGTACTTTGGCAAGCCTATCGTCTTCGACTCTTCGGCGACACCAATCATGCTTCCGTCTCCTCAACGCTCTACATCCCCGTGTCAGTACTCCACTTTCGCTGATGTTGTTGCGAGACGATCGGCTAGGTCCTCAAGCCCATGCCGGGGAAACTAGGAACAGTGGCCTCCAGGAGTGGGACCGCTGTTAAGCTATCGTTAAAACATCCTCCCCGAACCATAAATCAGCCGACGACAACTCCTTTCTGCTGACGCCCCTAATCGCCGACCAACCCGTTTCTGCTGACACTGCCGTTTTTATCGACAAACATGCGGCAACTGCTCTGGTCGACACTGGCGCCGACTCCTCAGTTATCAGCACTGAACTTGTGGCTGAACTCGGAAGGCTATGACTTCTTGGGGGCATGGACCAAACCTTCGGACAGCAGGAGTTCACTTCTTGACTGCGATCGGGAGATGCACCACAAGGCTGCAAATCTGTGAGTCGACGTTCATTACTTCTTTCATCGCGCTTGTCAAATGCTCCCGTAACGCTATCCTTGGCATGGATTTTTTTGACGAGAACAGTGCTGTTATTGATCTTCGAGACTGCTTCATAACGTTTGCCAATGACCATGCCCTGAAACCTAGATATACCAATCCGAAGAGGACTGGGCTTCGTGTTGTCGACAACATCTTCACACTTCCGCCACGAACCAGCATGTTAATTACTATACAGAGCAATATAGATCATGGCAGTAGTAGTATGGCTGAAGCAAACCTTTCGGTGCTCTTAGCTCGGCAAATCTGCGTTGCCCACAGCATAATCCAATTTAAACGTTGGATGACTGAGTTGTTGGTCACCAACTTTAGCGGAGCATACCAACATTTGGCCAAGCGAACTGTGGCTCATTTTAAACCCAGTGACGATGAAGTGTGTACGACATTTGCCCCATTTCCGCAGCCATAACAAGTGACACAGCAGTAGCCGATACAGTCAATGTCAATCCGAAACTGTCATGTGCGCAGAAAGAGCTGTATTCTTTACATGTTTAGCGACAGTTTCGCGTCTACATGCAAAATAAAGGAAACATCGACCGTAAAGCACCACATTGTAATAGACCATGCTGAACGAACCATATGCCAGGATGCCTACCTAGTGTCACAAAAGGAACAAGGTGCCATACGTTCGCAAGTGAAGCAGATGCTTGAAGACAGTGTAATCTAACCCTCGAACAGTCCATCGTTGTCCCCCTTGTACTAGTAAAAAAGGACGGCACTCTTCGATTTTGCATTGATTACCGCGATCTCAAAAAAGTGACAATGAAAGACGTTTACCCTCCTCCGCACATGGACGACTCACTAGAACGCCTCTGACGCGCTCGATACTTCTCCTCCATGAATTTACGCAGTGGCTACTGGCAGATCGAAGCTGATTAATGCAACCGAAAAAAAGCAGCACTCATAACTCCTGATGGTCAGTACGAATTTAAGGTGCTACCATTCGGTCTGTGCTCTGCTCCTGTGAAATTTCAGAGGATGATGGATACAGTGCTGTTCAGTCTCAAGTGGGAAGCATGCCTTGTTTACTTAGACGACGTCAATGTCTTTTCACAAACATTTAATCCGCACTTGAAGTGGCTTCGGTCTGTCTTTGTTGCAATTCACACGGCAGGCCTATCGCTAGAACCAGAAAAATGTCATTTTGGTTACAACGAACTAAAGTTCCTCGACCACCTTGTTAGCCACGATGGCATTCAAGCGGACCCAGATAAAACATTACCTGTCGCTGATTTTCCACTACCTGCCAACAAACATGATGTGCGTCGGTTTTTAGGCCTCTGTGCATACTGTCGAACACAATTATATCTAACCCGTAGATATATCGAATTTGCGGGTATATGGAACTCGTAAACTATCCCTTTGAAATTCATTTGTAAAAGTATATAAATTCACACGTTTATATCGAAAGGTACTTTTACCCGCCTTTGGATATATGAAACGCTCTACGAGCTAGAAGGTGCGCTGCAGCACTCACCGCGCCCGCTATCTTCACGGCAGCACCGCTCCGCACGAGAGTTAGAAGGCGCGTTTTGGCACTCGCAGCACCCAGCGACCTCCGAACGGCACCACGCCTTCGCCAAAACCCGAAACGCTCGAAAAAAGGTAAGGGCGAGAGGGCTCGGACTGCACAATCTTTAACTTGCGGAATGGCTTTTTTTTTTTGTTTCTCTTTCTCTCTCTCTCATGTTTTCTTCGTGTACCCGTCTGGCTGGGAGAGCAGGAATGAAGGAGCCGACATCCTCCAACTTTCGCCTTTTATTTTTTGTTGCTGTTTTGTGAGTTTTGATCAGCCAATCACAGCTCGCACCTTTCGCTGTTGCCCTCGCAGGTGGCCATCGCCTCGCGAGCACTTTGTCGCTTCCATTGTCGCGTCGACACCGCACGCGCAAGCTGCAGCATTTATATTTTGCGTGCGTGGTGTGCAAAGCCGCTGCGGACTTTTTGAATTGTCGACTTCTCGTGTCGCTATGGCTAGCATGAAGAAGCACAAGACCTTGACTTTGCGATGAAGTTGAAGGCTATTCAGCGTGTTGAGGCGGGCGAGAAATGTTTGACTGCCGTGGACGACTTCGGGCGACCATGAAGTAGCAAACGTCTGGACCCTGTTATGTGCACGCTTCTGCCCATGGGAACGTAGAAAAGGCACTCTATGCCTGGTTTTTAGAAGTGTGTGCGAAGAACATTCCGGTGGATGGCCCGATGCTGTTTGCTAAGGGCAAACGGTTTGCCGCTGCACTCAGTGAAACAAGTTTCCCGACAATACCGGGTGGCTTCACCAATTTAAGCGGCGCTACAACATCGTTGGAAAAACCTATTCTGGTGAAAGTGAAGCTGTCTGCAGCCAGTACTTCCAGCAGTGGATGACGAAGGAGTGGACAGAAATCTCCGCAAAGTTTTCTCCCGCGGTGATCTTCAATGCCAGATGAGACGTGAAGCTGGACACAGTGGTCAACTTCTTTCGCAATGTAGGCTTCGAGATGGTGGAACAAGCGGGAAGTCGTGAAGACGACGACGAGCACATAGACAACGCATTTTACAAGTAGTCGTCCCGCTTTTTGGCAGCTGTTCCACACAAAGCGTCTGCGGATGACTTTGTGCAATGTGGACTGCAATGTCCAGGCCGTTGTGAGCCTTGCTGATGAGGACAGAGTAGCTGCGGTCGCAGGGACCCCAAGATGCCCAGGCTGACAGCTCATGTGGCGTGGAAGATTGTCCGGACGATGCTATGGCTACATGTGCGTACTCCGCCACTGAAGTGGTGGCAGCGTTTGGCATAATTTGCCGTTATATCGGCCACATGAAGGAGACCGAGCTGTCACAACTGGACAGCCTTGATAAGATCGAGACTAGCATCTTCAACATTTCAAAAACGAAGAAGAAGGCCAAGATAAGCTATTTTTTTCATGCAAAAAAATCATTCTCTTGCGATGTGTGTGTGAAATCAGTTGTCATTATTGAATGCGCCTATTATAAGTGATGATCTGCTACAGGTAAGATCTCCCGGTCTCTATTTTTTTTATATCAAATTTTTTATATATCAAAATAATTCGCAATCCCTTTCGACTTCGATAAATCCATACTACAGACGTTTTGTGTGAAATTGCGCAAACATAGCTGAACCTCTCACTCATCTGACAAAAGATGTTCCCTTCGTGTGGGGCCCTCAGCAAAGAGCTTTCTCAGAGCTTCAGCAATGTCTTCAGACTAAGCCCTTACTCGGACACTACAACGAAGATGGCAACACTGAACTACACACAGACGCCAGCAACATCGGCATTGGTGCAGTCCTCATCCAGTCGCAAGGCGTCGTCGTACGTCCTATTGCTTATGCTAGCCGGATTTCATCATCTGCGGAGGCGAATCACACAACCACTGAGAAGGACTGCCTAGCTGTTCAGACCACAAATTCTAGTCTAAATTCAGATCGTACCTGTATGTTTGCCCGTTCAGAGTAGTTACCGATCATTATGCACTTTGCTGGTTGACGAACCTCGGAAATCCTTCCAGACGTCTGGCCAGGTGGAGCTTACACCTTCAGGAGCTCGATTTTACAGTCGTGTACAAGTCTGGCCTGAGGCATACTGACGCGGACTACCTTTTCCAAGCTCTTCTTACAATGGCGTCACGTGATCACGAGCTTGACAGTCGTTTTCTCTGTGCCGTTAGTGTATCCGACTTGGCTGAACAGCAGAAGAATGATTCCGAGTTTCGACAATTTATCGAATATCTTGAAGGCCGTAGTCCACGTCCGCCACCAGCATTTGCACCCTCGCAATCATCATTCTGCATTCGCAGCAATATATTCTATAAAAGAAACTTCGACGCTTACGCGACTGAGCCCCTGCTCATCGTCCCGCCAGCGTTACG
The DNA here is from genome assembly GCA_013436015.1 of Rhipicephalus annulatus. NCBI lineage: Eukaryota > Metazoa > Arthropoda > Arachnida > Ixodida > Ixodidae > Rhipicephalus > Rhipicephalus annulatus. The sequence goes on from WOVY01005441.1 coordinate 42,194, forward strand.
AGCCGATGTCTTGTCTGTCTTTCACGATGAGCGTTCCTCTGACCACTTGGGATTCACACGTACCTTGGCCTGGATTCACCAACACTACTACTGGCCTAAACTCAATAGGGACGTGAAGCATTACGTGAAAACGTGTCACGAGTGCCAGCAAGGTAAATCACCATATCAGTGCTCAGTCAGCTTTTTGAAGCCCGTCGCCCCTTCGACACAAACATTTCAACAAATTGGCATGGACCTGCTCGGACCTTTTCCCAAGTCTCACGACGGCAACTGCTGGATTGTAGTCGTTACTGATTACATGATGCGCTGCTGCAAAATAAAGGCATTCCAACGTGGCACCACGATTGAGACTGCTCCCTTTTTTATGAAGAACATCGTCCTTCGTCATGAAGCACCAGCAGTTGTCCTAACTGACCGTGGCGCAGCTTTTACCACCCGGATGACACAAGACTAAGCTTGTGCGAATATTCCAATGCTTTGAATATTCGAACAAATAGTTGAGTATTCAAATTCGCTTCGATTCGAACTTAAATTATCAAATATTTTCAAAGTATTCGCAATGAACGAATAGGTGTATATTAGGGGTGGACGCGACTTTGGGATCGCGAAAAATGGCAAAAAAATCGATTTATTGAAAATCAAGTTTTCAGTTTCTGGAACCCTTTTTCTATGCGACTCCAAAATATCTACACTGAAAACAGCGCAAAAGTGCCTCAGAAAATAGTTTCAGCTACCTAGGTAGCGAAACTTTTTTTGGAAATCGCGAGAAAACAGCGATTTTTGAAAAATTGTAGCTTCGCGATGGCGGGGCCGGGAGCCGGCTTCTTGGGCTAATCGGAAAGAGCATTTCTCCCCGTTTAACTTTCCTGCCTCAGCTGGCTCCTCCCTTTAAGAAAAAAATTCCGCCATATCCACGAAGTGAATGATGATGAGTGGGCGAAGCTCCGGAGGTAAACCTGGTAAACCATGAATCCTCTGTACATTTTGCCCACTCGATTTTATTACATCGCTCCCCCTAGCGTACGTCGCCGCACTAAATCGAACGATTGCCTTCAACCAATGACACGCGCCATATGTGACATCATTCCTATTTTATAAGATCTCGCGTCTTTCATCAACTACAAGTACCGCTTTCTAGTTTATAACATCTTGCATCTTTTCATCATCAGCTACAAGTACCACCATCTAGTAAACACTACAAGAACGAAACGAGAGGTGGCTACATACAGGAGACGGTACCGCCATCTAGTGAACACTGCAAGAACTAAACTAGAGGTGGCTACATACAGGGGACGGTACCGCCATCTAGTGAACACTGCAAGAACTAAACTAGAGGTGGCTACATACAGGCTACAGGGGACGCACAGCCCACGCCCTAAGGAGCTTCGCCCCTAAAAAGCGCACAAAATGCTAATGTTTGAAGGTCGGTTCGAGGCCCTTGATTCGCTGTGGCCGCCATGTTGCCTCAGCTCGCCTCGCCATTGGCCCGACGCTCCCTCCGAGAAATCGTCTGCTGCTTGTGCGTCGCGAGGACATGGCTCTTGAAAATCGCTACTTTGTTACGTGTTCACGGTTCGATGATCACTTAGGATATAATTACACTTTAGTTAGGAACCGTGGGAGGATGCGCGATCAGGTTTCTACGAGCGGGCACGTAGTCTACGAGCGAGGTGCGTCATCGGAGTTGTCTTTAGCCCTAACTCCACCGACAGCGAGACTGCGGGCAGGAACGACGCGCTAGCGCACTCGTGGCGACGTGCTTCTTCGCAAGCAATGAAGCTGTAAGCGGTGGCACGATCAGATTACTATGAGCGGCCGCACCGGATGCACGATCAGATTACTCCGAGCAGGCGCGCGGTCTATGAGCGCAGCACTTCATCGGAGTTTTCTTTAGCCCTAACTCCACTGACAGTGAGACTGCGGGCAGGAACGACGCACTAGCCCACTCTTGGCGACGTGCTTCTTCGCAAGAAATGAAGCACATCACTCGCTAGCTCCTCTGAACCACGTACAGGCATTTTACGCATCGGCAGCGGACCACACAATGAAGCTTGTCACCCCCTCCTCCCCCCCCCCCGCTTACTGCCAAGAATTGCTCAAAACAGCGGATAGCAGTTTTCCGCGCCGTCACTCGAAAATGTAATGCCAAGCGCAGTGCGCGCCGTTTTTTTTTTTTTTTTTTTTTTGTCATCGTAGTTACACATTTCACGCATCGTCACCGAACGCCGCCGGCAAGTGCATTACGTGCCGGCTGCACTGTCCACACGGCCGCGCACTCCACGGTCATATAGAGTGCTGTCAATAACCTTTTGAGATGCGACTAAACGTGCTTAGAGCCGTGCTTGGTATCGCCACGAATGTCTATAAGTGTTCTGAGGCAATGAAAGCCTCGTAGATAAGCGTTTCCGCAACTGGCCATATGATGATGCGTTTCACGGCTAGAGTGGCAAAAGAGCATGTATGAATCAGGGGCATGAATTTTTATATGCCCATTTCGCGTAATTAAATATACTGCTAAAAATTCCTGTGCCATCATTCTTCTGCCCATAACTTTGTTATTTGGAAAGAAAGCGTAGGCCGTCATGGTGTGATCCATTTTTCTGATGCAATAAACCTCTCTCCAAATAAAGAAATATTCAGTGATTATTTGTAATCAAATACTTAATTATGCTAATTGCAACTTAAGCACAAGAAATATGTATAATAACTTCAGTATATAGTCTTATTCAATAACAATCTTTTCTGTCATGCCTATCAAACCACTCCTTCATACCTTGGTTTGAAATCCATACTTGTTCTTTGTAAATCATGAAAAGGTGGTTATGGGGAAAAACAAAAGGCAACCAAGGCACACTGGTTAGAGACCAAACGCCTGAGAAGTTCAAATATCATGAGACAAACCTGAGATCACAACTTTTAGGTGTTTTAGAGACATAAAGAAAAGTTGAAACTTTAAACACAGTTTTCTCAATTCTGTTATTTTTGTTTGCATTATGCTCAGCTCGTGGAGCAGATATCTGGGCAACCACTGCACATATTTTGATTACGTTTATTTTGTAACGCTCCTTGAACTGTGCTTCAGGGGGCTGCAATCTTAGTTTTTCATTTTTCTCCTTAAAAAATTTTTTATAGGGTTTCTTGTTTGTGGTGCAAGTGTCTTCATTGCAGTGTCGCAAATAATTTTGTGAATGTAGCCGCCTTCAACATACATTTTGCTGTGCATACAGTAATAACCAACTATTTTTGTCATTTTATAAATCCTCCAGCCCCTCCAAGAGGTTTAATAAAAAAAATTTGTTTCTCATTAAGTATTTGTGCTATCGCCTCGAAATTTTTATGGATGCACGGTGAGGCCATTCTTAGTGTGTGCCAATTAGCATCATCATCCGACCAGAAACAAGAAATTTCATTGTCAAAAGCACGTCTCCCCTTCATTTGCATGTCATTGCCTGTATAGGTAGTTTCTCAACAATGTAGAAATGCGAAGCCGTGAAAGAACCTATCAAAGGAAAATTCGCTTTGCCGCGAAGCCCCCCTTAACAATACTTGCTGTACGTGGTCGGAAAACACTGCCGATCAATAGTCGAGGCCACCGAGAACACGCGAGGCAAATATTACAGCGCAGCACGTGACCTGTAATTCACAATAAATTTTTTAAATTGCTTTCTTCCCTCGGCAAATGACACTACAAGCTCAAAAATCACTTGTGCACAGCCAAAAAGGAATACACGGCTCTGGTCACAGCCACTGGCTGATTTGAGCATGGTGCTCTCGTCGTTACCAGGGCTGCCACTTGTCCACGAGTATGTGCGTGATCGCACTGAAAATCCACGTAATTGAAGGACAAAAAAAAAAAGAGGTGCTCAAGGTCACGAGGTGTATGTGTCGTACTTTCTTTCGCCATGCCATTCCTCCCAGCTTAACTTCTAGCTATTTCGTCGGGACAAGAAGAGAGAATGCAATTGCAGCGTGCGATAAATTTTTGGAACTCCGCTCGAACTGCACTGATTCTAGAAACTTTGCGGCGGTAAATTTGTGAGGCAATAAGCATGTTTACTGGCTCCATGGCTACTTAAAGTGTGACAGGGCCCCTTTAAAAGAACATGCTACCCTCAAATCAATTCTTTATTTTGTTAAGCTTGTTATGACAGCTTATATGCTCCAAGTATAATAAATTTGAAGACATTAAGTATCTTAGAGGTTATCCCTCGCATCCTACCAAAGCTACTACTCAAGGTTGTTTCGACTTCCTTTGAACAAAAAAAAATTGCACTTGCATAGAGCCCCTATTTCAATTCAAAAGAAATAATGTGCAGGTTAGTTAGGTCATGATAAATATTCCCTTTATTTTATATGTCATACATACCACTCGAGTTCGATTCGAAGTTATTCGGTCAAAATCACTATTCATTTCGAACCTAAAATTCACTATTCGCACAAGCCTACACAAGACGCCATGCAGCTTAGTCGAAAAACTACTGCATACCACCCACAGAGCAACAGTGTTACAGAGAGACTAAACAAGACTATCACCGATATGCTATGTACGTACGTGTACTAAGACCACAAAAACTGAGATGACATCCTCCCTTGTGTCACATCTGATTACAACAGTGCTGTGCAAGAAACAACTGGGTTCACATCATTTCAGTTATTTCACGGCAGGGAGGTCCCTACAATGCTGAATGCCATGCTCCTACTAGATAAGTCCCAGATTAGTGTCAAGACAAATGAATTTATCAGACTCATGGACGCGACTCGCAACCTTGCATTCAAACGAATCAGTAAGGAACAACACATCGACTCGCTGCACTACAACACTCTCGTCGTCGCAATGTCTGTTACTAACCCGAAGAACGAGTATGGTTGTGGACACCCATTCGACAATGGGGCCAGTCGGAAAAGTTGTTGCAGCGCTATTTTGGTCCCTATAAAGTTCTCCATCATCTCAGCAAAATGAACTACGAGGTTCTTGACAAGGACAAGGCTCGTCAATCCCGCCGTTCACAACAGCCACATGTCATCCATGTTTCGAGAATGAAACCGTTTTACCAACGCTGACTGTTCGTCAAACTCCCTTGTATAGACTTGTTGGAATTGTGAACATCCCCTAGTTAACTGGTTATTGTACGTGTTTTTTTTTCATCTCGTAATTAGCCCTGCCCCGGTGGTCTAGTGGCTAAGGTACTCGGCTGCTGACCCGCAGGTCGCGGGTTTGAATCCCGGCTGCGGCGGCTGCATTTCCAATGGAGGCGAAAATGTTGTAGGCCCGTGTGCTCAGATTTGGGTGCACGTTAAAGAACCCCAGGTGGTCGAAGTTTCCGAAGCCCTCCACTACAGCGTCTCTCATAATCATATGGTGGTTTTCGGACGTTAAACCCGACGACTCAATCAATTCATCTCGTAATTATGTTGTGACATCGGGACAATGTTCTTTGGGAAAGGGGGTAATGCCGATAGTATAAGTTCTGCAAGTATTGGTTTTATAGATGCTGGCAGGCTTGTACGTGCCGCTGTTAAAAGGAGAACGAAGACGAGCTTGCAGAAAAGACGATAAAGTCGTATTGTCGGTGGTCTATGCAGCCTGATGTCCTTGTGTACTCTACAGTTGTAGTTACAGTATAACGTGACAATATGTATTAAAGCTACAAATAATGGTTTAGCAAAATATTTAGTTGGGTGAGTTGGCACAACATATATGAACAAAGGGAAGCCTGACAAGAGGACTTAATAATTTGCTTCCTCTGCCTTCTTTCTCAAGTCCCTTTGTTCTTATGCTGAGCTAACATCCATTCCTTACACAAAGTAGCATGAGATAGCTGTACACAATTTCACCTCTCGCATCCAACATAAAATATGGAAATATAAGCACTTACATCATGATGTAATAATGAGGGAACTGATGTTTGCAACTCGCTGAGATCCCGATGAATTAGGTGAAACAGCTTTCCATCGAAGCATAGCCAAGGCGCAGCACTTGACACGCGCGACGGTTTTCCACAGACACAGAGGGCCATGGTCACACACTGAATCCCAATCATTACACATGTTGAGACGGAAACCAGGTCAGCATTGATCTCACTGTTCTGCTTGAAAAGAAATAACAATGCCATAATTAGAAGTATGTTTGGAAAGCTCAGGGTAATACACAAAAGTCAAGCTAAAGGGCCTACACATGACCTCTGCAATGAGTGCAATATGTCGACACTTTACCATGAGAAAGAAATTAAATGCATGCTTAGCAATTTTACAAAGTGTTAAAACTTGGAACAAAACCAAGGGCACAGCGGAGCAGGAGAGGGGACTTGTGTATCTTCTTCACTGTCCGTTTCCAAAAATTTTTTTATGCTGTCGTCGACCTTAGACTAAAATTCCCCATGCATGAAATCATCTAGAATTCTGACTAAAATTCCTTCTCACATTTGAGAAGATACTTCAGCGTCAGTATTGTGAACTTATAGGCTGGTTGATATGATGCCCAGACATAACTAGAGATATTTTTCCTTTTTTTTTGTGATCAGTAGGTTCTCGATAATTCAAACGCAAGAGAACCCCAGGATATTGTTTGAATTATCAGAAGTTCTCATACAATTACTTTTGGCAACATACCAACTTTTGTTGAACCATTCACCCATAAAAACCTAGAAATTTCGAAATTCCGGAGATTGGAAAAGAAGGGAGACAACACATGACAGAACAAAACTATCATGCATTATTATTGATTTTTCATGAAACTGAGTATGCTCCTGAAAGGATTTCAGAAAATATCGGCATTTCATTCCTCATCAAACTCCTCTCACAGCCCAGCTACATAATATACAACTCTGAAAGATAACCAGAATAGTCTTCAGATGTCATCAATCATAATGGTACTGTATATTATGGTAAGTGTGCATGCTTGTATAATAAAGGGACATAATGTGATGTGCCCCACGACAGCTAATAGCCCTTTAAATATCTTGGTATGCTTTTTTTTAAGACAGCATCAATGTACACCCGTCTGCAAAATAAGTCAGGACGTGCAAGCAACAACCGCAATCTGATAAAACTGAATCGCCGCACTTTCTGGCGTGATGAGTGCGCATGCGCGTCCTTTCACTTTCAGAACCATATCTTTTTACTCACTTGCAGCGTACCAAGTGATTACATGTAGCGTTTTGCACTATGCATCACTTTCTTTCTTCGATCCGTGACATGCTAAATTAAACGGGGGCACAGTGGCAGTGAATTGTATGGGACTCGCTCACGCCCTGATTGTCTCAGTAGTGAACCGGTGCTCCACACATCATTACTTCTCATCTTTGCTTGTGCCGTGAGGAAAAGAATGCGTGTGCACATAACATTAAACATCTTGTCACGCAGAATACGTTGGTTCGATCTCCAGGAGAACCGATATTCTTTATTTATTCACATTTACCCTGTGTTCTCACTCGTGGACAATGCTGATTTTTTGTGTTGTACCACCACCGCATATGTAGTAACCGACACCAGAGTTTTCGCGACACAGGAAAAGGAGATATTTCCACTAGCGCGTTAAATGCAGCTCTGTGTTGCCCCTGCAGCAAGACACGAACATTTTACCGTCACCGTGCCCCCGCCGAATTGAGTGCATCACTGATCGAAGAAAGAAAGCAATGCCTGGCGCGAAATGCTACATCTAATCATTGATCCGTTGCAAGCGAGTAAGTTGCAAGCGAGTAAAAAGATATGAATGCGAAAGTGAAACGCATGCACTCTGACCACGTCAGATGGCATGGCGATGCAGTTTTATCAGATTGCAGTCATCGCTCGCGCGCCCAGACTTATTTTTCAGACAGGTGTACAACTACATAAATGATTTGAGCATTCTTTTTCTTTATTCCTCAATCAATGCACGATTGTTCACACACATGCTTTGGCTGGTTTGAACACTTGGCAAACAGGTAATCTGCTTGAATGACTCAACAGCTAGAAGTGAAAAAGCTGTCAGATATTTTTTGCCACAAGCAATAAAGAATTTTGATTATTCGAACTTATGAAATACAGCTGTCGGAATGAAGCGGCTTTAAAGTACATTGAGAGCACAGTGACCCAGCCAAAATTTTTTAAATTGACCTACTTTCAAATATTAGAGCTTAAACTGTCATGAGTGTAGTTCATTTTCACATACATTTGGTGTGCATGCATATATTACTATATAAGCTATCTAGCTTATGCAGCCAGCTACCATGATCGTATCAATGCTTAAATGGGTCATGAACCACGTCTAAGATGTGTTTTCTCACCCATGCCTGGGTGAGAACACACATCCTGCATCTCCGCTAAATCTTGCAGTCGTGCGAGCCAAAGCGAGCTAACAAGCGGAGCATGAAGTTGCTATTTTCTCAGGCGCCCTCTTTCTATACGAAGGTCCACCCTCGCTCACTTGAAAGCTACAGGCTGCTACTATTTAACGTCAGAGAGCGAGTAGCATGCCATTGGCCAATAGCTAATATAAATCACGTGAGACATTTGAATCAAATGCACTTTTTGCCACAAGGTGCCGCCATGTGCCAGTGTCGTGCTCCATAGTCTGACAACATCACATAGCTACCACACTCAAGTGCAAAAATACTAACAGGAAAGAGCGAGTGTGTTTCATCTAGCATGCTCAAGATCATGATGTTGCACAGTAACCTTTTTTCCTTATATCCTCCCTGCTTAGGTTTCAGCGTGCCGAGAAGAGAGACAGCGCTTGAAGTGTACAACAATCACCACTGACTGAACTCATTCCTGGTGAATTCGAGGAATTTATTGCCATAGAAAATATATGGACACTCCCAGTTAATTTTTACAGTCACCGTCATGCTCCAAATATGTATGTGTGTATATACAAAAAAGGCACAAAGAAAAATAGATTGGAAGAGAAAAATTTCATAGCACCCAAGCGAGGATTCAAACCAGGAACCCCTTGGCTTGCATCACGCCGCATTAGACCACTCAGCCACATGACATGCATGCGCCAGGTTACCAATGCCCAGGTATTCATAGACACCAATTGCCGCTTGCGGTACACAGATCATGCAAGAGTGTTTTCTGTCACGTAATGGCATGCTTTTTTTTTCTGCCATGCACCACTCCTACATTTTCTTACAATTATGAATTGCCCTTGAGATGCGCATGAAAAATGGGCCCCTTTCTGTACCTACTTGCGAAGTGGAACGAAAGAGAAAAAGTACGCCACAAACACCGTATTCAGATGCCACCGTGTGGCAGAAGACACGGAGGGGTCATTCTGCACACCGCACTTTCAAAGAAAAATATTTTAGTGTCGGGTCCTGTGTTGTTGACACTTGCAGCATGTTGCTCAAACACAAAGGTATAACAACTGCAACAGTTTGTTAATTCACGCTTGTCCTGCAGGTACCTGCGTGTGAAGCATCCTTTTTTGTGCTTCAGTAGGAAGCTGCAAGTATCGAGCTCCTCGTCAATCTTCGTATAACAATCTTATTTCTTGATATTGCATTCATTGCTTCAACCTTGTGACAGAACTGTAACTTTTTTTGTGGCAATCAATTTATGATGTTATGAACTCTAATAATAGGTTTTTGACAAGTTTATTGTGGACGGCAAGGTCTTTATGTGAGACAAAATTAAAGAAAAGATAGTTCTTGCTCAAAAGAAGTGACACCCTACTTGGAAGACTGTCTCATTTTCTCGCAACAGCTGTCGTAAATTGTAGAGGCCTTGTGAATAAAATAGATGAATTCACTGGCTTAATTGAATCTACGAAGGCGGATATAGTGTTTTGGACAGGATCGTGGCTGATAACATTAATAAGTGATCGTGAGGTGTTTCCTGGCCACTTTAGCATTTACCACAATGATAGGGCAAGAACAGGCGGAGGGGTGTTTCTGTTTGTTCACACTTCTTTACGTTTATCTGAACTTTATCTTGTGCATGATGACGTAGAATCTGTCTGGTGCACGGTGACCCTTACCGACAACATGAAATTTATTGCCAGAACATTTTATCAACCGCCAAATTCTAACCCAGCCGTGTTACAGCAATCGTATGGCATAATTTCGAAGACATCGAATCAGTTTATTCTTGCTGGTTATTTTAATCTACCAAACTTGACATGGTCTAATAGAACACGTATCGCCTTGACTGGTTGTCGCAAAAACATTAACATGAATAAGATCATTGACACATTCGGTCTTACTCAATATGTTAGTGTGGCCACAAAAAACAATAACATTTTGGATTTGCTTTTTTGCAATTCGTGAAATATAGTAGACTCTGTTACATGTATTCCAGGTATTAGCGATCATCTTGCTATTGTAGCAACAATCAAGCATGCGATCAAAAGACCAAAGCCTCGCCGATTCATAAAGGTTTATTTTTATGACAAGGGCGATTACTCTGCTATTTTACAAGAATTATTTGCTCATTTGCCTATTTTCGATTGTCATTGCGAGAACGTCAATGTTTTACAGCTGTGGTTTCTCTTTAAAGAGAAAATCATGGAACTAATGAAGAAGTAAGTGCCAAGTACAAATGCGGAAAAATTCAAAAAATGTAAGAAGCCATGGGTGTCACTAGCAATTTTTAGAATAATAAGAAGACAATGAGTATACAAGGCATATAAAAGAACACAAAGTAAATATCGGCACGATAGGTTAGTGGAGGTAACTCATGAATATAAATCTGAAGTATGTAGTGTAAAGCATCAATACTTCAGTCGATTGAATGAAAGCATGAAAACTAGCCCCAAGCTTTTTTGTAGATAACTAAGCAACTGCAATGCTGATTCAACTGGAGTGGACAAAATTGTTCATGACAGTAAGATCTTGTCCAGTGACATCAATAAGGCAACGTGTCTCAATGATTTCTTTCATTCTGTATTTTCACCTGCGAAGGATACTGTGAAATTATTCGCACTGCTTGAGCCCCTTTTAGCAACTAAATCAGTAATGCCACTGGTTGAACTCCGTGTCAATTATATCGAATCCTTGTTAAAAAAATATAGATGAAACTAAGGCACCTGGCCCAGATGGCATTTCCCCCCACATATTGAAGTGCTGTGCCTGGTCAATTACATGTTATCTTTATCTAATATAGAAAAAAAACTCTCATTACTGGAAATCAGCCTGAAGACTGGAAAATGGCCTATGTGGTTTCTATTCATAAAGGTAGTTCCAAGAAAGAGGCCAACAAATACAGGCCCATTCCTTTACTATCAATTCTCTGCAAAATATTGGAGCACATACTGTATAAAGGCACAATGAAACACCTACTTCAACACAAATCATTAGTCGATGTTCAGCATGGTTTCCCGCAAAGGCCTGTCTTGCACAATGAAACCGATTGAATTCTACCACGATTTAGTGACTGAGGTGGACGATAATGAAAAAACAGGCTGCATTTCTTTTTTTTAGATTTCAGAAAAGCGTTTGATACCGTGTCCCACCCTTCGTTTCTTCACAAAACTGAAATGGCAAATATTGAAACAAGGTGCTAAAATAGATTTCCAGTTATCCGTCATAGCGTTGACAATGTGTTGTTCTGAATGGTGTCACTTCGTCTAAGATAGAAGTAACATCGGATGTCTCTCAGGGATCCATTTTAGGGCCACTGTTGTTTTTAGTTTACATTAACGACATTCCTGATGGAATATCCGCTGCAGTACATCTATTTGCTGACGACTCTGTCGTATACACAAAAATAAAAAATGAAAAGGACCACATTGCATTGCAGGCTGACCTTACCAAAACTACAATATGATGTGAGAAGTGGAAAATGCAACTTAACGTTAAAAAATGTGTTCATGTGTCTTTTACTAAAAAAAAAGAAAATGAATGAAACACATTTTCTGAATGGTGATGTCATGGAATGGTGATGTCAATGGCAACCAAAGTATAGATACCTGGGTGTAAACTTTGCGAGCGACTGTTCTTGAAATGCATATGTGCATGCTGTGGTTGCGAAAGTCCCCAAAACACTAAATTTCACTCAGCGTAATCTGAGATCCTCATCTGCTGCTTGAAAAATTACTGCTTATATTTCGTATGCCCGCCGGATTTTGGAATATGCGTGTTGTGTGTGGGATCCACAACAAAAGCCTTTGATTGATCTCATTGAGAGAATGCATAACAGAGCAGCAAAGTGGTATAACCGACGCGACAGCGGTACCGAAATGAAAAACGTGCTGGGATGAGAAGCACTGTATTTTCGCAGGAGAAAATGGCGCTTAAAATGTTATTTCAGATATACAACAAAAAGACTAGCATTAACAAAGACAAGTACTTTAAGCCGCCGTATCATCTGTCCAAAAAATGCAATCATCCCTTAAAATTAAAGAATACCGGACTAGAATGAACTTATCAGCATATTCTTTTTGTTCACACTGTAGTACAGTGGAATCATTTGTCTTGCGACCAAGTGTGCTGCAATAACGAAGATTTATTTTTTCAAGCTGTAAACCCCTGCTTACATGCTTTTTGGCAAAGCAGGATATTCCTGAATAAATAAATAAATGAGATCGTTCCAACGATTACCAGGAAAAGTGGTTCATGACCCCTTTAACTGCGCTTGCACAATTATGTACATACAAGTAATAATTAATTTAACTATTTGCATGCATCTGAACTCACGGGGATTCGCCTTTTTAAAAGCTCAAGTTTTGTCCCAGATGGCAGGATGCATTGCAGGATCAAAGCATGAAGCTCTGGTTCCTTGATGATTCTGGCTCGAAACAGATGATGCAGCACACAACAAAACACCACATAGGTGGGAGGGAGCATGCTGATCTCCTGAATCTGGTTCTCCATTTCCAAGCAACCACAGAAGAGTCGCCAGCGCACAAGATGCAAGGATGGGTCTGGAGACCAGAGGTGACTGAGCTGTGGTACTCCGCCTGAGGGAGGGGAGTGGTGACAAAAAAAGAAAACACTTTACAATGACGGTACTAAAATACTGGACTTCACTAATGACATCGTAAACATCTTTTCGTGGCACAGTTCTATGACAAGTTCATTCAAACTCCTTCACTAGGCTTGATTCTTTGTGTGGTGCCCTTGATGATTGCTCTTGAGTTCTAAGTCAATAATGTAGTCTAATTAAAAAGTGCACTAAATAATAGAGTACTAAAAATTATTGGTCCTTCATCCTTTACACCACGCTCAGGGCCTTTAAGGATATCGTACACAAAGAAAAACTGGAGGTGACCCTAGTCCTTTAGCTCAGCAACACAGTCCCACAGTACTTGTGATTTCATATTGGGATTGTTGAAGCAAGGCCACAATCTTACAAGACAGAAAGTGAATCTGGAGATAATATATGGCGCTTTTATGACAGAAGGGCCAGTACTGACCAAAGTGCCAGGTCATGACACAGGATGTGATTAATGACAATGTTTAGTGACTGTATAAGGGCCTAAAATTTTTAGCACTAATAATAATAATAATAATAAAATAATAATAATAATAATAATAATAATAATAATAATAATAATAATAATAATAATAATAATAATAATAATAATATCTGTTTATTATCTCAAAACTATGAAATGAGAGATGCCACAGTGAAGTGCTCCAAAAATTTAGACCATCTAGTGTTCTTCAATATGCACTGACATTGCACAGTACATGGACCTCTACCATTTTGTATCGGAAAAAATACAACCGCCACAGCCAGTGTCAAACCCGCGAGCTTCGATTCAATACCTAAGCAATGTACCTAACCACTGATCTACCAAGGCCGATTTACAGCTACAATGTTCTTTTATGATAAGAACAGATACGAAGGAGTAGGTATCTGCCATTTGTAATTCAATGACTTTAAATTGTCAAAGGCTAAAATCTGTGTGTTCGTTCATCCATGTCAGACTTCTCTCCTTCTGATCTCCTGCTGGATGCACAGACTTTTGTCGTCATACAGGTATGCTGAGACCAGTGTGTTGTGAGGGCACAAAATGCCTTTAGGGCGTGGTGCGTGTAATGGGTTACAGTGACTCACCCATAAAAATGCAATGCATGCCATTTACCGTATTTACTTGTGTAATGAACCCACTCACATAATGAACCCACCCCCATCTTGGTCCTTGAAAAAAAGAAAAAAATTTTAATGTATCTGTTCATTTTATTTTGGTGTAATAGCCAGTGTCGTTGATGATTGAAACAACGTTAAATCAAGCCGTTTTATCACAAAATAACGACGCACTAAAAGTCAGAACAAAGTTAGGCAACCAAGCGAAACAATTGCAAGAAGCGCGAGCCCGAACGACGTCAATCAAAATTGAAAAGTCGCGCCTTTCATGGTAGAACACCATCTGTCGTATGCCGAAGAAACTTTTTGCTTGCTGGAGCATCGGAACCAAGCGGCTGGACGACACTTCGGCGTCGATCCGTGTGCATTCGTTACAACAAAAAACAGGAAGAGCCTTGGGCTATAAAAAATATTTGTCGGTCATTTTGCGGGCCAAAACAATCATGCAAAATTTTTGCTGTTATAACTTCTGTGACCTTTTTTTTTCCCACCTAATCAACCCTCCCCTCAAATTGGCATCAACATTACTGAAAGAAGGGTGGGTTTATTACAGGAGTAAATACGGTGTGCCAGTCAGTAATCGTCATAACTGAGTGAGTGGAGGGAAGATCTTTTGAAGGTAGCATGAATAATGGCAACAGTCTTCAGCTACATAATTTATTATATATAGAAAATTCTATAAGGAAGCAATGAAAGAAAATAAAATAACTGTGTGCATGAGGGAACCACTAATGAAATGCCATTCGTTATATTATTATATCTTGCTGCACCTTTTTGTTGTTTTTTTAGCTAGGTTAGCCAGAGTTAGCTGGAAAACACAGCAAGTGCATGTAAATACTAATTATCGTAGACATAGCATGCAGTTCTTCTGAAGTGAAGTTCTAACCTTGAGGAGTAGAGTGCAGCAATTTTTAGACTATTAGAATGAGCTAGGACAAGTAGAATTAACAATCTTTACAAGTGGTCAATTATTGCAAGAATTCAGGACAAGTAGGATGCTAATCATTACTGTAAGTATCAAACTAGCCAAGATGATATAAGAGACCTACCTTGAATATGCATAGAAGCAGTTGGCACAGCCTCATCTACAATTCCAATGTATCCAGGGTATGTAACATGCTCCCTTATAATCACTGAATTGTCGCCTCGGAAAAGGATCCAGTATATTCTTTGCCTGACCGACCTAAAGCAGATATGTGCTGGTATATTTAGACTGAAAAAAAAAAAGGTAGAAAAAAAATTAACATGTAAAATGTCGACACATCATATGTGTAGCTTTACGTTACCAGAAAATATAATGGGTGATTTCAGATAAAAACAAACAGGAGTCCTCGTCACCATAACAGATTTTGATGTTTTCAACTATGAACAATCAATCTGAAGTTATTTTTGTGAAAAAATAACTTTTTTTGCAAGTGTATGCAGATAAAAAATACATATACAATTTTCAGCTGTCAAGAACTTTTTTTCACCACATTCGCAATTTGTGCAGTCAGAGTGGACTTAGCCCACTTGTTGACTACAATATTTTTTCTCATCAGAGAACACGTGAAAATGCAACCTTATATGTATTTTTTTTTTCTGTGGACAAGATTTGGAGAAAAAGTCCCGAACACAGTGAACGGCTAAAAGTGTTCATATATTAGGAGCACTTTTGCACAGGTATACATGACCAGGTATACATGCACAGGTATACATGACCGAAGCAGGACATTATCAATATGATTCCAATCATGTTAGTTGAACCGCCTAAAATTATCACTAGTAATCAATCTAGCTGCACTAAATAAAGAACCTTCCGTGCGTCAAGAGATGCAATAAAATGCTGCTAATTCGTTTCTGTTTGATTCTTGAAAAAAAGATCTGCCGGACGTTACTATGGGGAATGATGCCAGTGGTTCAAAATTTAATTTTCATGTTGTTAAACTTAGAGTAACTGTATATGGTCCCTACAGGACCAGAGTAGCGCATAGGTCTGCCAACTTGCCTGGCTAGCAACCACAGCTATGCGGTAAAGTCGTCCTCTGTTTTTGCAGGTGATACGCCTGCCGTGTTGTATATCGACATACTTGGCTTGCATCATTCACGCAATGTTTCAAGTACTTGAAGGCCACTTTTTTGCCCGATTGCGATGAAGTGCAACGTAAGAGCCAACTAAATAACATGGTAAAAAAATGTGACATTCTTGCTCAGAGAGTGGCGAAAAGTGCAGAGCGAAGATTATCAACTTCTTTTGTCTTGCGGCATTCTCATTTTGTGCATTTTCAGAATTTTTGACCAGACAACAAGCAAGAATATTCAGTATTCACATCACGCTGATGAAAAGCGACATTAATTGATTTTGTCATTACATGAAATTACCTGAGTAGTGAATATAAGCAATGAAGAATTATGCCTGATGCTCTTGAAGTGCGTAAGAGTATAGCGACGCACTCTTCGCACAATTCGCATTGTGTGATGCATGATTGTTACTTCATTGTTCAAAAATGCTTTATTACACATGTTAACACAAATCCTTACTCAATATGCAGCCTACATAAAGTCAGTTTAAAGTGCAGTTTGAAATTTCGGCTTAGCTTTGCAGTAGAGTACTGTAATGCCACGCAAAAGATTCGAGTTCGATTCCCAAGTAAGAAAAGAACGTTTTTTTACGTAGGTTTTTTTTTTGGTGCAATAGTGGTTACAAACATTGCCGGCTGTGGTGCGCACATAGAGCTGATCCGCAGTCACTTGCACACATCCATGAACCAGGTTCAGAAAAAGCGCGAACACTAGACAAATTCGCTTCAAATTTGACTGGTGATGATTTGCGCCAATGCAGCGGCGGTGTTGGAAAACACAAAAGTGGCCTGAGCGTCAGCTTCTCTGCAAAGCATGGTTGCTGGCGGCATTCGAAAACAGTAGCGCTTCTCTGGTGCCGTAGGGACCATATACAGTTACTCTGGTTAAACTGGACAAGTGGTGAACCAAAATATCTGCCATCCCAGAGCTCAATGCTGCATTTTTCCAATGAAAAATAAAACCAGCTTCCTTCAGAGTTCCATTTTCTTAGCTTTTTAGCTTCATTTTCTTAGAGCTCTATTTTCACAGCTTTCATTTCTTGCGCAATTGCCGCCAGTCATCCCTATACCTTTCCACAACAATTAAAATACAGTAGACTCGCAATAATTCACTCTGATAATTCATATGTTCGGTTAATTCAAACAAAATTCAATTTTTTGGTTGGCCCTCCTTTCTTTCAATGTATTTAAAAGCCTCTTAATTCAAACTTCATTACTCAGTTAATTTACACTTTTTGCAGTTCCATGCCACAAAATATCTGCTGCTATCCCATTACTATTTAAAAATTTTCATGCTTACCTATATAATCCTAGCAGTCTAAACATGAAAAATAAGCACCTCAGGCCTTCAAGAAAAAAGGCATTGCTAGTAAACAAATGTTTGAAACAAAGCACACACATGATAATCCGTGATGCTTTTCAACTAGTATAGAGAGTTTTGTGCTGAAAGCACATACCTAAAGCAAAAAAGCAGTTGGCGATTCATGATTTCTTCAAAAGGTCTCATCAGCAGTCAAAGGCCAATAAACTTGTTAGGGTTTAAAAACACTTTAAAAAATTTTAAATGTGATGAAATCAATGCCTGATCATAATGTGTGGTGTCACCTCACCCAAATTCAGAGGTTCCTTTCAGTATGAATCAACGAGAGTCAACTGTATAATCATTTCAGAGGCATTGATGAGTGCCATAAAGCTGTTCATATCTGTCTGCATGTCATGCCGACTTTTATAAGTGACTTTTTGTAAATGTTGTTAGATAATAAGATAATATATGGAGCACATTAAAAAAATGTTGTATGCTTACTTAAATATAAAATAAACCAATAGCTTTACGGCACAGAATTGACTCTTGTGAACATGCTTATGCAAAAATCTTGAAATTAGATCCCATCTGTTAATTTTAGGATGACAATGAGTCTATTAATTGCTGTAACTTATAAGCTGTAACAGAGAGCTAAAAAACCAATTTCAGTTATATCAGCACAACAAATCACATCTACGTGCCAAATTTCATTACTTCATCTTTAAAAAACGACAAAGATAGTTTTCATTGTCACATCCCCCCTTAAGAAAGGGTTAGAAGAATACGGGGGTTAAGAATAATATAGTTCAAATGAAGAAGAATTGCACATGGGCCAGACACGTAACAGGTAGGCAGAATAATTGTTGGTCATTAAGGGTAACTGACAGGATGCCCAGAGAAGGCATGAGAGGGAGACAAAAATTTAGGTGGGCAGATGATATGAAAAAGTTTGCAGGTATAACGTGGCAGGAGAGAACACAGCACCAGGTTGATTGGCAGAACATGGAACCCCAAGACCGCATATCCTGTATGCCCAAAAACAATGACTTTCCACAAGTCATTTTTCCTTCAGACAGCGCAAGACGGGAACGACCTTCCCACTTACATCACCATTTCATCTCAGTTTGTCCAATTCAAAACTACCATAAAAAGCCATATTTTATCTTTTTAATTACGATATACTGCCGTTTTTCTATTTTCTTATTACTGTTAGCACTCCTTGTTTTGCTTTTTTTTTTCTTCATCTATCATGGTTTTTTTTTTGCCCAGCTCTCATGTAATGTCCCTTGAGACCCTTGAGGTACTAATAAACGAACAAATAAAAAGAGGCTTTTCCTTTCCAGTAGGCTTATTTAGGCTGATGTTGATTATGAGAACCAAAGATTCCAAGAAATTTTTAAAGCCTCATAAATCCCTCTTATACACTCTAAACCAGTCTAAATTATAACTTATGCATTCAGGAGTTCTAATTTTATTTTCTGTTTATCTCAAAGTAAATGACCGACAATGACGAATGAATGCAAAAGTAAAATTTGAATTTTGTTATTTAATTTTCCTTTCCCCATAACCCCACCATGGTCAAAATGTGTTCCAGCCCTTTCACTCGGGTCACTGAGACTTACAAAAAGTTCTAACACTTTGACAAGGTGACTTTAGAAAATTATGTAGCACATCTCTAACGAAATATACCGACCTATGCCCTAGCCTAAGCCACCATAATGTGCAATGTCAGCATGAGCAGATGTGGGTAATCCACGGTGACAAAATCATAAATGTCCAGTTTGGAATTTTATGAAAACACAACACAGTATACAGTTATTTCACCATAATATTCTTGTATCAAATATGTCCAATATACATAATGCACCCTTGAGCCCATAGGTGTTCAAGCACATTTCTCTAACTACAACCCATCTTTCCCACACTCTAAGGAGATATGCAGCTTTCACTGCACATACCAGTCTCCTCTACATAAACCTTCACGTCTACAGCTTTTTGCAGCAATGTGCCCAGACTACAAGACAGTTTCCATTGCAAAGCAGGGGATCTTACATTGGCTGCTCCATGGTTTCTCCCAGGTAAATTTCTCGGCCATAAAGTACTTGCAAAACAAATGGAGGCATTTGTGCCTCTTTGTACATTTTGAAGGCCAGATGCCAAGTGGCTGGCTCAATTCCAAATGGCACCGCTAATTCAGGGCATTCTTCCTTTGCACTGTACATTCGAACACCCTTGAGCAACAGGTCCAAGTCGACGCCAATACACCTGGCTACAGCAATATCAGGAATGGCCCTCCAGCCCTTCTGACGGATCAGAGCAGCGATCTTCTCAAACAGGTACGCATGACGATTATAGCTGTAAGCAGCAGAACCTGAAAAAACAAACACCACAATCCCCACAAGTTCAAGTGAAAAAGCAAAATGTTATTACTGCAGGCGGAAAGCTGAATCTTTAGGCAAATTCTCCGAGAAAATAAGTGTATGCGTTTCACACGGTATGAACAGCAGTGACGAAATTCCCAAGCATGAATCTTTCATTGACAGGAAATTCACACATCAGAAAAGAAGTGCAGAAAGGGGCAGCTGCTATTTCTTAGTAAAACAAGCATGCTAATGAAAACAATAGTCTCGGCAAGTTTTTCAGGTGGGCTGCCAGTATGATGATAAGAAAAAATACAAGAGAAATGCCATTCACTAAAAAAAAAAAGAGTGTGCAGAATGATTGTTGGCTGGTTTGTTTATTGGGTTTAACGTCCCAAAGCGACTCATGCTACGAGAGATGCCGTATTGGAGGGCTGCTTATTTACTTCTTGTAAATCCTTCTAAAGTCTAAATACCAGTAGCTTATAGTTGTCATGAGTTATGCACGTATCATTTCAATTTTTTTGAAAGGTTACGAACCTATAACTTCCATGCTTTAGTTTTTATATTTTTTAAACTTGAACGAAGGAGCACGTGGCTTTCAGCACTACGAACGTAGCCCAGTGGCACCTCAGAAGCACTGCTGGCATGTTTGACGAGAGTAGGCTTTCTGATATGTGGGGTTTAACGTCCCAAAACCAACTTATTATTATGAGAGACGCCGTAGTGTAGGGCTCCGGAAATTTCGACTACCTGGGGTTCTTTAACGTGTACCCGAATCTGAGCACACGGGCCTACATTTCCGCATCCATCGGAAATGCAGCCGCCGGAGCCGGGATTTGATTCCGCGACTTGCGGGTCAGCAGCCGAGTACCTTAGCCACTAGACCACCGCGGCGGAGCCAGAGAGTAGGCTTTCTCTGCACACAATGTGATCAAACTGCTTTGCATGTCCTCCGCAAAGCGTTTGCAGAGTCTCTCTTACCCCTCTGGCCATGTGACCAGCATAATGCCTACTAATACAGTAGACTCTCAGTAAACGAAAATCTGTTAAACAGAACTGCTGCTTAAAGGGCTACTCACCAGGTTTGACAATTTTGAGCTGATAAGCGCAATGTGTACATAGGGTATCACGATCACGTCTGATAAAATTTGCAATGCTACGCCATGTGAATCGGTCAAATTTCAAGATGAACGCTGCTCTCCCTTCTTTTCATGGGCGCAGGCGAAGAGAATGAGGGCATGACATACGCGTAGGCATTGACCTCCGTACACGGCAGTGCTGTGACGTCGGTCATCTACGTAGACGACTGTGCTCCGACATTGCCAACAGTAGCACAAGAGATGGCAAAAATGATTTCACATGACATGCGTAGTTTATGTAATTTGTTGCTTGAATAGATGAATAAAACTTGGCATTAATAATGATATGCAAGAAGAAAATGTGCATGTCTTTTCCACTTTTCCCATTAATTGCAACGAGATGCGAGGCTAATGTGCCTGCATTTCGCATGCGTTCGTGTCCCAGCGGTTGGTGCATAAAGCAGACGCCTGTCCTGCAAAAGAAATCAATGATCCTGCGCCTTCGAGCACTCAATATGCTCATCTATTCTACCCTGTACACGCTGACCGCGTCAGAGCCAGCGTTTCCAAGCCATCCCGCAGAAACAGGAAGTAGACCACAAAATAACGCTGGTCAACAAAACAGCGCTGATCGTGTGCTCAAGGATTGGGCTTTTCCAGACACGTCGTGCGCACATGACCTCAAGGCCGGATGCCAAAGAGGGTAGGGAAGAGATTTGGCTTGCGAAGGCTACGCGGGGTGAGCGGCAAGAGCTTCCAGCTCACCTTCTAGCATTTCCCTTTCGCGCTGTTTCAAAAAAAAAAAAAACTGTTTTTTCAGCTTGTAATGAACCGAATGAAAAAATTTTTGTGGCATAATGCTCTTCATCGGACACACAACAACTTTCATGATCTAATTAAAATTTGTTATGGAGCCTGGCGAGTGGCCCTTTAAATTGAACAACTGCCTTTGATATGAATGGTTTCGTCCGTGTATACTGCACCCTTGTTCATCTCTCTTGTAAACGGAACTATTGTTAAGCCAAACATATTTTCCCCAGTCGTGTCAGGTTCTGTTTTAATGAGAGTGAACTGTACTACTATGACAATAACAGCACAGGGTAGGCCATAACAGCTTTGTTGTAAAAGCTAAAAACATAGCTCCTCAGTGAAATCTATCGAGTTCTTAAATACCTATTAGATAAGTATTTTCCAGGTGTTTATGCTCTGCTGTCACTCCACATAGCAGATTACGAATATAATTACATGACATTATGCACAGAATTTAAAAAATACTTTATCGTTAACATTTACAGGGAATAAAATTAGATTATGTGTATACTGAACACCATAGGCTCCTGGAAATGTTTACTGTTAGAGATCCAAGATGGTATGGTCACTCTCAGTGTGTGCTGTGACTTAAACCTTGTGGTTAAAGTCCAAAGTGTGTACAGTGCACTTTGTATGCCAAAGCTCCATACCAGCAAACATTAAGTTGCCATTTCAACCATGGGCACTGTGTTGAGACTCATACTGATTGTGACTGTACATAATTCTTGAGTGTTGCCAGTACAACTTGTTCTCATGTAAGTGTGTTATTAGGTTGCCTGTATGGACAAAGGGGCTCTGATGTCATTTCCGCATGGGCTAAGAAAAAAACAGGCGACATTGATAATGTAATTAACCTTTAATGTACTTCACTGTGTTAATTCAATCAGGCCAAGAAAGCCGGCACAATTTAATAATTCGCCATTTTCAACTAATGCTAATTTTGAACTAAAAAGTCCCACAGAGGGGGTAAAAAGGAGACATGAAGCATATCCAAGTATGCTAAGAGAAAGGTTTTGCCAGTCGATCAACCATGAAGATCATGAAATATAATTTCGCATGAACATTCATCTATGTGGACTATAATTAAGGACTGCATCATGCGCATTCTACCGGCTCTAAATGATATGTTATGCTTTTACTAGATCACACTCTTATCATTTTCATGCCTCAAATGAACAACACTGTCTGCGAATTTTGGTGTACACTTGAAATCCTGGCAAAGTAAAAAAAAAAACAGAAGTTTCTCATCCATCAAAATGGTTTACACTATCCAAATCCATAACTATATTTCATAATTTGATACAGCTCAATAAAAAGTAATTGAAGCTAGAAGTAACATCATAAACGACACCCATTCAACACTCTGTGAACTTGGTATGTAGTACATAGCACCCCACATCTATTCTTGCAATTTAAATTACACTTCTTTCCATCAAGGTGCACATTGTTTTTGTTTTTTTCATTTATTGTAAGCTGGAAGCAGAATGTTCAGTTCATCTAGACTCCATTTGACTCGCGTGTTGTCGGGAGTATCCATAGAGACTCCCGACAACACGCGAGTCAAATACTATAGCGCAGCACGCGACCTGGAATTCACAATAAATTATCAAAGTCATCTAAAAATTGCTTTTTCTTCTCTCCACAAATAACGCAAGACGCTCAAAAACCACTCCTACAAAGCCAATCTAACAGCCATTGGCTGATTTGAACATGGCACGGTAGGTTGTTACAGAGATTGCCACAGGAGGCCGCTACTTGTCCACGCGTGCCGGCGCGATTGCACTGAAAAAGCTGCACATTTAAAGGGGAAAAAAAGAACAAAAAGTGCTCAAGGTCACAAGGCACGCCTGACATATTTTCTTTGCACCAGCCATCCCTCCCTGCTGAGCTTCCAGTGCTTTCGTCGACACGAGAGAAGAGAGAATGCAATCGCAGCATGCGACAAAGCTTTGCAACACCTCTCGCACTGAACCGATTCTAAACATTTTTACGGCGTTTAATTCGTGAGGCATTAACCTCTTCCAGTGAATTCATTCCATGGTTACTTGAAAAAAGAGTTTCAGGGCCTCTTTAAGGTGATGGGGAAATAGCGATGTAGGGTCGGCACGAACATCACACAGGGTGACCTACACTGAAAGGTTCAATTCTGGACTTTGCTCGCAATGTTTAAAATTATTTTCAAAAAAAAACAAATAACTTGCAGTTATATCGTTAGACAGATATCACCAGAGTACTAAAGTGACTGTAAATTGAAAAATTTATCGAGATTGGAGGACATCTAAAAATTGCCAGAGTACCCCTGTGAGCCTGAACTCTAATTATGAGCCGCCTGTATCCACAAGTTTGGAACACCAGATGTTAGACACATTATTTAAACCATGGTGAACAAAGGTTACACATTAAAAATAAATGTAATGAAATAGTCAAATGTCACACTAAGCAGACGAGGTACATACCAAGTGTGTGATGGAACGATCTCAGTTGCTCCTTGCTGACAGTGTCGTTGCCAGCAAGGCATGCGAAAAGGGGGAGGAGCTCACGATGAAGACCTAGGTGTCGAGCAAGAGCCTCAGAACTGTAGGCACGAGTCTCAAGTCTGTCAATGTCTAGGTGCAAGCACGAGAGATACAGAACTCTCAAGTTGAATATGGCGAAGTCACTATCCTGACCCAATATGGCAAAGCATTCTGGGTGACACTCGGCATAACGACACACCTCAGTGTCGCATTCTTGGACTGTATAATAAACCTGCAAAAGAGTTTGAGTGACCATTGGTAAACAAGCAGTGCTACTTACAAATGTTAATTAAAATATCTGACTAACATACTTTGCATGATGTTAGGTGCCTGACGATGAAGCACAATGTGTGCGCGGTTCCATTGGGACATGTAAACTTGCCACCACCTGTCCAGCAACCAGCTCGAAGTTGCTCAAATGTCCTCATAATTTCTTTAGTCTGTTGCTCTCGTCGAGTCCTCCATGCTCCCACTTTTGCATGACAAACCCATCCATCAAAAAAAAATACCAAGTCAATGCCTCTCTCTTGAAACGATCTCACGAGTCTCTGTCGGAAGAAAAGATCATATTCGATATTACAGCTTTACAAATCTTTGCAACTTACATTTAGAGGGGATGAATAGCAAACAGAAGTGTGCAACTACTACTGCCCATGGCTCGGATATTTTAGATGCGGAAGCATCTTATACTCGCGCCTTGTAGTGCGCCGTCCGCGCCGTCCGCACCGCTTCTCGTACATTCGACAGCTGACGCGCGCGCATGCGCCGTCGCGCCGTCGCCCACCATCTGTGCCGCGCGCGCTTCTCCTTCGAGAACATTCGACAGCTGACAGCGCATGCGCCGTCGCGCCGTCGCCATCTGTGCCGCGCGCGCGCTTCTCCTTCGAGAACATTCAACAGCTGACAGTGCATGCGCCGTCGCGCTGTATATATACTCAAGGTCGGCGCTCGCTCGCTCAGTTGCCGCTCGTCGGTTGGTTTGTACGGCGCGTCGACGTCCAAGGTCGCGGTGAAATGAATTCCAACGAATCCACAAACACAATGATCGACGTCCCTTCGACCAGCGCCGTCCTTTCGCATACGTGTGTACGTGTTCACTCATTTAACACCCCCTCCTACAACCACGTTAACCAATTTAGCCATCGACCCAAGCAAGTCGCACTTTAACACCCCGTTAACCAATTATATGCTCCGCATCCTCCTCAGTGTTCCCCCGAGGGAAGCTGCGGGCAATTTTTTTTTAAAGCAGACTCCATAAAATTTTGCTAGTAGCTTGATAGGACATCTTACTTGATATCTTGTAAGTTTGGCAACAAAATACAATGCCATTTTAAATATAATAAAAAATATATCCCCTTACTATTTTTATTTTGGAAAGAACATTTGTGAAAAAAACTCTTCATGTAAAATAATGAAATCTCTTCTGGTTATTACATGTGCCCAGGGTATCTTTCTGAAACAAAGTAATAATTGTAGGCATGATCATTCTTTTGTTAAAAATTTAGACGCTTGATGACTAGAACTTTAGGGCTTTCTTCTTCGAGAAAAACTTTTGTAAAAACACAATTTTGGTGGCAACACTAATATTTTTTTTTTTTTCAGAATGAGTGCATGCTATTCAAAAAGAAGTCACAAAAGTTTGTACTTGATAGCTGCAATAGTTGCAGAGAAAATGTTCTTTTTCTGATGAAAAGTAGTGTTTGGCGAAAATTCCATTTAAAGTTCAAGTTGCCGCGGTGCAGACACAGGATCAAGAGTGTTTAAGGCCGTTTTTAAATGTGTTCCACTGCGCACGAAAACATGTTACTTAGTGGAAGCCCTTCTCAGTAATGCTGGAATACTGTGCTATGAAAACTAAAAAAATAGTGATTTTGCCCTCCCTCCCCCTTAATAGGACACAATAAATGTGACGACAAAAATAAAATGTTACTGAACACCTACTTGTAACAAGTGTCAACCAAGACAACAATGAACTGACATCAATGCCTCTCAAACAAAAGCATGCAACTAGCCCACTTTCATAATGAATCCGACAAAGGCCAATGATGCTACTTTATTAAAGTGGGGTGGCTAAAACTAACAATAACATCATTACGGTATGCCTTCCGTTACACATTTCACAAATATCCTGGTTAATACAGTGCATGTCGATTTTAAAGGAGATTATGTCATTTATGTCATTTCTGCACATAGAAAAATGCATATGAGAAAACTGTTAAGCACTCCACATCTTCGTTTCTAAGACAACGGCACAAACTTTTTGCATAGTTGGGCCACAAGCGTCGTAATACATTGACTTTGGCCAATGAAACCCTCAGCGATTGGCTTGACATGTGAAAATTTGTTAACGCTGTGCAGTCCCCCGTGGAGCACCTCTTGTTCAGTAACTTGCATGGTTCTGGAGCATAGTTTAAATGCCACTGGGAATTTCGGCCCCAATATTTTTGGGACCAAAGCACTCATGATGATGAATCAGAACATCATCATTTTGATTTCAAATAAGCCGTAGTATGGACATAAAAAAAAAAAACACTAGCTACCGAAAGACCGGGCTTCAGGACACAAATGAAGTTTTGTGAATGAATGAAAACCCCTCTCTCTTAGCCATTAAAGGGCCCGTAAACTACCTCTAATATTTTTGCAAGCATTTCAAGTAAACGCGTGCATCGTGCGCAGAATTCCATCGCGATCAACGATTCTACACGTGGCAACGCTACGAGCCACCAGGGCACCACAAATTCTAAGAAACAATGCCTCCTTCTTTCCGGGCCTTTCGGGCTTGCGCGTGATGCGCCGTGCCACATCTCTCACACGCTGAGCCAAATATGCCAAATATGCTGCGATTCGTCAAGCAAGAGCCTATGACTTTCGGTCAGTCTCTTTGTTGTTCTTCGTGTTGCCCGCGTGCGTGCAAACGTGTGGGGCATGACGTGTCCCCGTACGAGTCCATCGCATTGGCGATCCTTTGAAGACATGCTGCAACACAGGGTTTATACTGACACGATTATGGCAGCCACTATTCGCATACAAACAGGCAGCTACAACGCAACTGACGGAGTCGACGGCCCGAGCCACGACAACCGGATGTAGACGGTGTTTCAAGCACCATGTCAGTGATGACGTATGCCATGCAAGATTGGGAGGGGCACTCGGCAAGAGGGCAATGTGGCGTGGAAGAAGATACTAGCGGAGGGGAGTACAAGAGAGAGTGAAAGGTGTGGTCATCACAGTTCCGATAATCAAACGCGTCTAACTCCGCTATTACTGCACCGTTTCGAAAAATTCTCATGGCTCCGTGTTCGTCATACACTCGTTCACCATTTCCC
Organism: Rhipicephalus annulatus; assembly: GCA_013436015.1. Lineage (NCBI taxonomy): Eukaryota > Metazoa > Arthropoda > Arachnida > Ixodida > Ixodidae > Rhipicephalus > Rhipicephalus annulatus. Next base: position 69,661 of record WOVY01005441.1, read on the forward strand.
CACCACAACTGAATTTAAACCTCTGGGTGGTTTGCGGGCCCTTTAAGAGGTTAGAAGTGCCACCGTTGACCAACATGTATGGGCGCACATAAAAGCTGTGAAATAAGAAAACACTCCCGAACAAGTGCATAGTAAAGCGGTCACCATGCTGTAGAGTTCCCGATTTTCCTGCGTCTTGCAGTGGCAGTCCTTAATTTTCCATAAAATCTTTCAATTTTCTATTTCACATTCGATATTTTTTGCCACTATTTGCCACAATTCAATTTGAATTCGATTCATGATAAAATTTCACTGTTTGTACACAACTAATATTGAAAGCAATACACATAGATACTCAATGCCATAAGCTAACACGCCATTATCGCATGTATATGGAGTTTGAAGGAGGATGGCAATCTGGGCTTGCTGGTGCCCAGTGAAAAAAAAAAAGAAGAGGGGGAGCGGACGGGAGTCCTCTAAATGACAAGCAAAAAAGAAAATCAAGGCAATTTCCCTTTCACTAAATTGCTTTGTACTTTGCTTCTTAAATTGTGCCACCAAGATTCCATTCTATAAAATGTCTATACATAATCTTACAACATCATATTGGCAGAAGCAATATTCACAATGACTCAAGTTTTTTAATTGCTCACCATGACTTCATCAACGAGGTATTCCCATGGGCCACCAAAAATAAATTCATTTGTTTTGCTGTAAATCCACCTGATTAAACACAAGCCATCTACCACTATTGTGGGCTTGGTACCCGGAGGGCAGCAAGCTGCATGCTTCGTTGCCTCATTCACAATGTCGATGGATCTGCATCCACCTTGTACAAGTGTTTCAAGGTATGTCTGCAGGCCCTGTACACCCATCGCTGACCCTGTGCAAGATACCAACATTTTGAAAAATACAATAGCACACTTTCAAAACAAATGCATCACAGACATAATGACATTGGGGTATATAAAACAGCACAGGCATCACTCAATAATACTGAAATTTCATAAATTATACTTTAAAAAAATGTTCACTTCACTTACTGGGCAGAAATAGAAATAAAGATTGCCAGAGATTCTGAGCAACTTAACATTTGCAGATAACCTAGTGCTGTTCAGCAGTGATCACAAAGACTGACAGTGCTACGTGTACCACCTCCTCGGAGCTGTCCGAAAATGACAGCTGCGATTCAGACACACAATGTGATGTACTGTCACATACTCCACCATATGTCACTAGTGCTATGACTTGTACTGAAAGACCTTGAAGGCACCCTTGGAGCAACCACTTTATTTGGGCAGAACTGGGGCCCTAAATGGCCCGCCCGCAGTAACATCCGACAGGCACAGTTGCCGTATCATCGTGTCTCACGAAAGAACACTCGCGACTCTGTGGAACACGCTGTTTTTACCTGGCAGTGTGCTGGCTTGCACCCGCTATCAATACGAGAACAGAATTGGACGCGATACCATAAATCTCACATGATCACACTTTGGCCCATGTAAAGACAATTGGCACAAATGATAATCACACACTTCCGTAGTATCAAACCAAAACACATGTGGCAATATGGAGGCTAACAAAAGTCGCCACTCCTCTTAAATGACAGCTGCGATTCAGACACACAATGTCATGTACTGTCACATACTCCACCATATGTCACTATAACTAGGACACACCTGCTTAATTTTCTACTGCCTGATTGCCCATTTCACAGTCAGATGGCACCACCTGTCCGGCAGCTGAAGTTTTTAGGACTTTAGGACTGCAATCAGGTGAAGTGCTAACACTGAGAAGTTGAGGACTAAATAAACTTCTTAATATTGCTATAAGAAGAGCACACAAGTTTGGCAATGCCAGCATTTAAAATGCCCAGAACAAGAAATAAGATGAATCCACTGATTGTGAAAGATTGTCAGTCACATTAACTCAAACCAACCGTTTTTTTTTTTTTGCAAGAGGTGGATTTATACCTTTATTTCTTCATCGAAAGTCATGAAAAATGACCTGCGACGCTTTGCTTTGGAAGCAAAGACATGAATGATCCGATGTACCTGACCGCACGACCGTTGTTGTAGGCGATCGATGATTTTTTTTAATTAGCACTAAAATATTGTTCGTTTCTTGATATAAAAAAATTACTCCATAAAAATGTACATAAAGACCTGCGTTAGTAGTATGCAGCAAAGTGGTACTGCCTTTGCGTGAAGTAATGATCCTATGCTCATCAGCATGTCTTGAGCAACTTTTCAGCGCACTCGACCCATGACACATGACACAGGCAACCTAGAATGCAGGCGCACACCATAGAGTTTCACCACATTTTAACTAGAGGGAACTTTGGTGCTGTGGTCATTCAACCACCTTGGGAATGATGGGCCACCGCTGCTGCGACCTGGTGAGAATAACCGCAATGCTATTTTCACCCGGTCAAAATAACGAAAACGCTATTTTCTCCCAACTTGTTTGAAACTTTCCTGTTTGACCAATGCACTGAATAAGCAATCTCAGTTATGTGTTTGAACTAGTCTTATTGAAAGACCTTTAAACCATAGCCAAGTTATGCACCACAAAACTTTGTTGACTGTGCAGTAGGCATCGATTACAGCATACCTTGGTTCTGTGGACAGAGTTATGTGGGTCAAAAAGACGGATGCCAAAATACACGGTTGTAGGAACATTGTCAAAAAGTAAAAACCATAGATAGAGATGGTTCTTTGGCTTCTGATTGTTGTTTGAGAATGTGGTTGCCAGCCTCTCAGAAAACACAAGCTCTTACAGCTCACCTTTATGATAGCATCAGGATTATCATTGAGGCTGCATGAACAGCTAAAGGAAGCTGGTGACATTAAACCTTTGATATTCCTATCTGATAAAGAACTGGCTTACCTGTATTCATCATCCTGTGCTATTTGGCCTTAGTTCTTTTTTTTTACAGTTTATTTCAGTGCACTTTTTTCCTACCATGAGCATGTTAATATTTTGGGTGTGGGCTATATATTGTCATGATCATTAGCCATAAGCACAACAGAGGAGGAAGAAGCAGTGGAAGTTTCTAGCTTAAGCATAGTCCGGCCGATCGTATCGCTTGAAATACCACGTGTAGTCTCTTCAAGTGCTCGTGAAATGTCACTGAAAATACAATGACATCGTTCAAGTATACCAGGCATGTTTGCCACTTCAGACCTAATAGGACTGTGTCCATGAGCCGCTGAAATGTTGCCGGAGCTGAGCACAAGACGAACAGGAGAACTTTAAACTCATAAAGACCATTGGGAGTCACTAATGATATTTTTTCTTGATCTATTTCGTCAAATTCTATTTGCCAATATCCGCTCCATAAATCCATCGACAAAAAATAACGTGCATGGCGTAGTCGATTGATGGAATCGTCTATACGAGGGTAGCGAGTAAACATCCTTTTTCGTAACCCGATTTAACTTGCGGTAATCAACGCAGAAACGCAAGGTGCCATCTTTTTTCTTCACCAATACTACCGGCGATGCCCAAGGACTTTACGGCGGCTGAATAACGTCATCCTGAAGCATCTTTCGCACCTGACTTTCTATGGCCTCACGTTCCCGTGGAGCTACTCGGTATGGGTTCTGTCGTATGGGTCTGGCCTTTTGATTCGTAATGATGCAATGTTTCATTATGGCGTTTGACGAACCCTGGACGTCGAAGAAAAACAGTCCTGAAACTCATTAATAAGCTCCAGAAGGCTTTGCTTCTGCGGGGGCAGTAAACTTGGGTCCACGTCGACGAATAGAGGGGCTGACCCGGTCACATCGGCTTCCTCCATAGTCAAGCAGCCTGCAACCTCAGTGAGCTCCTTCACGTTTGCGACTGCCATACCTCTCGCGAGATGTCGTCGCTCAGTACTGAAGTTCGTAACTAGAATGTGTGTGTGTTCACAATTGAAGCTTACGGCAGCTCTTGCAATAGATAGGTCATGGCTGAATAGCAATGCTGGAATTCGTTAGGCGATGTGGTCGAAGTTGCCTGCGTGGTCGCATGTTACAGCTATGAGAGCACTTGACCGGGGTTGAATTATCATGAGATCGTCGAAGACGCGCAGATGTTTACGTCCCTAGTCGTTACATCTCAAATCTGAAACTTGATCTGGGGCCATCCAAAATGTAACTAATTTGTCTGGAATGTCTATGACGGCGCCGTATTCACACAGGAAAGCCATCCCCAAGATCAGGCCTTTGCAGCACTCGAACCAAATCCCGAATGTGGCTACGAAAGCTGAATCACTGATACTAATTTTGGCCGTGCACTTTCCAGTCGGCGTCATCAGTTGGCCCCCCGCAGTTCTTATGTTAGGCCCCATCCATGAAGTTTTAACTTTTTAAAGCTTTCTGCTCATGATAGAAAAATATCCGCAAGTATCTACTAGCCCTGTCACAGAACGTCCATTTATGTAAACAGCTAGGTCGGCGCTTACGTTTTCCTGTGGGGTCGGCGGCGTTGCATCGTTCGTGGAATCGTACTGGTACTGGAAGTATTGCAGCATCTCGACGGGTGGCAACCTTTTCTCCAAAGGTCACAGCTGTTAGTTTCCCGATGAGGGTTTCGGGACCTGCCCCGGACAGCATCGGCGTACGGTTCGGCGAAGAGCTCGGCGAAGGTGACAGAGAGCGGGATCAACAATAGAGCGGATGGCTGTGCTTGAGGGTGCACGCTATTACGTCGGGTGTCGAAATGAGGTCATGAAAAAGGCTCTGCCTAAGCCGGATATCTTTGTTCCTGATATGGGCAGATGCGGTAAACATGCCCAGCTTCTCTGCAACAGAAACTCAATAGATGGCGGTTAACGGTGCACCACAGATCCGTCTCGCGAACCAATGGTCTACTGGTGGGCACCCTCGGCGACCAAGTTGCAGGTGTCAGCGGAGGGTAGAACGGAGTTTCAGTATGTGCGTTACATTGCGGAGTCGTCGTCGTTAGTGGCAAAGGCAGCGGCGGGTTGTAGGCTGGTGCCGCCAGCGCGTTGTAAGAATGAGCCAGTGCCGAAGAGTTGTGCGACACTGCCGACAGGCGACGGGCGGCTGACGCATAGTTAATAGATCGCTAGGCTGGCAATGAATCGGGCAGCGAAAATTCTTGCCTTTCTTGTCGCACAACTTCTTCAACTGAAGCCATAGCAGGTTCTTGCGGAGTCACGGGGAAGTTGCGGATCTCCTCACGAACAACCTCGCGAATAAGCTCACGCATAAAACCGTCACTGCCGGCTATCAGCAGAGACGCTGATTGAGGCGCCGTTTGGTCAGTCGTAATAGGGACACCGTTGCTGCAGTGCTCGCTCGATTGCTGTAGCCTCTTTGATGAATTCCGCAACGGTAGTCAGTGGATTGCGAAGAAAGCCAGCTGTTCTTTGACGCCTCGCATCAAATGGCGGAGTTTCTTGGCTTCAGGCACGTCACGGTCAGCCCGTTGAAATAGGCGGGTCATGTCCTCCGCAAACATGGCGACACTCTCATTCGATTTCTGGACGCAAGACTTGAGTTGCTGAGCAAAATCACGGTGGTCGTTGTTTGCAAAGGTGCTGAGAATCTGCTGCCGAAATTCATCCCAAGAAGAGAGCGTTGCCTCGTGTTTCTCATACCACATACAAGCGCTGTCCGCAAAAACATAGTAGGCGCGTGAAAGCTTTAGCTCCGTGCTCCGGCGGTTTGCCTTGGCGACTCGCGCATACTGGGCTGACCAATCCTCAACGTCTTCATATGCCTCACCATGGAATGTCTCCGGAATCTGAGGCTGCTCAAAAGTCAGCTGGGAAGCACCTGATGTTGCCATTTCTCCAGGCGGAGTGCGTCGATGGGGAACTTCCAGGGGAATCGCTTCGGGACTAAGGCCTTGCTGTCAGCGACTGTAATGGTGGACAGGGGTATTCACTGAAGAAACGGGTAGCGGTGTCGGACTTCAAGTGCCGAGCTGTGGAGGAGTCCCGAGCATCAGTTGTAGAAGTCCAGCACCTCCACCAGTGTCGCAACGTGCGAAAAATAGGACACGCAGGCTTCGTTTCAACGAGAACAGCAAGGCTCTATTCGCACACAAGCCCAAAAACGCAAGAGCAGACGCGCAACATTGTCGTCTTCGAAAAACGCCAGAAACTACCACTGCTTCTTCCTCCTCTGTTGTGCTTACGGCTAATAATCGTGACAATACTGTATATTGCATAACATTTCAGTAGGAAGCCTGTGCTTGTCCTCGTGTGACCAGTGTTGATTTATCTGCTGTTGTGCTGACTATTTTCAAATCTCTGCGCAGATGAATTGTTTGCATGTTGAAATCGGCACAGTGAAAAAATGACACAACAAGAACAAATACACACCACCGCGCAATCTCGCAACTAACCTTATAAGAAAGCATGCCATTAGAAGGACGCTAAACGTATCAAACTCCCCTCATCTGGTGGACCACAACTACAAAGTTTGGTCCCGCAAAGGCTAGCACGGTGCAGAAATTTGAAGTGGCAGAGGGGGTGAAGAACGTCATGTAATTTAAAAGGCCTTTTTACCGCATCTTATGGGACATTTCTGAGAGAAATTTTTCGTCAAAATTCGAGAGAGATAACAATACAGACATTCAGAATGGCTAAAATATGGATGCCGATTACGAAATATAAAACATTTACACCGTTGTTATGTTCTGTATGCACAAGAAACTTGTGGCACAAACGCTTGAGACGAATTACATCTGTGTTATTTACCTGAACACGTTATCAAGAGCAAGAGGCAAGAAATAAGTACGAGTGCCATTTAGCTAAGTGACCAAACTTTCTTCTTTGTAAAATACAAAACAACTGCTGAAGTTCTGAACATGCTCGCTTGATGCCTTGCAAACTTTAGCAGCAACAAAAGAACAAATGCCCGTATTAATTCTTCTGCAGAGACGATCCTCAAGGTTATCACAGGGCCTCGTCAGTCAGCCTCAACTAGAGAACTCACCTTTTAATTAGGGTAATGTTATCGGCTTCGACGTGTTCTGTACAGGCTCAGTTGCTCAAGAAAGGTCGGTGGGACACGTGCTTGAAGCCTCTGATTTAATCTGCAACCAGTGCCAAGTGTTGTCATGCGATAACAATGTGACAAAAAATCGAAGCAGATTTGCAATAGTGGTGCCAAGCCTCAAAGTGATACTGAACAACCTTCTTTGTTTTTGTGTTATTAGGTTTTTTCTTTCTCTTTTTCTTTTTATCTGTTATTTGTCTTTTTTCTTACAATTTATTTTTTCTCTATTTTAAATTCTACTTTATTTTTTTTTCCTTTCTCACCTTTCTCCCTCACTTTCCGATTCTGTTTTTTCATTCTTTCTATGCAACACCTTGCTCTCTCCCCACCTCTTTTTCCTGTTCCTCACTCTCACTTATCTTTCAACCCCCTTTCACATTATACTATGAAAAGCTATGCCAAATTTTGCTAGCATGCCTGAATAGCCGAATGGTTGTTTTCAGATTGTCAGTACATAGATTTGAATGCCGTCTCGTTGAGAATTTTATTATTTTTTTTTGCCAACATTTCGTTCCCTTTGCCCTCATTCTCTAGTCCATCAGTCTTAATGCATCCCATGCTGAGCGTATCGGCACATTTGTTCTGGGAGCGAAGCACTGCAAGACAAAGATGAACAAGAGGCTAAAGAGAGCATGTGCCCATTCATGATGAGTTATTTCTGTTCTCCCATCGCAAACCAATGCTCTGCTTAAACAACTCTACTCTTAAAATATGAAAAAGGTTGTCACATGCACAATCTTTTCCCTATGATCCTCCAATTCGGTCTTGATAAGTGTGTGTGTGCACCACCCGAGTATGAAAGCATTTTTCAGCGAAATAAAGGTATTTTGACCGTTTCGATCAATCCATTTATATAGCTGCCTACGTCTGGGTGCTCACGTGAATCGCCTCCTTTACTAGTACGTACCAAAACTGGCATATAAGAGTATGAGTGTATGACAAACATGACTGGCACGTCATGACTTGAATGACATGAAATACCTGCCATGTAAATTCCCATACACATCTGGTGCAAACCCATAAACAATGAAATGTGGGCATGTCCCGCAGCTTATAAGCCCACAGTAAGGCTTTGCCTTCTCAAGTATAGCTGAAAGAGGCGTTGGAAATTTTACCAAGATAACTTTAAAGAGGTTGAGTAAAAAAAAACACTGCCTGTTTCAGTGACAATGCCGGTGAGTAATATATTTGTAGACCATAAAGAATAAAAATCATAATTGAAGCCAAAAGTGAACCCAGGCATTCTGTGAAGCAGCTAATTTTTCTACCCCAGAGCCAAAGGACTGCTTAAAGTTGCAGCCACAACGGGGGATCAGGGGCTAAGGTGCTCACCTGCCAATCCAAAGTTCGGCAGTTTGATCTCGGCCACGGCAATCACATCTCTACAACTTGTTACAATGCAACGAGCGAGTACGCCTACGAACAGTTATTATTATTGACGAAACGTTAGCCACAACGAGCTGGTTCAGTCAGTAACCCGGCAAGCACGAGCCACACGAACGTTGTCTTCTTTCACGCTGGCACATAGCTGGCATCGCTTTGCTCTGGGTACATACTATTTGCTTTGCAAGAGGGTGCTTAATATATGAAATCAGTGCCTTACAATGTCTCAGTTCTGAAAACTTGATTAGCACATGTATTCAACTTTAAAGAAAAAATGTGCCTTATTTTTATCATGCTTCACCTTGCTGCAGGGAGCAGGACAAGGTGCATTGTCATTTATACTATGGTGTACACGGTAATCAATCACAGATAAACTTATTGTCCTCTTCTCCATGGAGTGGTCTCCAATGCACCTAAAAAACACTCATACATTTAAAGCTTCACATGTTGTCTAGAACTGCGTTCACATGTTGTCTAGAACTGCATTCTTGCTATGGCAAAGGGGCTAAGACAGCATGTGTTCCTGGAAAACCATAAAGTGGCTTGTAACCAGCCTGTAATCAGTGTGTCTTATTTCATATGATTACAATGTTGCACAAATCACTGGCTCTTGCCTTCTTGCTGAACGAGCTTGTAACAACGAAGAATTTCGTAATTTGTTCACAGTATGTACTAAAAAAGTTAATTTCCTCGATCTCTTACCTGTCAGCATTAAAGTAGAATGACATTCTTGTGTGCCTTAAAATAAACTGATATTTATAGTTCTGTTTTCTGTGTGGTTTTGTTGGTGCCACACACATATGCACAGTCCATGTACAGTTCTAGTCATGTTTTATGCAATGCAGCAAATAAAAACAAACTTATGCTATACAGTAAATGCACGATGAAGCAAGCTCTGTGCGAATTACAACTTGGGTGACAAACTGCTAGTGGAGCTTTTTCCATGTTATACAGAATTATGTGGTTGCATCAACAAAGAAACAGATAAAGACCAGTTCCAAGGTAACACACAATACTGGAGTATGATGATATGTGGGGTTTAACGTCCCAAAACCACTATATGATTATGAGAGATGCACAATACTGGAGTAATGCCCTGCTGAGTATAATTATTTTCTATTGGGATGACTAATTTCTGCAGTCATTTTTATTACTTTTTTATTATTATTATTTGTTAGGCTGAGCATCTTCTGATTCACAATGGGAAAAAACATCCTGCGTCTTCAGCTTGAATCAACCTCTTTTTTTTTTTTCCACAACCCTGCCTGCTCTACAAAAACTATGTACAGTAGCCTGCTTCAAGATGGAACTGTGCTGCATTTGGTAAGACCGAATTATGCCATGCAGTTTTTTTTATGAGAGAGAAATCAAACAGCACCATAATTAAAAGATAAGGTAAAAATGGCAGACCCATGTTGTGTCTATTGCCTTCTCTCTAATTTATCTACAGTGCTGCGCGATTCTCCCCTAAAATACATGTATTCTGTAGGACACCCTCAGTGTGTGCTACTAAGCACATTCCAAAAAAGTGCTCCACACAATAAATGAGGGAGTTATTCATTTCAGAGTTTAGTATAAGAGCAGGAGCTTCACTTTGGTATGCATAGGTTCTGTAACAAAAAAAAAACATAAAATGAGTATACCACTCTTGCAGGAAGTTAAAAGCATGCTAGCAATTCTAAAGCTGAAGACGAAAGGACAAAGGATTATGAAAACCTAGCACTCATATGTAATAGGATATCGCAATTTTGTGTATTTAAAATCAAACAATATTCATACCCTGGTTTCCTCTACGGCTTTGTTGATGCTAGGGGGTATGCATTGCCCCTGTACTGCTGCAGCCATGTATGAAACACAACAAAGAAAAACACTTTCTTCACTACGGTATAAGTACATTCCAGGAACGAGTATGGATTTGGTGACTGATTGCTAATTGGGTTATGTTGAACAAAGAACAGAGTATATATATTTGTTGCAACAGGGAAAGAGAGAAAACCAGAGACCAAGGTTACAAGGAATTTTGCACCTATGCTGTCCTCAATGGAGTTAGTATTATAGTTATTTCCTTTTGTTATAATTTATATACCAGTCATTCTTTAGCATGTGTCTATGCCAAGCAATCTTGACTTATAACAGAGCCAAAATATGCTGTATCAATTAAGTTAGGGCAATGTTTGCTGGGTCACATTAATCAAGTATCTCAATTATTAGGTTGCATTTGCATAGACTTGATTTAGGCATGCATTTATTGATTGATATGTAGGGTTTAACGTCCCAAAACCGCCATATGATTATGAGAAACGCCATAGTGGAGGACTTCGGAAATTTCTACCACCTGGGGTTCTTTAACGTGCACCCAAATCTGAGCACAGGGGCCTACAACATTTCCACCTCCATCGGACATTTCTGTCCATCTAAAGGTGGACAGAAAGGAGATGTCTTTCAAATTCTAGGTATTTAATTGTTAAAAACTTTGAATATACCTTTCTGAAAGAATAAGACTTGCAGGGAATTAGTACTGTTTAGTTGGTACTGCAGATGACTTCAAGTATGGTCACATATATCACTTATCATGTACAGTGCACATACATGTGTATCGTCACTACACAGCAAAGTTCATTGCAGTTGATGAATCAAGGAACCAAGTTTTTTGTATTGCAGCTACATAAACTGCTTAGTGCATCTTGGGTTCTCTGGAGATAACTATGCACTTAAAATTTGCACCCGGACATATACATTGTTGCAAGACGTACATGTACTGCAAATGAAAAAGTTGTGCAAGGAATACGTACAGATGATAATTAACAGCATGATATTGTGAAACCAATGCCACTATCACAACTGTATTAGTTGTAACAGCCGAGTTCATTGTATGACTTATTGTTATGGTTAATTTTTCCAGCAGGTATAGAAAAGTTGTGAGTGAGTCATTTACTGAAAAAACTTCTGGTGTTCGCGCATTTCAGGCTTGACAAATAATGCGAGACAACGAGTAAGACTTGATAACGAATCGACAGAAAGACTGCTGTCCAGAATTGCCGATGGGAACGTGTCGGATACCGGCCTTTCTGACGAAGAGGAAGAGGAAGGGAATCCAAATCAACCGGTAAGTACCGAAAAGACTGCGAATGTGATTCTGCCGTAGTCATAGAATATAAGTTGTTTCGCTGGCGGCTGTCACAGACACAAACGGTGATGCTGGTCCGTCCGGAGCAGCGCAGAGTTTTCCATCTCCACTGGACCATGGTGACCAGCATGAAGTCGTCGGCTAACAAAAGAGGAGACCAATTTTGTGGATCACTTCAGAATTTGAGCCACTTGACACTACATTTCGTCCCACAGCTCGTGATGTCAGTGCTACTACGGAACTTTGTGAGTACTTCAAGTATTTCACAGATGAACTATTTGAAAAAATTGCTCGTTGCACAAACATCTACACGCTTCAGACCTCGGAACACATCCTCGGAACAACACGAAAAGAAATCAAAACATTCTTTGGAATGCTAATGAAAATGGGAACTTTGAAATTTCCACGCATCAAAATGTATTGGAGTTCTGCAACTCAAATTCCAAGTGTTTCGGAAGCAATGGGTGTTAATCGCTTTTTCAGGCTCAGGTCTGCACTACATGTCACAGAGCCAGACCCAGGTCACACTGGAACAAACAAGTTCTGGAAGGTACGGCCTCTACTTGATGCTGTCCGAAAGAGATTCCTGCAACTGCCTGTTGCTGAAAAAAAAAAAACAGCATTGATGAACAGATCATTCCCTTTACCAGAAGAGTGGTGGCTAAGCAGTTGGTTCGCAACAAACCCAACCGCGAAGAGGTGAAAGTACTTCTTCGATGCAGCTCTACTGGTGTACAGCATGATGTTGAAATTTATTAAGGAAAAGGAACCGGGTCATCAGTGGAGCACAAGCATCTAGGGCTTGGTGGTTCAATTGTTATGAGGCTGACTGAGAACCTCCCAAAACTAAGCAACTTCAAATGTTATTTTGATAATTATTTCACGTCAATACCTCTACTTCAACAGCTAAAGCAAATTGGCATTTGGGACGTTGGGACCATTCGCAGCAACAGACTGCAAGGATGTCCACTCAAGTCGGATAAGATGCTCAAAAAAGAAGGACAGGACAGTATGAACGCCAAGGGCACCAAAGGGGGTCATAACACAGTTGTCAGGTGGCAGGACAATGGAATTGTGAATGTTGCATCGACAATCATGGGTGTTGGGCAGCCAAAAAATGTGAAACGGTGGAGCAAGTCATCAAAGCAACATGTTGACATACCGCGCCCTGAAATCATCACCCAATACAATGAGTCGATGGGCGGAGTCTGCAAGATGGATTTCTTGCTGTCATTGTACCCGCTAAAACAAAGAACAAAAAAGTGGCCAGTATGCGTCATGTCACATTTCACATCATTTGCACTGATAAATAGCTGGCAAGAATACCTGTTGGATGCGGATGACAACTGCATGCCACACAAAAAAATTCTGGACCTACTGGCAATCCAAAACAATGTTGGATTGGCACTAATTATGTGGAGCAAGAATAGTGCCAGGAAGCATGGTCATCCAAACAATGACGCAAAGGAACCACAAGGAAGGAGCACAATTCTGAACAACTGCCAGTAAATGCCGTCCCGTATGATGGAATGCAGCACTGGCAAGCACACACAGGTAGTTCCTTCGCTCAGCGTTGCAGGCAAGAAGGCTGCAATTCAAGAACGTGAGTGTGATGCCTGAATGCAGTGGGTTTCTTTTTTTTTTTTTTCAAAGACAAATGATTGCTTTTACACATTTCACAGCAAGTAAGCTTCCAGTTTCCACTTTAGAACTTGATTTCTGTGTGAAATAATCAAGTGCCTTGCCTGCGACGCGATATGTAGCCTTGTCTCAATTGTATTGACTAAATCACAATGTACACATATGTGTACGCATACAAAAATCTTCTAAAGAGGAAAAATATTTTTGTTCTTTGTATTTTTTGTGTTCATAGAATATTCTCTCACTGAAAAACCATGTGGTGTAATTCTCCTATACTTCACTTTAATTCGTGGCTGAAGATAAGGGTGCTTGGTTTTTTATTTGACTGGCCACGTAAAAAGCATTAGACTATCAAACTGCACATCGTGAAACTTGTAACAATGACAGTGTGCTTACCAGTGGCACTTATTGGCTAACACAATTGCTTAGACTTTATTTATGAAAAACCACAATGATGAGATGATGAGTCACTGTAGTGAGGACTCTGGGATTCATTTCGACCACTTTGGGTGATTCAGAGTGCTCTTAAAGGGTAATGCTGGCCTTAAAAATGAATTTTTTATTATTAGAGATATTTTAATGAAGTTAGGTGTGTATATGTTTCTTTTATTTTCAAAAAATGTAATTAGTTTTATTGTACCTGAAGTAGTTCTCAGATTATGAAAAATAAGTTAATACCTGTGTCACACAGGTGCGCAAAAAGTATTTTGGGTAAGCGGTCTTTTACAAAGTTGAAAGACTTTTAACAAAGAGGTGTTGCGGCGCAGACACACGGCAGCAACGATCTCCTTTTATTGTTTTCGTTCGAAGGCACTAGCGAAAGCGTGGCGCTAGCAGTTTGTGGGGGTACTGACACCCCCCCCCCCTGTAAAGTCTGCGCCGCGTGGCGCACGTGTCTCGCTCCAAGGCTTTATTTCGGTGGTGACCACCGCCGGGCGATAGATGGCGTTGTGTTCGCTTTGAGTACCACTGTTGGTAGAGTGGTAGCGCCGGCGGTGGCCTCTGGCGGAAGGCAGGCCTTGGTGGTGGGCGAGGGTTGAGCGAGTCTTTTCTGCGCATGGCGGCTGCCGCGAACGGTTGTCTGTAGCGTGGGTCCCCGGTGCTCGGCACGGCGGGCTTCACGCCGGGGTCCCACGTGAAAAGTCAGGCATTGGCGACGCCGCCTTGGGTATGTGTTAGTGTGTTGGGTGTGTTAATGTGTGTTTATCATGTTATTGTGTGTTTAGTGTGTCACTGCGTTATGTTGTTTATATGGTAGCGTGTTAATTGAAATTGGTGTATCATTCGGCGGACGATATCGTCATCTAAATTAGTTAATAAATGTATGTTGTGTGCTTTGTACCGACCGCGTCTGCTGTGTCCGTTCACTCCAAGAGCGTGGCGTGGCGATGCGCACGTTCGCCTCGCCGAGACCCCCCACAAGTTAAAAGAGAAGCAATGAAAATTAAAGGATGTATCACGATGTACAAATTAAAGACTTGTTGCACTGCTCGTTTCTTCAAATAAATTTAAGAATAAGAGATGAAGAAACACCAACGTGAAAGTTTGTTGCACTAGTTAAGGAAGCATTCCCATAACTAGCGACGTGCACAAGTCCGTCTGGCACCACTGGGCTTTTATTTACCGTATTTGTTTTTCGCTGCTCTCGAAACGTTATGGGCGACCGTATGGAAGAAAAAGCGAGGATCGCAAGCCTCACGGCCTGCCTTCTCGCTCTGGAAAGCGAGACAGACGCTGCAAAAGCCGACAAGGAAAGGATCAAGCAGTAACTGCTGTTCAGCAATTCCTTGCTGTGCGCACTGAAGCTGCCGGAGAAAGCCTGCGATCGATCGATCTGGGCCTTCAGACGTAATGAGAGGTGGTTCGAGGGAACTGTACCTCACCTCGGTGAGCAGAACTTCAAGCAATCTTTTCTAATGTACCCGTCCACCTTTCGTTTTATTGTGGAGAGCTTGCGCAGTGAGCTCGAAAGACAGTGCACCAGCATGCGTGAAACCATCACTCCTGAGAAGCGAGTCGGCATTGCCCTATACAAGCTTGACCACTTGAATGACGGGCAAACACACGACTGCCACGCTTTCCTCGCTTGTGCAAAATCGCACGGTGCGAGACCGAGCGTCACCACATGATATTGCCGACGCGTTGTAGCTGCTTACGAGAGTAGAAAAGGAAATAACCATTAAAAGAGTTCATTACACCTTCTGCAGGATATGAAATTTGTTTATACAAAGGGTTTTGGTGACAGAAAAATAAGCATTCGCTCTTTTTTTCCCACCACTCGAAAATTGCTGGTGCCCACTGGTTTCGAGGCTACTCATTCGGAGCCGTAAAAAAGATCGACGAACTCCGTTTACGAAAAAGACCACTTCTGAAAAGGAGTTCGCTCTGTGCCGTGTGTCTGCTGTCAGAAACTCCTTTTCGGAAAAAGACCGCTTACTTAAAAGACTTTTAAGTGCCCGTGTGACAGGGGTATTAGTCTAGTTAGGTAATTTTTTACAGGTTATTAAGGCACTTTTTCTCGATATTCTTTGGTTCAGTTTAAGATGCAGCTGTAGCCAAAGATCTGCCACGTGGAGCTATGCTATTACTATTGATGCTGATATCTATCATCATATGAAAATTTTCTATTGTAATAATGCTCTATCAAAAAAAATGTGTTGGTCACGCTAGCCAATGGGAACCTCAGTGCGGCGCACTCAAAATGCGTGCTGAGTGACAGCCAATCAGCATCCCGGGAATCACCTTCAGAAAAACTGCGACAGCGGCCATTCTGATTGGACGACGTCATTCTGAGATGGCGCGAATTACGCACAAAGGAAATAGCTTCAACTCCAGCTCAAGATAGCGACGCTCGACCTGCTGCCACACTCATGTCGCGCGTGTGAAGTTCGAACAAATTGTGTTTATTTGAGGGCATTTTTCGCTGCCAGGGTGCCTTGAAGGCCCATTTTATTGCATTTCCCAACCGAATTCAGCGTTAGTAATTTGAGAGTAGGTGCTCAGAAGTACAAACACCCTGAAAATAAGTTGAGCAAAAAATCCATTTCATTGTTATTTTTGATCGTTCCAAGACATACTTTTTCTAGAAGGCGTCGACCGAACTCGGCATGCTGTGCTACCATGGTGGGGAATCGTGACACGCAGTAAGCGAGCGTTTTTTTTTTTTTTTTTAGGGGGTAGGGGTTACAATAGGAAGTTCTAGAATAACGTTTGCCCCTCCTATGGACTTCAGCTGCCCCACAAACTCAAATGCACGGAAACTACACATAGCCTCGACACCAGCACTTCGCGGGCCGCGATCGCCACACGCTATTTCGGATTTACTGCGGGCAGGCCGCGAACGCGCACGACGCATGCGCAGTGGCTGCGACCGCACCGCAAAGACTCGCGGTGCTGTCGTTTGCCACTGCGCATACGTCGTGCGCGAACCGCCGTTCGCGGCCCGCCTGCAGAAAATTCGAAATAGCGTGCGGCGATCGCGGCCCGCAAACGCTGGTTTCGGGGCTACAGTGTCGCTGCGATCGTGAGTTGCGGTTTGCAGCAGGGCAAACGCTATTCTAAAACTTGTAAGGCGCCCGCAGCGCTTGCATTACGTTAAATACAGCTATGGTTGATAAGTAATGTGCGACTCTGAGACAAAGCGCCGTCGGCGCCGCGTTTCCTTCCTATCTGACAACGGCATGTTTCTTTTTTTTTTTGCGAGTGAAAAACACTTGACAAATGCTCACCGCAAATGACACATGTGAGCACCAGTTGGGCAGACGCCGCCACCGTCCAACCGTGTCTAGGGCTCTCAAATTTTAGCAACATGATTGGCATTTCTGCTCTCTCGCGCGTCTAGATACGCAAGCAGTTTCTCGACAAAGCAAAGTAGGCCTAAGCCGGTTGGGCGAGATGACTTGCAGTGTCGCATGTTTACTCGCGAAATGTCTATCTCGCTTGTAGCGTGTAAGCCGGCGCTGTTTTTAATGAGTGACACAGTAGAGCACCAGTTCATTGGAATAGGAATTAGTTTGCGTAATGAAACAATTGTACCCTAGCAATAGCACTGCCATGACCGGTAAATAAAACCAGCATCCTCGTCTCGGACGTCGAATCCTGTGAAAAATCCCACCACATGTCACTCACTTTATGCACTCAAGCATGAGGTGCTTCCTTCAATAAATACTGAATGCCATGAAAAATTATCCTTACCACGAGCGGCGGCAACCGTCACCTGCGATGAAGGCTCCGTGCTAGGCCTATCCGCGCATTTAAGTGATTTGAGCACCACAACTACAGCGCGTTAAATGTGGTTTTTTGTCGCGCCCCCTATAGTCACTGAAAGTTGCGAATCTCGCACGGCCATCTGACGACACAGTGCCTAGAAAGTACAGTGCCTAGAAAGTATATTCTATGCACTAAAACGCGGTGGCGACAGCAAGGATTTCGAAACTACTGCAGAGTCCGGGATACGCAGCCGACGAAACGAATATATGCGGCAGTCTGCGATAGATGTGTACCGAGATCTGCTACTTAGCGCAAACGGACCCAGATTTTTTGAGACGCGGTATGGTCGCAGGAGAGCCGATTGCCTACTGGCTAGTTGCGTGCAGCACTTCGCCTACTTGGCGTACACACCGTGCCAGCCGCTTGCGCCCACTACGCTTCAGACCACGCACAGATGCGGCGAAAATGATGCTCTAACGGTCGTGGCAGCATGCTTGCTACCTCGGTGCCCGCGATCCACAACGCTCCATTTCGCAACAGCGAGCTGCTTTCGTTGATGTAAAGCGGTGCACGCTGAACACGGTTTTCTACAACGATCGAGGCTGCAGCGATCGGCGCCCCTGTGCGCTCACGTGGTCACTGGCTAAATGCAGCTGTACAGTAGCAGCAGTACAAGTGTTGGCGACCATCTCGTAATTTCGCTCAGGACTCCACCACCACCTTGTGGTGCAGAAACGGCGCGAATTGGACACACACACACAAAAAAAAAACCTTTCGAAGCAGCATTGCACAATAATTTCAGACTGGCGCAATTGAAGCACGTTTCTTTCCAGAAGAAAGGTCGCTACCACTTCGGTAGCTTCGGACAGGTTGGCTATTTGTCCCTCAATCGTGACCTGGCGCCTCGAAAACTGAGATATGCGCGTCCCCCCCCCCCCCCCCCCCCGAGCCCGTCTAAAAGGGTGCCGCTTAATGTTTGATATGTGGGGTTTGACGTCGCAAAACCACCATATGATTATGAGAGACCCCGTAGTGGAGAGCTCTGGAAATTTCGACCCCCTGGGGTTCTTTTATGTGCACACAAATCTGCACCACTTAATGATTGGGACCAATGTAAAGGTACTAAGAATTGCTCTTTTATCCAATTTTTTACTGTTTTGCTTTTAATGTTTCCATGTCTGCTGATGGGCAAGGAGTGTGTCAATTTTTGAAAGCTTCATTTTCCTCCTCATCCTAACAGCAGACATTGAGATATCTGTTAGTTTGCTTATATTCAGCAAAACCTAGTGCTCGATAAGAGGGCTTTCGCACTGAATTTAACAGAAAAGACTGACTAAAAGCCTCTGTTTAAACCTTCAGTTTTCTGGAGTTTACTTGTTGGTATGCACATTAGTGCAAAGTATGTTTCTGTTTCTCTGTTTGTTTTATGTTATATGCTCAAGCTGAGTTGAACAGGGAAGAAGGCTGACTAAATGTCTCTGTATGAACCTTCTGTAATTTGCAGTATACATGTTGCATGAGTATCAGTACAGAGTAAGTTTTTATTTCTCTCTTTGTTTAGAATTATATGTGCAAGTTTGATTTTGAATTTTACTTATGTAGTGAGAAGCATTTTTGATTAATCACTTCCTTTTGTTTTTGTGTCGCCAGTAGAACCCACGTGCGTTAAAAGCTGTGAATCTCCCTAGGAAATAATAATAAATGTTAGGTTGTTGGGGGATTTGCTTCACCCATAGTAGGTCTGCGTTTGTTGTGGCTTTGATAGCTGGTCTGTGATTTTCGTGAGTGAAAGCACCAATTTTAAATTTGAGGGAGTTTTGATCAGAAAATGTAGCCTGGCATTTCTCGAGGTTGGTTGAGTGCTCTCTGTTTGTTGTGCCTCGGGCCTTGCATGGTTTGTTCCTGGCATTTGCTAGCCATGGCTCAGGTCCAGAGATTGGTGCAGCCTGCATCAACGTTTACAAGGGAGCAGATATACGGTCTCTGCGGAGTGTTTTGGTGCTGCAACCCCTTCGAGACATCCTGGGGTGGACGGGCTAATATGATCGGCCTCCCTGGCTTGGCTCCGCTTTGACGTGTGAGACATTGCGGCTGAGCCTACCCTGATTTCTTTTGGGTCAGCACTCACACAGATGCACCAAGAGCGGCGACAACACGAAAAATTTTTTTCGAATTATTCAGGGACGTCGGCTCCCCTCATAAAACCCTCTGGACAAGCCTGACCGACTGACGGATTAGGAAGAGCTGTTGGCCGTCCAGGCGGCTTGCTTTGTTGTGAAAGTGCCCCAGGCAATAGGCCCAGCGTCTGAGAACTGTTGGCGGGCGCATTATCACATTCTCCATGGTGCATTCATGCTGCGGCTGCTGTTTTCACAAACCGTGGTCTGCCCGGCGCGCAAACTAATAACTGCAATGGACTACAGAGTTTATTTCCATGTAGGACTCTACGTCTTCGTGCTGTGTGATGCGTGGTGTGCAGTTTTTTTCTCCCTCACCCTGGGACAAACTCGGAGTGCCTCTTTCCTAGCTCAGAAAGGAACCAGTGTTTCACCTTCCTTGTGAGAGAGAGAGAGAGATCCCTGGTGAGCCCTTCCCTCTGGTTTGCCTGATGCACCGCGTGGTGATGACACAAAGGTCACTTATCAAAGCACAGTTCCAACACTTTACGCACATAGTGAGAACGTTACATGCGTGTCATTTTGGATGATGTGTTTCTCGTAGTACTTACTAAAAGGGTCATCTTGCATCACGCCCTACAAGATATTGTAGCCGCTGTTACAGTTAATTGATCTTGTGTAACGTCCATTTCAGCGCAGCAGTTACTTATTAATAGAGACAACCTTTCTTTGGTAGGAAGACGCACTTACATAATACGACACAGTCTTTCGTTTTAAAGGCAGCTTCATTGAAAGGTATGCAGGATCATTCGGAAATATCGTCGGAATCGCATCCGTCTGTCAGTATAAGGCAATCACTGAGGACTTCTACAGACTGACCATTGATTAGATGCTTGTAAACGTACGGACGATAAATCTGTCATCTAAATGAACATCGCACATAACGCAGTTGTTCTCCAGTAACTTGCCTGCAAGAGAAATCGCGCTCTTCCAGGCCCTGAGCCATTCATCGTCGAGGGAACAGTGAAGAGGCACGCCTTATTCGCTTGTTTGCTGGCCAAAGGTGGAAAGCAGGGTTCTTGCTATTTAGAAATCATTGTGGCATGACCATGTCAGTATGTACTGATCCAAAACAAGTTTAAACTAGCACACCATTGCAGACATTGTTACGTCTCGTGCCCCTACCTGTTTGTAAGCGATGAAATGCGCGGCATCGACGATCGGCGCATGCTCAGGGGTGCTTTCAACAGATCTCGGTGGCAACGGGAGCACCGCCCCGCAGAGGCATAAAATACCAGCACGCCCCCGAACACAGCGAGGCTGAGGCGATTCTGATACCTCTCCTTCTAGCCATCATAGTAGAGTGTACTGGAATTGTTGAATGGCAAGACCGTGCCTCGCCGCATAATGCCTTGTGCGTCGCCACCAGCGGCGGCACTGCAGTCGATTAGTACTGAGGGCACACCGCTCTGCGCGCAAGAACTATTACACTATGGCTCCCCCGGCACACTTTTTTGATACAGCTTTCTTTGTCCCTGCCAATCATTGATGTCTAGCACATGCTGTAATAACTCTTGAGAAGGACACACCAAAGTACTGAATTTCAGCTCAATAAGCTCTTGTGAAAGATCAAAAATTATTTATTTTATTGAGGTTAAGCCGTAAAAATTGTTACTATAGATATGAAAACTATGACAAAAAAATACCTGATTGGTGCAGCGAGGCTTTATAGTCTCGGCATTATTACACACGTTACCTGAAGATAGATGTGCTTCAAAGTGCTTTAATACTGTGAACATCGGCAGAAGCGCGTGGTCTATACAGCTGGTCACACGTTAATTTAAGAGAACTTGGCTTTGAAGATTCCAACAATCATAATATTTGGGAGCTGAAATACCCTGTCAAAAGCGCACGGAATCGAAAGGCTGTAAGTACAGAAGGGAGAGAGAGGGAATCTAAACCCCCTTCACCCTGACACTTCTCATGCTTGTCAAAAGCTGTTCTTCATTTCCCCTCCCCCACAAAAAAAAACATCCTATGCACCGAATGTTTACCATTGGCAAAGCTGAGTATAGCATGCCTCTTTACAAATGCACTATGTATATTTGACTTTTTCGATAGTATGAAGTCTCAAAAAGTATTACAAGCCTGACTTAGTTGGACGACACGTGCACGGCATACATGACCGTGCATAAATAGCAGCCGTTCTAAGGGGGCATTTCACGAATATAGTTGATAGGAGGGACAGGAATGTGTCACACTTACCTGCATGTACTTGTTCATACATATATCTGCCTAGACTTTTGACACTTGATAAAACTATGTTTATAATACACAACATTATCAAAAACAAGCATTTGCTAGCTTGCTATGGCATTGTGCCAATAGAAGATTTGGAAATCAGCACAATATATACTGTTGATAGTAAATAGTATAACGGCTTAATGTTCTGCTTTAAAATTGTACAAACATTGAGTGAGCAGCTAGGTGGATCCTTACACATTCTACTTGTATGTTGTTTTTCTTTTACGGGTTGGCATGCTCCTGAAACAGGAAATTTCTTGACACAATTTTGGCATGCCTCCACGTTCACTTGGACACCATGGTGCTTTGCAGGTGTGCATACACCGATAAAGGCTCAGCAGTGCATTAAATGTGCTAAAAGCAAACAATTACATGCTTTCGCAGGCTACGACGTGCTCGCTCCAAATCCAGACGTCCTTGACATCTTCAGTACAAAGTGACTACAGCGCCGCCGCTGCTGTCACCCGCCGGAGAATAAGCCGAGAAGCAGCACGGCCGCCTCGTTCATTCCACTGCCCCCTTCTGGTACACTGTAGCGCATGTGTCACATGACATGCCTCAGGGTTGCTTGACAAAGTTGATATGTCACTGGGCTCAGACTTCATGCACTTCACGTTCACGGAAATTATCGACGTAGTGGCAGGCGCGGCAAAATAAGAAAAAAAAAATCTACGAACTTCAGGCGTGGCAGCGTTGCATGAATTTTGTGAAATGGTCCGGCGGATCAGTTTTCTTTCCACTCCCAATCAAGGTTTGAAGTATCCGTAATCTGACCCAAAATTACTTCCTAGATAAAGCGAAAAATACACATGGGACATATAAGAAAATGTTTAGTGCGGCAGCAAATTTTGACTTAGCTGATTTTTCGAGATGTGTGAGTTCGAGTTAACGAGATATTACCATACTTTTATTTTTCAAGGGCAACACATGTTCCCGCGCTAACTGCACATGAGTAACCGTGGTGCTCATGCACGGCCTGCACGTGTGGCACACAAATTCACACGGTTAAGATTCTGGGTAGAGGAGCTGATTCCTTGGGGAGAGATTTACTGGAAGCCTATGATATCAAGAGCAAAAGCATGGACTGTTTTAGCGACAATTTTGTATGTTTGTTCAAAAGTGAGTATACTAGATTATTTGATTTGATGCTTGATTAGCGAAGCAGCAGTGGCTTGCATGATCAGGGGTGCACTTTTCGTAGTATTTTTTTTCCGAAATGAAGTCAGTTGATGTTTAGTGCTCGCTCTGTGCACTGCATTGTTTTGTTCTCTTCTCAGTAATTATTTCTTTTCCCTTTTGCTCTAAAAATGTCGTCTGTGATACAACACCAGCTTGCCCAACAATAACTTTCATTGAAGCTCATGTTTTGCTATGATGAACCCAAAGAATGACAGGCTTGCAAGAATTCTGTTCTAATGCATTGGAATGCCAATGATGCAGCACTGTGTAAATGAAATGCGTAATGAGAAACACACAGCATCAACATACAGAAAGCTGTTTAGCTTTTGCAAAAGCTAGCTTTTTTCAAAAACACAGTGTATCCACATTAAAAAAAACACTAAAAAGGTCGTATAGACATGGTCATGATCATGTTAATGAATCAATTCCAACATAACTGCTGTATTATAGGGTTTTCATTTTGCTTGTTGTAGATAGACAGTGCAGACCCAGTATCACAAAACACTTGCCAGAAATATGTAGACATGCGACTTTCCATTGCTTCTGGCACGCTTCACAGTGTAAACTTGCTTTCTGCATCTTTAGCACATATTGAAATATATTTTCCCACCCAACATGCCGTAATAAAAAAATGAAAGCAAACCTTCTAGCCATCCTGGAGAGCTTCCTGATCGCAGTCAGTCAGCCTCTTTTTCGTAGAGCTCTGGCCAGCTTAGTGAAACCACCTTGCATCATCTGCCATCTCATATATAGCGACAGGCTTTGTGTTCAGCTAGTGTACTTGAGATACAGCTAGCTAATGTAAAGGTGACTTGCTGGCATTAACGTGCTGTGTGCAAGCAGATGACAAAAGCAGAACCTGCACTCCCTTCACAGGGTAGATCTGCTGTATCACATAAATGGACCGTCAATTGACTATACGTGAATTGACCAGCATGGCAGTTTTGTCGTGTTATGATAGGTAGCACCGTCACTGTGTCTGCTGCCATGCCGTAGCCTAAAGACTCCAATGTCCAAATAAACTGTCTGGGTCATTGTCAGCCCCTTGCTGATCAATAAACAAATCCATCAAAGGGTCGACAAAGGCACCTTCAGTGATACTTCTGCACAAGATGAGCTTGCATGTCTCATACATTTCATCATCATCATCATCAGCATGACTACATCCACTGCAGGACAAAGGCCTCTCCCATGTTCCGCCAGTTAACCCGGCCCTGTGCTTGCTGCTGCTAATTTATACCCGCAAACTTCCTAATCTCATCTGCCCACCTAATCTTCTGTCTCCCCCTAACCTGCTTGCCTTCTCTCACAATCCAGTTAATTACCCTTAATGACCAGCGGTTATCCTGTCTACACGCTACATGCCCTGCCCATGTCCATTTCCTCTTCTTGATTTCAACTATGATATCCTTAACCCACGTTTGTTCCCTAATCCACTCTGCTCTTTTCTTGTCTCTTAACGTTACACCTACCATTTTTCTTTCCATTGCTCGCTGGGTCGTCCTCAATTTAGCCTGAACCCTCTTTGTAAGTCTCCAAGTTTCTGCTCCGTAGCCAAGTGCCGGCAAGATACAGCTGTTATATACCTTCCTCTTGAGGAATAGTGGCAATCTACCTGTCATAATTTGAAAGTGCTTGCCAAATGTGCTCAACTCCATTCTTATTCTTCTAGTCACTTCAATCTCACGGTTCGGCTCCGCGGTTATTACCTGCCCTAAGTAGACCTAGCCTTTTCAACTTCAAGTGCACTATTACCTATCTCGAAGCGCTGCTCTTTTCCGAGGTTGTTGTACATTACTTTCATTTTCTGCAGATTAATTTTAAGACCCACCTTTCTGCTTTCTTTGTCTAACTCTGTAATCATGAGTTGCAATTCGTACCCTGAGTTACTCAGCAATGTTATGTCATCGGCGAAGCGCAGGTTGCTGAGGTGCTCTCCATTAACTCTTATCTCTAACTGTTCCCATTCTAAGCTTCTGAAAACCTCCTGTAAGCACACGGTAAATAGCATTGGGGAGATTGTGTCTCCCTGCCTTACACCCTTCTTGATTGGTATTCTGTTGCTTTCTTTATGAAGCACTATGATAACAGTTGATCCCCTGTATATTTCTTCAAGAATGTTTATATAAACTTCATCGACACCCTGATTCCGCAGTGTCTGCATGACGGCTGATATTTCTACTGAATCAAACACCTTCTCGTAATCTATGAAGGCTATGTATAGTGGTTGCTTATATTCTGAGCATTTCTCTATTACCTGATTGATAGTATGAATCTGGTCGATTGTTGAGTAGCCTGTTCGAAATCCTGCTTTTTCCTTTGGTTGATTGAATTCTAATGTTTTCTTTACTCTGTTAGCAATTACCTTTGTAAATAGCTTGTAACTTACAGAGAGCAAGATAATCGGCCTGTAATTCTTCAAGTCCTTGTCATCTCCTTTCTTATGTATTAAGTTGATGTTAGCGTTCTTCCAAGACTCTGGTACCCTTCCCGTCAGGAGACACCTCGTAAACAGGGTGGCTAGTATTTCTAACACAATCTGTCCTCCATCTTTCAGCAGATCGGATGTTACCTGATCCTCACCAGCAGCTTTGCCTCTTTGCATGCTCTCCAAAGCTTTTCTGACTTCTATTATCATTACTGGTGGGGTGTCATCTGGTTTCCTGCTAGTTCTTATACTATTAAGGTCGTGGTTCTCTAGGCTACTGTAGAGATCTCTGTAAAACTCCTCCGCTATTTTAACTATCCCATCAATATTGGTAGTTATTTTGCCTTCTTTGTCCCTTAGTGCATACATCCGATTTTTGCCTATCCCAAGTTTCCTCTTCACTGCTGTACCGCTTGCTCCGTTTTTCAGAGCGTGTTCAATTCTACCCATGTTATACCTTCTTACATCGCATACCTTATGCCTATTAATCAACTTCAAAAGCTATGCCAGTTCTATTTTGTCTGTTGTACTTGAGACATTCATGCTTTGACGCTTCTTAATGAGATTCTTCGTTTCCTGGGAAAGCTTGCCAGTGTCCTGTCTAACTACCCTGCCTCCAACTTTTACTGCACACTCCGTAATGATACTCGTCAGATTGTTATTCACTGTATCTACGCTAAGGTTGGTTTTCTAACTAAGAGCCGAGTACCTGTTCTGAAGCGAGACTCTGAATTCCTGTACTTTCCCTCTCAGTGCTAGTTCATTGATTGGCTTCTTACGTATCAGTTTCTGTCGTTCCTTCTTCAAGTCTAGGCAAATTCGAGACCGCACCATTCTATGGTCACCGCATCGTACCTTGCCAACCACTTCCACATCCTGCACGATGCCTGGGTGTACACTCACTATAAATTCTATTTCGTTCTTATTTTCGCCATTAGGGCTCCTCCATGTCCACTTGCGGTTTCCTCGTTTTCGGTAGAAGGTATTCAAAATCCGTGAATTATTGCGTTCTGCGAATTCTACTAGTAGCTCTCCTCTGGCGTTTCTAGTACCGATGCCATAATCTCCTACTGCCTGGTCTCCAGCCTGCTTCTTCCCTACCTTTGAATTAAAGTCTCCCATCAGTATAGTATACTATGTTTTTACCTTACTCATTGCCGATTCCGCGTCTTCATAGAAGCTTTCAACTGAAGCGTCATCATGACTGGATGTAGGTGCGTAAGCCTGTACCACCTTCATCTTGTATCTTTTATTCAGTTGAATTATGATACCTACCACCCTTTCATTAATGCTCTAGTATTCCTCTATGTTGCCAGCTATGTTTCTGTGAATTAGAAACTCCACTCCCAGTTCTCTTCTGTCAGCCAAGCCCCGATAGCAAAGGACGTGCCCATTCTGTAGCACCGTATAGGCCTCATCTGTCCTCCTAACCTCACTGAGCCCTATTACATCCTATTTAACAACCTCTAGCTCCTCGAATAGTACAGCTAGACTTCCCTCACTAGATAAAGTTCTAGCGTTAAACGTTGCCAAGTTCAGGTTCCAATGGCGACCTGTCCGGATCCAGAGATTCTTAGCACCCTATGCTGTGTTGCAGATCTGACCACCGCTGTGGTCAGTTGCTTCGAAGCTGCTGGGGGCTGAGGGCCGTGACTTATTTGACGTATGCATGTGGGAGGTAGTGGCCAGATACTGCACCAGGATGGCCAATCCTTCTCTAGTGAGGGAGTGCGTTCCCGGCGGTGGTTACCGGTGAGGCCGCACCCCAGGCCTCTTAATGCAGTTTCATCACCACGCGGATTCATTTTTTTTTAATCCTGTCGGGAACTGCGCGGCACCGGGATTTGAACCACGGATCTTTTGCATGCGAGGCGGATGCTCTAACCGCAACACCATCGCCGCAACCATATATTTATCATTCGGCAAATATTTATCATGAATATGAGCAGCAATTCCAGAGCTTCAGTGCCAGATGAGGAAAGTGTTGAAAAGAGGACAAGGACGACCCCTACAAGCTGGGCATGAGAGCACATGAGAAAAGAAAACAAATAAAAAGGGAACCAATCACTGGAAACCACAAAGCTCAGATGTGAACCATACTGATGATGATGATATTTGGTGTTTTGTGGCGCAAGGGCCATTTCATGGCCAAAGAGCGCCAGTTCATGGGACTAGAGATGTGGACAATGATTGTGATAAGCAGCTGTATAAGGGTCTTAGAATTCATCGCCCTAAAGCGAATAAAAACATAAACGTAATAAAATCATGACCATGTCGTGAAATATGTGTAGTGTTGATGGGCGATGACAGTTTGTGATAACAAAAAACGTGGTGGACATGTATGGCATTAGCACAAGTGCCTTGATCGTTCACACCCTTGTGCCCAAGGGCCATGAAGCAAGTGCTTTGTTCAGTGTAGCCATCGCAGCAGAAACCTCTCTGGAGAAACCTCTCTGCTACGAAATGCCTGGGTATGGTCAAATCTCATTAATTCAAACTTCCTGTTAATCCGAACTCGCACTGTGATCCTGTGAAAGCTATGTGTATTTTAATGGGCGAAAACGCTCTGTAATTCGAATGCGCAAGCACTTGCAACGGTTAATTTGAACATGCCACGCACCGAAAATGCTCTCAGTACCACGCCCAATACCGTGACAACACCTCCGACACCTCTACGCTGTGCGCGAAAGGGAAAAGAAGAAAAGGAAAGTCTGAGGCAAAATGTTTGCTTTCCCTCAAATGCCGAAATGCGACACGCCTGTGTCATGCTTCTTCCTTTTCTGTCCCAGCCAAGTAGAGACCCTTCTCCTTTCAAAGCCGCGCGCGAAGAGAGAGAAGAGAAAAAAAAAGAAAGCTGTCGCGGAGCGGAGTGTTGGCTCTCTTGCTAATGACGATCTGCGATGCTCCGGTGCCACGCTTTGCCTTTCCCGTCCATGCCACGTAACGTAGAGACCCTTGTCCTTTCAGTGCCGCGCACGAAAAGAAAAAAAAAAAAAAGCTGCCGCGAAGTGTTGGTTTTCTCTCAAATGCCGATCTGCTCCTCCCCTTGCGTGGAAACACTCCTCCTTTCTTGTGACGTGCTGGCCACGCTCGGGCTGCGGAGCAGAGGGTAGCGGCAGCGAAGACGCAGTCGTTAACGTCGTTTTTAGAGAGTGTTGTCACTGGACGTAGGCGTGCGCTATTTCTCCTGTCAGGAGAATGCTGAAGCCAAAGTTAAAATGCTTTGCAAGCTGTGTGCGAAATTGATTGATTCGCTGCAAGGCAAATGTGTGCAGACACGCATCACCGATTACTTCAAATAATCACGGATGTCATGTGATTTGTAAATAAATGTAAGTCTTCTGAAGCTTCCCTCTCGAGTTTTAGCTCAACGCACATGTGCCACTGCATGGTGACCCCTGCGTTCATTTAGCGTTCATTTTTCTAACTTCTTTTAACTCGAACAAATTTTTGGGCCCCTTCGAGTTTGAATTATCGTGATTCGACTGTATATAACGTGAAAGGTACGGACGTCTCCCAATAAAGCCAACAACATTTTATGTGAAAAGTGGTTCCCTATTGACGAACATTGCACGATGAAGTGGGATCTGTCATCGGTAGGATAATAGAAAGTATTGTCTTCTCAGTGTGTCTAATTACTTTACATTGGATTAAAATGTGGAGTACGGTGAGTGCTTCTCCACATCTGTCACAAAAAGGTGCATCGCCACCAGACAAACGAAATGAACGTGTTCTGTGTGTATGTCCTGTTCTTAACCTGGTAAGTATTAATTCTGTGTGGCGGGATTTTGATACTGGCGGCCAATGGACCAAATTGCAGCTTGATAACATAATACCTTTGATAACATAGTTAACTCTGATAACATAATACCTTTGATAACATAATATTACCTGTGTGTGTGTCCCATGTGCTCTGCCGATAACCCCAGAGCTTTCGTTTTAGAAAAGGTTTCAGGTCGAGCGGAGGAATCGGTATTGATGGATTGGTAGTAGTTTTGTTGGTGGATCCAGCTAGCTGGTCCATCAGAATGTTTACTTGTATTTCGCGGTGTCCTGGCACTCAGCAGACTACAACATGCTGTTTGGATGAGTAGACTGTGAATAAAAGTGAGTAAAGTGAGACAAGAACGGGGTTTTTGTGCTTTTTAAGAGCTTTCAGAGCTTTTACTACACTTGGAGAATCTTTGTATGATATGGCTTTCTGTAGTTTTATTTGTTTAATGTGTTTAACGTTTGTAAGTATCGCATAAGCTTCGCCAGTAAAAATGCTTAAATCAAAGTGCAGTACGCCGGCTTCCGAAAAGGATGGGCCGACGGCTGCATACGACACGGAAAAGTTAGACTTGGAGGCATCTGTATAGAACTCGGGACATGTGTATTTATGTTGTAGTTCCTGGAAGTATGTCTGAATATGTGCAATAGGCGCTTGCTTTGTAACCTTCAAGACGAGTCGCAGTCGATCGCTTGCCACTGCCACGGTGGCAGGCATGCTGCAGGAGCCATCAAACGTTTTTCAAGTGGCACACCGGTTTCCTTCGCTAGGCCGTTACACGGAGTGAATAGGGCTGTCTCATAGAAGGCCGGTTTTCAAACGCAGCAGAACTTGAAGTGCCATTAATTGTAGAATGTGAAGGGTGTTCTTTGTCTGAGTTCACTTTAAGATAATATTTAAAAAACATGTATGATGTCACATTTCTGTAGATGGAGTGACCATTCGTTCGATTCCACGTACAGGCTTTCCACAGGGCTAGTGCGAAAAGCACCCGTAGAGAGGCGAATGTATAGATGATGAACAGGACCAAGCATTTTAAGGGCAGTAGATGTCGTAGACTGATATGTTATTGCCCCATAATCTAGGCGAGTACGTATGAGGCTTTTATACAAGTTCATCAGACACTTCTTGTCACTTCCCCATGTAGTGCGTAACAACACTTTTAGAATATTCATGGATTTTATGCACTTGTTTTTTAAATACTTGATGAGTGGTATGAAGGTTAGCTTAGTGTACTGTACTGGCCTAAGAATTTATGTTCAGTATTAACAGCAAGACATTGCCTATGCAGTTGAATATCAGGTTCGGAATGAATACCTCTCTTCCTGGAGAACAAAACACATGTGCTTTTTTATGCATTCAGCCAGAACCCGTTTTCTTCTTCCCAACTGGAGACTTTGTTCAAACTAGGCTGGATGTCATCGATATTTGCAGCAAAACATACTATGAGGAATGGACAAGTGCGAAGAATTAATTTTAGTAATAAAGAGTGTGCTATTAAGTACACTACCTTGCGGCACGTTTGTTTATAAGACAAATGTTTGGGAAAAAACGCTGCCCACTCGAACAAGAAATGTTCGATCTGACAAGTAAATTTCGATTATGGTAAACATTCTGCCACGCATGCTGAGATGGTACAGGTCTCTTAATATTCCCCAGCGCGGTGTTGTATCATATACCTTTTCCGTATCGAGAAACACAGAAAGCAAGTGTTGCCTGTGGACGAAAAGCATCTGTGATCTGTGCCTCGATACGAACAAGGTGGTCTGTGGTGGATCTACCCTCTGGAAACCCGCACTAGAATTGGTCGAAGCAAATTGTTTGTTTCAAAGAAATATGCAAGTCGGAAGCTTATCATTTTCTCGAAAAGTTTGCACAGGCAGCTTGTAAGTGCAATAGGCCTACAACTTTAAACTGAAGAAAGGTCCCTGCCCTGTTTCAAAATGGGTATAACAATAGCCTCTTGCCTCTTTCCAGGAAATAAGGATAGCACCAGACAACCAGATAGCATGGTACAATCAAAGTAAGGTTTATTGCGTTTCGATTGGTAGGTTTTTTTAACATTTCATACACCACACGGTCAGATCCTAGGGCAGAATTACTGCAGAAGTTTAGTGATGTTTGGAGCTCAGCTAAGCTGAAAGCTTGGTTGTATGCCTCATATCTGGTACATTTGTATTCAAGTTTCTGCTTTTCGATTCTTGCTCTGTATTTTTGGAAAGCATCAGTATAGTGTGACGAGCTGGACACCCGTTTGAAGTGTGTGCCGAGGAAGTTTGCCTGATCTTCCGAGGTGTCACCCTGTGTTCTTACGAGTGGGAATGTGTATACTTGTCTTCCTGCTACCCTACCAACCATGTTCCAGACTTTAGCCTCCTGTGTATATGAATTGATCCCTGATAGAAGCTTTTGCCAGCTTTCTCTTCTGGCCTGCCGACGAGTTCTCCTGCCTTGAGACTTTATTTTCTTAAAGCTTTCAAAATTTTCGGCTGTCGGTGAGTTCTGAAGCAATCTCCATGTGCTGTTATGCTGTTTGCGCGCGTTTCCGCATTCAGAGTTCCACTATGGCACACGTCGTTTTCCAGGGTGCCCATTTGTTTGTGGGATGCATTTTGTTACAGCATCAATCAAAAACGCTGCGAAGTAGTTGAAACGAGCATCAATGCTTAAAGTACATATGTCGCGCCAACTTAAACGAGTGATGGTATAAAACTGTTCTCAGTCAGGCTTTGCTTATGAGCCATTTCGAAACCTGTGGCGGGCATTCAGTTGATGTAGGTGTGCTAAAAACTACGGGAAAATGGTCACTTCCTTGGGGATTAGTGATGACTTCCCAGTGGTGGAGAGGCACAAGCAATGGAGATACTATGCTTAGGTCTATGGAGAAATAGGTATTACTAGCGAGGTTATAATAGGATGGTTCTTTTCGATTCAGGAGACACACGCTGGAAGAGAGAAGAAACTGTTCGATCAGTCGACCGCGGGCGTCACAACGAGAGTCACCCCATAGCCTGCTATGCGCATTCAAGTCTCCAAAGAGAACATAAGGCTCCGGAAGTTCGTCTATTAAGGACTGGAAGGCATGTTTTTGTAGGTGATTTTGTAGGTTTTTGTAGGTATAGTTTTTCTAGGTACGTAAAGAGTACAAATTGTGATCAGTTTCTCGAAAAGCACAGCTCAAACAGCCACTGCCTCAAGGGATGTTTGGAGTTGAAACTTGATTCACTATTATGGCAACACCTCCGCATGATGTCACGGTATCATCCAGTCCTTTCGGAAAATAGCGTATTTACATAGAAAGTTGGTGTGTTTTGATTTAAGTGTGTTCTTGTACACACAGCACTTTTGGTGAGTGTTCGTGTAAAAGTTCTTGGACATCGTCAAGGCTTCTGTGAAGGCCCCTGACGTTCCATTGTATATTTGTCAATATGGTTTATTGTGCGAGTTGGTGATACATGACTGTTTCGAAATGAGAGCGCACTACTTAGACACGGACTTGTCCCTGTCTTTCTGTACGTGTCTAAGTAGTACGTTCTCATTTCGAACAGTGCATTGTATAATTTGAGTGTTCATGGTGAATGTAAAGTAGTGCAGTGTGTACGAAAAGCGAGTCGCTGTTTATGCGGGGAGTTTGAGTTTAAGCAACAGAGCCGTCACCAGGCCCTGTTATCTACTTTTTGTTTTCTTGGTGCGCTCCAAGGAGCCACGCCACTTTTTCGGCACCAAGGGTACTGACGTATTCATTGCCTCCTCGGAGGCACTGGATGCCCGCAGGTGTGAGCTGGTAGCGGCTATTTCGCTCGATGCCAACACTTCGACGAACAATCTTTTGGACTTCTCGAGCAGTGAAGACTTAGGCAATGATGTGGCGGCATCGGAGTTCAGCTCCGACGAAGAAATTTCACCAGATGGCTGTTAGTTGAGAGTAAGTTCCCCAGTTTCGGCCACCCGCAAGTGTACAGCACAAGCCCGAAAGATTGGACATACAGCGCAATTGTAAAAGTGCTACCAAGAGAACAAAATTCAACACAAGACGAACGTTTTCTGTCGCACATGCAACATCCATGAGTGCTTCACAGCGAGAAATGGTTTTGGTGCTTGGCACACTGATCTGTCTGAATGAACAATTCGTTGCTCAAAAAGTTCTTGAGCTAAAGCTTTCGCTTTTTTTTTTCACTGCTATTCTATTCGGCTGTATGGCACATTTTGCACCCCTGATACTTTCCCATAATTTTTTTACTCAGAAGAAATGTCTATCATTATTACCTTTGTTGTGAACTTAGTTAATGATTTGTGTTTATCAATTTTTGTTAGATTTAGAGCTGTCATTTTTTTTGTACATTTCAAACCGCCCATTTATTACTTGCATTTTGGTATCCAGTATTTTGCTGTAAGTTTTTTTTTTTCAAAAAAAAAAAAAATTTGAGTACGACCAACCTAGAACTTCACTATTTTGCTATGCATGATGCAATTTTTTGAAACTTGAGGACAACTCTATAGAATTTCACAATTCCTCTAAGTAATGTTGCCCAGTGACTATTGAACATTTTGAATATTTCAGAATTTCCCCAAAAGAATGTTTGTTGGAAATGTCGCTTCGTTCTCAAAAAAAGTTTTGTGAAATTTAGTTTTTTTATATAGGAATTTTCTTGTGGCAACTAAGTTTTTTTATTGCTATGAAATAAAGAACATTGGAAAGTACATTCATTCGTCTTTATTTCAGTGTATTGCATAACACAGTAAGCTCGGCAGAAATGGCACAGAAAATTCCTAGCTAAAACATGCGAAAATCAGCCACTTTCCGTGTGGTAAGGAAAGAGTTAAAGGTCCAATCACTCGGCGTCGACTCAACCCCCAGAATCACCTTTTTCCCAGACACGGCAAAGCCACACACGGCAAAGCTACACACGGCTAGGCGTGAGAAGGAGTCGAAACCCCCCCCCCCCTTTAGCTCGGGTTGTGGTGTCGCTACACACCAAATGGCTCCGTCTGCGGACGCCCCTGCCTGGGCTGAACCATACTGGGGGATGCCCTGATGATAAAAGGCCACCAGACTAGTACTAAAGATTTGCTGTCCGCTTTCAGACCTAAAGCAAGGACTTGTTATTGCCTTCCTACAAATGAAAGCTTTGGTGCTTTACTTTCACCAAAAAGCCTGTGGTCCCCTAAAAAGTGGCATGTGAGCATAAGATAAGTAGGCCATCGAGCTGCACCTCTGGGTTTGCAGGAGTCTCTACTGGTCAACCTGTCCTTCTGGAACTCCATCTTTAATTTTTACAATGCTGAACCTGCTTGTATGTGCCTAACTTGAAATAACTATACTACAGCTGCCGCCACTTCATGCTCACACCAACTGCCATCGTTTTGTTTTATTCATAAGCTCACCTGTTCAACCATGCAGCAGTGACTAAACCATGTTCCACATTGCCCTTGTTGTATACTGTTGCATACATATTGTCTCCCATGAACATACATACAAATGCTTTTGTGCAGACTGTTTTTCATTTAATGGCAACTACTTGCTCCCCACCTTCTCCCTTCCTGTGTGTACTAAATCCTGTGTTCTCACTCTGGTGCTATGACGTAAGGCCTCAATGACACATTCCAAACAAAGAACCTGCATTAGACACACAGTTGTTTAACACTCTAGGCCATGACCTTGCAACACAATTTTTCACCCATAGCATTTTTATTCTTTATTCAAGAAATACCCTCAGCACTCAAGGGCGTATAGCACG
The DNA here is from genome assembly GCA_013436015.1 of Rhipicephalus annulatus. Classification (NCBI taxonomy): domain Eukaryota; kingdom Metazoa; phylum Arthropoda; class Arachnida; order Ixodida; family Ixodidae; genus Rhipicephalus; species Rhipicephalus annulatus. The sequence goes on from WOVY01005441.1 coordinate 104,557, forward strand.
CGCGGTGGGGGGGGGGGGGGGGTTATATCAATCAATGATGTACATAATTGTACGCACACAAAATACATCAATAACTGAAATAACTGAAAATTTATTATCTTTTCTTTTCTGTAATAAAAGCCAAATAAGAAAACTTATACATTTCTCTTTTCCCAATTTATATGAATAGCTACTGCATTCAAATAAATTATATAACAAACCCAAATATAACAAAGTAAATGAAGAGTACCCTAGACAATGCTAGGAGTATACCTTATAACGAACCTTTGAATATAACGAACTAATTTTCGTGTAAGACAAAACACTGTTATCATGAAGTTTGAGTGACCACATGAAGTGCTTCAATTACAATTCTTGCATGTTGAAACCATGAAACTGTTCTTTTTCTCATTTTTCTTTTTTTTTTTCTTTTTCCGTTGTAACTTTCACTTAGTTGGCAAAAGATGAAAGAAAAAAATGAAAAAACAAACCTGATTGCACGTCATGTTAGACTCGTCAGCAGCATGCATCCATTGGAAAGGCAGATTATGCTGAATGGCGTATAAGGTCTGAAAAAAAAAGCAGAAAAACCAAATTGTGGCACAAGCTAAGGCAGCTGTAAACTCTTTGGATAATAACCAAATTTAAATCTGAGCACTTTTTCAACAGGTTATAACATGAATTATTCTCTAAAATATTTCTTCTCCTTTTTTTGCACCAAAATAAAACACACAAAAAACATTGCAAAAGACAAGAGAAGAAGGGGGTCCTAATCGCAAGCATTGGCGCTGCAGTTTCATAATGAAAGAGTCAAACACAAAGCAGCAAGGATAAGGGTAAGGGCTCGGAGTTTGACTGGAAGACCAGTAGTCATGCCATACGTTCACACCCTGTCACGCATCTTAAGAAGGTGGCAAATCAGCATAAAATGCCTTTGGTTTTTCCTGCCCTTATAAGCTACAAAAACTTAGCCCTGGAGTCTGCACTGAAAGCAAATGAAGATGCAGCACCAAACATGCAAACCCTTCTGTGGAATGCTCTGTTGGAGTTGTTTACTTCATTTTCATGTTCTATGGGGAAATGTACATCAGCCAGTCTGATAGATGCGTAAATGACTGACTTAGGGAGCATGCACTAAGTGCGAAAAAAGAAAAAGAACAAGTATGAGCATATGGTGATGCACATTTATGCATGTGGGTACAAACCGATTTTTGGAAACACTGGGATATTGAACAAAAGCAAACACATTTCACTCTGCTTGCTTTAGAAGCGTTTTCAATCGGAAAGAATGTTGCTTTATGTATAAGTGAGGCTTCGATACCTCTGCATGCATGCTTCTGTATTTGAATAGTATCTGCAGGGCTCGTTTTGACATGCGATGTTCTGGTTTGCGCCTTGTTATTTTGCATGTGTTATAGCATATCTATTTTCTGCATTATATTTTATTTTTGGCTGCTTCCAATACGATGTTAGCCATGCACAGGCCACATGAATATATCTATTTAAACATAGTAGTTGTGACGAAAATACAATTGTTAGCCCCTGTCCAGTGTCCATACTTTTTTTATTTAGTGCTATTCAGTATTAGTGCTTCGGTCCGAGTTCATGAGTAGGGTGTATTGGTGTAAGATTTCAAAATAACGCAGCAAAATCAAGGCAAAATGAGATAAGGATCAGCCCCCATCCTTGTCATTCTGTTTCATCCTTGTGTGTTTATTTTCCTGCAGTATTTTGGTATACTTTCGATTTTCATTGCTATGGCTTGATAGCAGTTGCCGCTTGAGATAATAACACCAAGAAATAATTTGGGGACTATTGCTTTAGCTCTTCATGGGCCTTTATTGGGAATGCCTTATCCGAGCACCAGCCACATTAAAGCAGCGCTCTTAACAGAGGACGAACACATAAACATTGTGATATTAGAAATTATGATCTCGTGCTCATATGTTATGAAAGAGTCCCTACATCCAGCAGTACATAAGTCAGTGGGTTTTATCATTGTTAGTAGTGTCCTCAGGAAAAATGCAGAAGGATTACTAATTAAATATAAGCAGTGCACGAAGGGCTGCACATGTGGCACTTAGAATATGAGGCAAGTTCATTTTATTTATAGTATTTGTGCAATATAAAACTAATCACTGCATTTCATTAATTACTCAATTACTTTTGTAAAACAGTAGATAACTTTATTCAATTATACCTCTAATGATGTATTAGTAATTGGGAATGTTTACTTTCTTTCTATAACATATACAGTCCTAAGCGAGCTTAAGACACGTGACCTGGACTACTCTGATGCCAGCCGCAAAGTGCTGGGTGCTGTGGCCAAGATATTATCTTGGTTTGCTTGGATAGTATGCATGTATGCATAAGTAAAGTATCAGCAACAGAAACCAAAGTTTTGCAACGCTAGCATCAATCAAACTATCTCGGGACACGCTGCGGAGCATTCATGTCAAGCTTGCCGACGGCTGTACAAATCTGTCAGCATGTCACAGTAATCTCCATGATAACATTGTGGTTAATCATTCCTATTCTGCAGCCACTTAGACATGGTCAACAGGAACATGCCATTAAATGCAGGCACTTTTAGCGTCTGTCTACGTATCTATCTATCTATATCCATCTACCTGCTTACGTCTGGGTGCTTTCATGATTACCTTGCTAACTTAGGGTGAACCAAAATTAGTATGGTATGGAAAGGTAAGATGGTTTGATGAATAGGACTCCCTGCTCATGACATGATGACTGTGACAATTCCATCCAACATCGTCAAACTCTTTCCGCCAGACACGTGTGCCACAAACCCGTATGCCACAGGCGGCTACACACACAATTGTATGGGTATGTGCCACAGGTGATTGACAGTTTGTCCGCCCAAGAGAGGTGCCAACAGACAATCGTAATTTTAACGCTAGTATGTTACGAGAAGAAGCTAATGACCCTAGTTGCAGAGCTTACATTTACAGTGCAAAAAGACACCACAATACTAGACAATTTTTCATAGTTTTAGGTGGTGGTAAGTTAGAGATACTCACAAGTCATTGGACGCAGTACTCTGGCCCGATCAACATCGATGGATGTGAGCAATCTGCAAATAAAAAGAGATGTGCTGCCTGTAGAAACCACAGAATACATTGTTCAAATGTTAGATTTGTGATGCGTCGTATATCTCATGTATACACAACAGAATCCTTTAAATATTGAAAAGTAGCCCCTCTGCAACCTTGACAGTTTCATGGATGGGTCTTGTTGAATCGTTTCAGATTGCCCTATACAATCGCTTCACGTTACACCACTACACAAATTCATTTCAACACAACAACAGCAAGCCAGAATGTGAATCAATACGCTAACACAAAGCTGAGAAAATGGATTCTAATACAGATACAACGTTTGAAAATCAAGAAACAAATTAAGAATAATTGTAGATTTCAACCTGTTGTGTGGCTGTTTACCTAACATAGTTATGATAGGCAGGGCACGGACTTGCCGAAACATCAACTTTCTAGCCCTTGAGTGACCTTGCACTTTTGTATACTATTAACCTTAAATATAGCATATCTTGCTTACTTTACACCCACTTTTCAGGCCATTACTAAAAGTATTAAATGTTTCAAATTTGGAATGACAGAAATTCTTACACATGAAAAATGATCCTCTCCTAACATCTAGATTATCGTTCACTGCGGTTGTGTAGTAATGATGCTCAGATGCTGACCTGAAGGTCATGGGTTCGATCCCGGCTGCCGCAGCTGCATTTTGATGGAGGCGAAATGCTAAAGGCCTGTGTACTGTGCGATGTCAGTCATATCCTGGTTTTGGCCCGTAAAATCCCATATATCATTATTATTAACATTTATAATACCAGTTTACTTGGTAATCCAGATTGCCAAGTGGGCTGGTATTACTAACCACACGGTTACAGACCACATGGTGAGGTGCAGCAAGTTATTTACATGTTATGATTTGGGAGCCGTAGCACAAAAGTTTCACAACGTATTTATATTACATAAGAGCAATCCAGGTGCTTCTGGTAAAATTCACAAATTTTTAGTTCCAGATAGGCACTCAAAGTGCTTTTGGTAGTCTTCATCTTAGAGGAAAACTGAAGCCAAACAATGAAATGGTTAAAATAATTAATTGCATTTTGAAAACTCTACTGTCATCATTTAATTTTTATAGGATCACTCATAGAGAATAAAATCAAGGTCAAAGTTTCATATTTAAAATTTTGCACCAAGATCTTTGCACATGATGTCACCGGTTCAAAAGTGTGTTCATATTTTGGAGGCACTGGCTCCACAAAATAAATAAAAACTTTGTCTGCAGAATCTATGGCCCCTTCAGAGTCCACCGCAGTGGCGTAGCCGTAATGATGCTCGGCTGCTCATTTGAAGGTTGTGACTTCAATCCTGGCTGCAGCGGCCGTATTTCAAGCGAGGCGAAATGACGTAGGCTCATGTTCTGTCCGATGTCAGTGCACGTAAAAGAATGCCACATGGTCAAAATATCCACAGTCCTTCACTACGTTCTGCGTCATAATCATGTCATGGTTTTAGCATGTATAACTCCAGTTATTATTATTATATGCTCCCCTCAAAGGACAGTACTTCATTTTTATTGATAAAAAACTACATGTGACCTAATTGATGGCATCAATATCGACGATGCCATGGCGTTAGCGTGGAAATTTTAAGGTGGCATTTCCACACACCCATTTTCTTTTGTTGTGGTGATGTATAAATTGCAAGAGTAATTTCTCGGCAAAAAAAAGTCATTTTCCTTTTTAGTGTCCATTTCGTATACCTCTGAGCTGGCTCTCTAGCATAAATAAACTCTTAACACCTTTATTGAAAGCTTGCTGCTGAGGTTTAGACAGGCAGAAACTGGTGAATGTACACTGCAAAAAGAAAAAATGCCAAGCCTGTACACAACGCCGATTTCAAAAATTTAAAGACCACCATAATGCAAGCACTCAAGCAGAGCAGACTAAGATCTTTTGAAGAGAAAGAAAAGGCACCACTACTTTTTTGCCAACCCATGGATTATACCTAGACTTCAGGTATGCAAGTGCTTACTTTCGAAATCCTGCGCATTTTGGTATTGAAGAAAATGTAAAAGCAGTGATTATTTGGAGCACGGCAATAAAAAAAAAATTGTGGGGGGGGGGGAGTCTAGCAGGCACTGTAGAGAAAGAAGTGCAGATATAAGGAATGAACAGAAGGTGCCTCATACTGCATTTTGGTTGGAGGGCCTGTCTATGTCAAAGTGGAAATGCCTGGAGATACCACGTTACTAAGTTGCAAATAAAATTTCCTTATAAGTCATTGTTCACAGGACAAGGTGATAGATGCAACCCATATGGCTATCACAGCATATTTTGAATGTATTAGAATAATTCAACTGATGAATACAATGCTTTTACATATATTGTCAACCTGCGTGTTTATCCATGGTCTTTCAATTAGCCCAGGCCAAGCTTTTCTAAGTGTGCGGCACCACCAGTGCTCTCAAACATATCACCCATGAACAGCCACACCTGCATGCCGATGGAAGTTATAAAGAGAAAACGAATTGAATTAATGAATGGTAGCCCGACCCTTTGTTTCTGATACATTACCATGTGCCCATTTAAGTTCTTGGCCCTCTATGCTGTCCAATAATGCTAACAGAAATTCTAGAATAAAATTGCATAAATCATTGCATACCTCCACGGCCAAGTTCAGTTCGCAGCATTAACAGACAATGACTTTGTAATCAAACCATGTGCTGCACAAAGTGATAAGAAAGTGGCATCCTCTATCTCCTTTATTTGTATTGTCCTGACCAACAGATGAGCACGCCAATAACATAACATTAGAGAAAAAGGAAAGGAACATTATGGGTTCCAAAACACGCACTTCTCAGAATTTGTGGCCTCACCTGATTAGAAATGCTGCACTTCTTCGTTTATTCTAACTGTGTTCTTGAGACTTTCCTAAAGAGAAAAGAAAGACAGTATTCATCAAATGAAAATGTGACCCAATGCTGCAGCAAATAAGTTACTTCAAGCAAGCTTGTGTCCATTACCATACTAAACCTTGTAGCACTTAATCAAAAGAAAATTGCAGAAGAAAGGGCCAATATTTTCTACTGCACATAGCCATTGAAAAAGAAAAATACTATGAGAAAGTGTGATGCAACAATTTTAAAGCCTAGTCATAAAAACCTAATAAAAATTTCCATGCGAGAAAAGTTCTCCTCATGTAACAGAGTGGTAAGTTATAGCCCTCAAGCATGGGGAAAGTAGACCGAAATGCGCTTGGCAAGGGCAAATTGTAATAAAATATTTGTTAAAACCTGTAACTAATAAAGCTCTTTGTTTAGATGTCTAACAACCATGAAGGACATGCTTACCATAAGCCAAGACCCGATAGACCCTGAAGGAATGGAAGCAGTTGGCTTAAGGCTATATGCCAAACGTCATGCTTAAACTTAAAAATAAATTTGCAGAGACTGCAGTGAGGTTTGAATGCACGAGGTTGTAAAATAAAGCTATCACTCTGTGGATAAGCTACATTATGGAAGATTAAGGACGGGCTTCTCTAAACGTACACATGTACACCTATTAGCAAAAGTATACAGATCACGGAAATGCATGCCGAACTGCCATCTGCATCGTCTAGCAGTGAGCAGTCTGCTGTTCAGAGCATTGTATGTTCAGGGCATTGCGCTGGCATATGCAGCCTGAAGAACACTCGCAATAGCAGCCAGCTCACCACTGGACGGTGCTGATGTCAATTTGAGCACATACTCCCACAGTTTGTATGGCCTTGCTCACAGGTGTATATGAAAAAATATCTATTACCATATTAAATGATTGTTCTATGAATATTACAATGAAGTAATGTCCATCTTATTCATCTGGATTGAACGATTGATTAGATCAGGGGTCTCAAACTCAACTCGGTCAGCAGATCGTAGTCACACAATTTAATGCCGCAAGGGCCACACAATGAAGAAATTTGGAGCGGGGGAGGGGGGGGGGATGAGCTTGTGCAAACTGTCACCACAGGTTGCCATTTGTGGGCCTCATATATAGGTCATTTCTGAACATTTGACACCAAAATACTAGCATGTCGAAACCAATCTCTAATATGACTAAAACCTGGAGGCCGATTCTAAACTAGAGTTGCTATTTCATGATTGTTTTTTATGTATTATCAATACACAAGAAAAGAGATTACAAGGACTTGAAGAATTACAGGCCAACCAGCTTGCTCTCTGTCGTGTACAAGCTATTTACAAAGGTAATTGCTAACAGAATTAAGACAACATTAAAATTCAATCAACGAAAGGAACAAGCAGGATTTCAAATAGGCAACTCATGAATCGACTACATTCATACTATCAATCAGGTAAAGTAGAAATGCTCAGAAGACAGCCAACCACTATACATAGCCTCCATAGATTAAAAGAAGGCATTTGATTTAGTAGAAATATCAGCAGTCATGCAGGCACTGCAAAATCAGGGCGCCGGCAAAGCATATATAAACATCCTGGAAGAACTCTATAGCGGATCGTGCAACTGCCACCATAGTGCTCCATAAAGAAAGGGACAGGATACCAATCAAAAAGTGTGTAAGACAAGGAGATACAATTTCCCTAATGCTATTTACCCCATGCGCACAGGAGGTTTTCGGAGGCCTAGAATGGGAAGGGTTACGAATAAGAGTTGATGGAGATTAGTCAGAGTACCTTAGTAAACTGCGCTTTGCAGATGACATTGAATTGCTGAGTAACTCAGGAGACGAATAGCAACTCATGATTACTGAATTAGACAAGGACAGCAGGAAGGTAGGTCTTAAAATTATTCTGCAGAAAACGAAAGTAATGTACAACAACCTCGAAGAGAACAGAGCTTCGAGATAGGTAATTATGCACCAAATGTTGTAAAAGACTGTCCACTTAGGACAGGTAATAACGGCAGAGCCAAACCCACGAGATTGAAGTAACTAGAAGAATAAGAACAAGGTGGAGAACATTTAGCAAGCGCTCTGAAATCTTGACAGATAGATTGCCACTATCTCTCAAGAGGAAGGTAAATAACAGCTGCATCTTACCGGTACTTAGCTACAGAGCAGAGACCGAGAGACTTACAAAGAGGGTTCAGCTTAAATTGAGGACGACGCAGCGAGCAACGGAAAGGAAAATGGTAGGTGTAACCTCAGGAGACAAAAATTGAGCAGAGTGGATCTGAGAACAAACCGGGGTTAAGGATATAATAGTTGAAATCAAGAAGATGAAATGAAAGAGACATGGCCTGGGCATGTAGCACGTAGGCAGGATAACCGCTGGTAATTAAAGGGGCCCTGCAACAGCTTTTTAGCATGATCAGAAAACTCTTCCAATCGGTAGTAGAGGACCCCGACAACACACAAGCCAAATATTATAGCGCAGCATGCGGCCTGGAATTCAAAATCAAATATTAAAGTACTTTGAAAATAGCTTTCTCTTCTCTTGACAAATCATGGAATTAAGCCTAGTAAGCCCATCTATCAGCCGTTGGTTGATATGAACATGGCGTGCTTGGTTGTTACACAGGCTGTCACTTGTCCACGCATGACCGCACTAAAAAATATGTGTATTCGAAGAAAAAAAAATGCTCAAGGTCACGAGTGACTTTTTTTTTTTTTTGCCCCTCCCATCTCTTTCTACTCAGCTTCCAGTGCTTTGGTTGGGACGGAAGAAGAGAGAATTTAATTGCAGCGTGTGACAAATTTGTAACTCCGCTCATACTGGACGGATTCTTAAAATTTTTGCGGCGTTCAATTTGTGAGGTAATATGCTTTTCCAGTAAATTAATTCCATGGTTACTCAAAAACGTGTTTTAGGGCTTCTTTAAGGGTAACTAATTGGATTCCCAGAGAAGCCAAGCGGGTAAGGGCGAGACAAAGTTAGATGGGCAGATGAGATTAAGAAGTTTGTGGGTATAAAATGGCAGCAGCAAGCACAGCACCGAGTTGCCTGGCGGCACATGGGAGAGGCCTTTGTCCAGCAGTGGACGTAGTCAGGCTGATGATTATGTTTCAACACATGGTGACTGCAGAGGGTGCCTCACGAAAACAATTCCTTACATCTGTGCTGCTTGTGTAGCTCACAAACATACTTAAAATAAAAGAGACTAAGTGGAACGAAAGGAGTCATATGCGGGCTGTGAGCCACATGCGGCTCACAGGCTGCATGTTTGAGACCCCCGGTTTAGATGGTTAATTTGTTCCAATGTGCAATGACAAAGCGTAACATCATTTAAAGAAAGTACCTTGCAAACAAAATCGACAGAAATAATAGTAACAAACATCAACACTTATGTAGTAGCTCACGCAAGAAGGAATTGCACAGTGGCTTTTCCCACAGGAAGCACTGCTTTTGTGGTCACAATTAACAGATACCACACGATGCATAAAGATGTTTATTCAGGCAAACACAATAAAAGAACACACATTACTTTGTATGTCATACTAATGACCTACACTGATGCCTCTTCATACAGTTCCACATTTCGACATAAGTAAATGGTGAATGGGCTCATGACTGTTGCTAGGAAACTGCGAGCCCCGCACCATGTAATGAAAATTGTGCAAATTTCATGTTTGGTGTAAACTACAAAACAAAAAGAGATAAACAATTGCAGGCACAATTCCCTTAACAGTTTAACAAAGTCCATGAACACACACTACAGAAGTAAGCAAGAAATAACCACAGGAAAATAAAGTAAATATGACCAACACACTGGACAATTCTATGCATTAGAAAGAGAGAGGTGGCAACGAACTCATCGTAATGCTCAGCCTGATGAGACTAACCCACCAGGACACTTGCATTTCTAACTTCAATGCCTCGACTAACCTGTACAAAAGCAAACAAAAAAGGTGTGCCGTTCTTTAAATTGCTTACTTAAGCATTTAAAGGGACTGTCTACCGCTCGGAAAATTTTTTCTGATCGTGCCACAAATGAGAAGATCATTCATCACATCAGCAGTAACGAGCATGCTTTTGTCCCATAAAAAATGATTTATAATTTAACTAGATGTTGAAGGCTGACAAAAAATGATCGCTAGCCTCACCCAACAGTGATATGGCCAATCTACTGGTAAGACAAGAAATCCTTGCAGGTAGATGTGTATGTTGTAGGCCCGTGTACTCAGATTTGGGTGCACGTTAAAGAACCCCAGGTGGTCAAAATTTCCGGAGCCCTCCACTACGGCGTCTCTCATAATCAAATGGTGGTTTTGGGACGTTAAACCCCACAAATCAATCAATCAGGTAGATGTGTATTTCTTAAAAACAAACACTTATAACTCAAAATTATATTTTATGCACTTAGAGACAGCTTCACAATGTGCCAGAGACTAATTCGTGCTTTTTTTTTTTCCTCAAGTGTCCAAATATTTGGCAAATAGGCACCCGCCGGCCCTGCCGACGGTGTGTTCGCTTGCATGCCTGCAAACGACGCAGAAGCAAAAGCACAGCGTCCACCACCGCTCATAAAAGCAACAAAAAAGTGGGTGCATGCCTTAAACAATCAGTAAGGTATTTGTTTTATTAATAAACAAATTGTGATGTAACCTGCAAAACCACATTTGGTTTTCATTTTCCCACTTTCACCAGCAGTATATTTGTAATAGCCTCCACTTGCCAGTGTGGAGGGCATTCATCCCACTGATGGAAGGAGACCAAATGCATATTGAAAAATTTTGTTTTCAAAATTTCTACACACTTTCCACAGAAACTGCTGCACGGTTGGACGCTTCAGATGGTATGCTTTTTATAGTGACACAAAACAGACAAGGAGTGGAGGACGGTAGACAGTCCCTTTAACGTTACTGACAAGACACGGCTGATTCAATATGATACATGGCTGATGTATAAAATGACAGCCACGTCACACACTGCCTCCAAGACTCCATGGAAATAAAGCTCACTAGAAACGTGTAATATTCAACTCCACATAAGCCCGCAGTATCGCATTTGTAAATCTTGGCAGATTGCTAAAGCAATCACAAACAAGCTTCATATAAAGCATGAATACCATGTTTTTGTAGTGCTAGGCCATGTTAGTTGCCTAGCACTACAGTTAATGGCCTAGCACTTTTTGTAGTGCTAGGCCATGTTAAGTGACATTAGCGATAACATCACACCCTTAGTCTAAACTATCTAGCAGCTTTAGAGACACTTTAATTGAATATGTAAACAGCAAGCGTAGACAACAACAGTGAAAAGAGAACCAAAGACATATTTTTGTTTGGCAGCTTAACTTTACAGAATGATCTGCACTTTCCCGTAAGAACTTCACAGAAAACAATTGTCATGCATCAAACACTTAAATAGGCCAGAACATATACACACGAATACACTTCAGGCCTTTAATACATACGGAAGCATTCTCGCATCACAAATGGGCCAAAAAATAAGTCTCGTTGTTGTCTGTGCAAGTTTTAAATACACTTTTCTGGTTGGCTCCATGTTCACACATCCATTGAGTACTATAGTAGCCGTTACTCTCTAATACATGTTACGAATTCAGAACCTCGTAACCTAGCATTATTCAATTAAGAATGGTGCTTCAGCGTTAAAAAGCTCCACAATAAGAAAATATTGCTGCCAAAATATAAAACTTCTACATCTATATCAAGACAACAAGCAACAGTAATTAAAAAGTGCCAAATGAACATTTTCAATAAACCAACCAAGCAAAGGTATTAATAACTACAATACATGTGAACAGGAATAAACTAAGACTTAAATTTATGAGGATGCAACCTCAACACCTGGCAATTTTAAGCTACATACTTTTAAACCAAGAGAAACACAAGGTAATTGGTGGAAATTTTGGACAGCTTGGAGAGTCACTGAATCGCTGCTTATCAAATACAGTCAGAAACTAAAGTTTTGATTGCTGGCACATGCCAAGCCTGGTATCTTAGATTCTGTGAGTGCATTCTCATCAGGGCCAAGTTCTGGAGGCAAATGCAGTCTTTCAACCACAAACTTCTTGCTTCTCTGGTGAAACAGAAAGTCACATACAGGCATGCGGGTGCCTAGTGACGACAGGCGACACAGCTTGACGATTTTCAGGAGTCCGTGATAATTTTTGTACAACGGGTTGGCGCCTCGCTCATGGTCGTCAAACGCCTGGATCTTAAGTACGATGTCTGCCAAACGGCGGCAACGCCGGAGAACGCTGGGGTGCGCCCTCGTGATTACTGCTGGGACTGTTACAAACACACTGACTGGCTCGCCTCTGATTACCGCTTTCAATGCGTGAAGGAAGGTGGAAAACCCCGCCACCGAACCCCATGTCGGAGAACAGAGCCCTTGCAGGGCTATTCTAACAGCAAAATGCGACTGGTTCTCATCTGCTTTTGCTTCGTCAACGAGTCTGTTCACATCGGCAAGCACAGACTCGTAATTTGGTTCTAAAGAAGCACCTACGTGCCCATTCGTCGCTTCTCCCCATCGTACGTATGGGTCGAACGTCACTACACAAGCACTGGCGAGCTTTGTACTTTCAATGCGATCAGAGAAGTCAAAAACATGGTTCAATTCCTCGTAATCTAGAAGAGAGTCTTGTTTTGCCATGCGTTCGTAGCGGAACGCTATCTTCAAGTCGCCATCACTAGCGACAGATGCTGGCGCATGCTGCGTCGTGCTGCCAGCAGCCACCTGCAATGTTCTCGGCAGTTCGCGAAGAAACTTTGTCGGCTCAAAGACTCCGCTAGCAAGGTAAATGTGGTGCTGCTGCTCAATTCCTTCTGCTACGTAGTACTTGAGCAACTGCCCGCAGTAGGTACCGAAAGCGTCCTCCTCCACCAGCAGTATACCTCCAAGAGGCAAGCCGCCACCGAGAATGTAATCTAAGGCAGAAACACCACACGACAACACTGTCTCTGCAGTATGCGGCGACAACTTTGTACCCGCAATACCACGATGAGCAGGTCTCGTACTCTTTTGGAAGCTGCTGCTCATTTCCGCCGCTACCTAGAACGCCGAAACATCAACAAACCTCTCCGATCCGGCTAGGCTGCCGCGATTCCTTGCGCATGAGAACAGCACGGCGAATTTATCATCGGACGCAAAACTACTCGCAAGCGCTAACAATCACTGCGATATGGCCAAAATAGACACTGCAATTTGAATTTATACCACAAGATCCTTTGAGTTGGTTACTTACAGCAATACGCAGTCTTCTCAAAGGACATCTAGAGCGCCATCTAACGTTGGATATGCATTCCGACTGGTTCGCCACGCCTTGTTATCGAAGAAAAAAAAGTACCTGTATTGTTAAAATTTGTTAGTGTTAATTTTCTAAAAAAAATATTGTTTTCAAACTTAAGCCTAGGTTTGCTGCTCAATAAGCTTATGCGAGTACATTGTAATACGAAGACCGCGCCTATGTGCAACCTGTAGCTGTAGGCTGTGCTCTAGGCCTATGCAGGCTTGCAGCCATAGAGTTTCCCACAATACTAACTAGAGGGAACTCTGGCGCTAGTGTCTAAGGGAGTTGACACACGGCGCTTCAGCGGGCATGGGAACGATGGGTACAGGGTAGAGGTGTGCGCCGAGGCTATTTCGACCGGCGGCGGCGTGGGGGTCGTACAGAGTCGGCGCACGCCGGTTTTTTCATCGGCGGCGGCGTGCGGCCAATTTTCGTCGGCGCAGAAACCGAAACTGAAAATTCAAAAGGCTCTTTTGCCACAGGTTACTGAATTCGTTGAAATTCAGGGATTTTCATCCAAATAACATAAATGACACTACACAGATGTGTTGACATCCCGATGAATGCAAAGCGTTTTGTGAAGTAGTTTTTATTTTGCCTTCATAAAAAAATAATGCGTATTTCAATCTATGTCCATGTTCTACCACGAATGTGCAGCACTTTGCTTTTTTTTTTAACTTTAAGATGCAGCAGCTTGTTGCTGTTGTTGGCTACGTCATACTTTATGAAACCTTCTTTCATTGAACAATGAGCAAGCAGTGACGCACGTCACTCATTTCGCTTTTTCCGAATCCGATCTTACTTTTTGTACGCTGCACAAAAAAGACGCACCTCTGCTTCGAGCTTTCTTATTGCGATTGCAGGAAACCGCTTTTCTGAGTATCTGTCATGCTTTGAATGTAACTTTCCTTCAAACAAATCAAAATACCTTCTTTTCACAATGTGAGAATCTTTTATGCAGTGGTATAGGATGCGGAAGGAAACAACTCTGCGCATTTATTCAACTAGTTCTCAGCACGGTGTTCAATGAATGAAGTGTAGACATGGGCGTGGGCGAGGCGGGTGGTGCAACACGGACACTTGAACCCTTCAAGCTCCACCAGCACTTGCTACCCACTCTAGCGACACCAACACGACCCGCTCCCTCAGTAGTGATGCAAATTGAAAGAAGGGTTAGCATCCCACCAAGACAAAAACCTGTCGATGGTCATATGTGCAGATGAGAGAAAATGCAATATTTGCTCAGATACACAGCCCAATACTGGTCACGAGCTGGGCGTCCGTTGACCACGCCTGCAGAGAACGTTGACTCCCCGACCCCTTGGTGTTTGGTCAGGGGAGGGGGACACCTCCTGCAAGTGGGCCCCATTAAAATTGCTCTTAAAAACTTCACAAATAAGAATGCTTGATAAGTGTGTATAAAACATTCAACTTTCCAATGCTTTTTTTTTATAGCGTGTACACGTGCTCGATACTCATCAGATGTGTGAGACAATCGAAATAGCAACTGCCACTCTCGACTTGTTCCGGAAAAGACTCAATAGAAGAATGCAATTACGAGTGCTGGGAACCTATGTTCGTTTGTATATTTGATTTCTAGGCATGATTTAAAATCTTATATAAATAAAAATAAGACCTGAGACATAAAAAAAGGCTGCTATTGCAAGATGAGTGTTGCAAGACGTGATTTTTCTAGACTTACATCTCTGCAAGGCACATCTGGAGTCACTACTTGCAAGTGTCCCCCCTTTTCCCCAGGACATTTACCGATCCCCCCCCCCACCTCTCTAATAAAAAGGCACCAATGTAGGCCTCCGTGATTGCCTACTGGTGCGTGGCGGGCCATTCCGGTGGCTAGGACCAACAGTGCCGATTTCGACTTGCTTTATTGCAGGTGCTGAAGGATCAAAAAAAGGCCGATATTTGTAAATTTCTTGAGAGTTCAGTAATAGTTTCTTTTTGAATACCGTGGATTATTGAACCTCACTTTGAGTGTAATCCTCCAATGAAAAAAAAAGGTTTCATCCTGTGTCACTGCAGAGTCAGAAGCCATCACATGTGCAGGCATCATTAAGCTTATATATAACATTGCAAAGATTCAGTACATTTGTACAAATAATTCTCGTTAATTGAACACTTTGAGTATAATCCTTGCTTGGGTTAGTATGTGTGAAACATAAAGTTGAGTTTTAAAAATTCCCCTTGTGGGTTTCTGCAGCAAAGACACATTGATTAAAACTGATGACTTCGGAGCTACGGCAGAAGTAACATGCGTTATGTTTTTTTCGGTTACGGTAACAGTAATGCGTTACCTTTTTTATATATTTAGATAACGTGGAGCCGTGAAATGTTCCCCTTTTTCTTATTAGAGTAACGAGTGAGGTATTTAGTTACTTTTTAGTGTAACGGATACATCACTAAATAGACTTACAGGAGTGATGTCGGCCCACACCATTAGTTGTTGTTGCGGTCTATAGGCTGGCTGTAAACATTACATGAATATATTCCTTTCACCCAGCACGTGATAGGGAAGGGTTGCTTGACCATTGAGGATCTCGACCTTTGAGAAATACACAACAGCTTTCTAATGGTATGCGTATCATCCCACCGAAGCGTGCACTTCGTTTCGTTAAAGTTTACAGTCAACGTGAGTGCTGTCGTCACGTCGTATGTTTTAGGTAGAAATTTAGCCTACTCAAAATACCCAAAGACGTCGATCCACCTTGCAACGCGTGGCCACCCGCTGACGGTTCTGTATGAAAATGGCATCCACAGTGAAACATGTTGTATCTGCTGAAATTTTGGCGCAACATTATTATACTGCCACGCTCGCTTGTATTTTTATGTCACTGTCTTGCGCAAACGCCCCGCCGTAGTGGTTCAGTAGCTAAGGTACTCGGCTGCTGACCCGCAGGTCGCGGGATCAAGTCCCACCTGCGGCTGCTTTATTTTCGATAGAGGCGAAAATGCTGTAGGTCCATGTGCTGCGATTTGGGTGCATGTTAAAGAACCCCAGGTTGCCAAAATTTCTGGAGTCCTTCACTATATGGCATCTTTCATAATCATGTGGTGGTTTCGAAACGTAAACACCACATATTAATCAATTGCCTTGCGCAAAGGACGCTTGGCTGTCTGCAAAAACTCTAGATTATTTTAGAATCTTCTGATAAGCTTGAGACACCTACGATATGGATGCTACGTGTATAAATGGCGACGTAACTTCGCGCAGAACATATTACCAACGACCAATGCTCTGATTACCGCTATCTGTGTAAAGCACGAATTTGTAGTACTTTGCACTTTCTTATGCACATGTTCCCTCAATAAAAAGTGTCGTCTTGAGCAACCCACGTACCATCTTCTTTGACGTCGCAACCACGTAGCAATACCGTAAGTGAAATGAGAATGCTGAAATGTTCGATACAACACAATGAGATGGGGCGTGAGTGCACGCCCAAGTTTGATTTGAGATGCGTATACCACAAGCTATTTTCTTCTATATGATGCGGATTTGTTAAATTACTGTGAAGTTGAATGTCAAGAAAGGAATAACACGAACTTGGAAAGAGACAGTGGAGACGAAAAGTGATAGGTATACTTGACGTAAAGTTTGATCGGTCATTCCACGACAAACGTCCAAGGCGTTTTGGCGACTATCTCAGGTGTATTAGAAAAATGTTGGGCTGATTGACTCTATTGAAAGCAGTCTATTGCGAAAATGTTTTGCAGAGAAAAATGTTTTTGGTCACCTATATGTGACCGAAATTCCGGCAATAGGCTGGGCCCTATAACGAGTCCTAAGATAAAAGAACGTTTACTAAGTGAGTCTATGTGGACTCCATTTATTTTGCCGACCTCTGGTTCCGAATATTTAAAACCTCCCACGATGACGTGCCTTGTTGTCGCATTGACGTTCCGGCTTGTAAAGCCGAAAATTTTATTTTTCAAATTATAAGACAGTTCATATCTCCCCCCTCCCAGGAACTCGTTCTAGGGTTGGTCCTTTGATAAAAACCAGTGTTATATCTTAAAAAAATGCTTGGATATCAACTATTCATAACTCTCATTAAAAATTTGGAAATGAAATGGCCATCACTAAATTACTAATGAGGTGAAATATTAACATTAAAAAGCATAGTGAACGTGACTAAAAAGCTAATTCTACAAAAACAATGTAACCTGAACTAATGATGTCACCACACATCTAAAACCTCATGCAATCTATATTGCATACCTGCAAGGTGCAGTTATTCGAGCGCTTTTTGCAGTGAAATTTGGTCATGGAATTAGTCCCGTTCACGGTGGTGCTATTTTTAAACTTAACGGTCGAATATCTAACGAAGCATTAGGAAATTCTTTGCGTGAAACCCGTATTTTTTTCGACGTAAATAGGATTGTATACATTGTGCTGGCACGAAGTTTAATGCAGGTGATTTGTTTATAGAGTACACCGTTTGGTTACTGTGGTAAAATAGAAACAGCAATTTATGTTAATTCATGCTACAAAACTCACGTGACGTGCTCCCAAAGAACAGAACAATGCATAACGAAGGGCGTTACTAACGAACGGAAGAATTAAATAATTCTCGGTCTTTAATGTTGTTTCTGTAGTCCAATCTACAAACGTTCGTATTAAACGAGCATGACGGTACGAAGGCATGGAATTGAGTTCTGCAGCATGTTGTGACGCATAGTGCCACTTCAGGTCACCTTTATTACGTGACATTGGAATCCACACTGAGCTTGATCTATGATTATGTACCTAATCAACGGAGAATGAGTGCTAAGCTCTGGTTTCATTATTAATGTGGCTTCAAAGACGAGAAAGCAGCACGATTGGTGAGCAATCGAGCACCCGTTCTCTCTCTCTATTGCGTTGAACTGCTTGTGCCCTCAGATGCCACTTCAGTTTTTTCTTGAATAATTGTGGCGATTGGGAAAGTTGTGAGCGCCAAACAAGACGTTAACAAGAACGAGAGAGACAGGACGGATGCTTGTGAACGTCGTGTGGAACCATTAGTTTGCGCTCAAAATTTCCCGATAGCAATGCGCCATCTGGCTGGATTTCAAGTTTTGTGAAAATGTGGCGATGGCACAGACCACGGGCTTTTGTCATGTCATTTACTACCATTTAAACAGCGGTGGCGTAATTTAGGGTACCATGAAAATTGTCGCGGTCATATTTCAAGAAGAAAGGAGGCAGGAACGCACCGTTCATGCCATACGTGATCCTTCATCACGCGCGGAAATAAATTTATTCAAGCTGTAACGTGGTCGAAAAATTCTTTTACCACTCGGCAATCAGAGAGGCTTTTAATTCTCGAGTCTCTTTATGAGATATTGCTGCCATCTTTTTCCAACAGGCCTGCAGTTTTGTTGTACCGACATAGCAACACCCAAGTTTTTGAAGATTTTTTTTTCATTGCCATTCAAAAACGACTCCATTCATAGTCATTTTTGAAGTTCGTAAGAACTTCCTGTCGTTCATCACCCGTCGTTGCGTTCGTCCAGTACACACTGCAAAAGGCTTGATGGCAAAGTCGTTTTCCATGTTCAAGTTCCTCGTACTCAACCTTTGGCGCTCTTTGTGCACTTCAAGGAATTCAGAAAGACTACAATACAACCCAACGAGCTGTACACCGTGCCGTCGGGACTGGTATGCATGGCGCAAACTTGTTGCGAGTGATCTCGCAGTGTTCTGCCATTGCACTCCGTTCGCTGTTCCGTGAGCTCAAGTTCGGTCGACACGCGGCGTCGTTGCGGACTTGCGGCGCCATTGGTGTCGTGTTTCCCGTGACTTTTCTTATACACAGTGTTCTGCGCCTCTCTTTAGCCGCTGGTGCCAAGGTCACGGATTACGTTTTTTCTTCTTTCCTTCCGCAGCTGTGGTGACAATTGGTGGTTAGATTATCGGTTATTTCTTTATTTATTTTAGTTTCCTTGTTTAGCTAGTTTTCTGTATTCTTGCCCAAGAAAGGTGATTCAGAACATTTTTTTCTCCTGGGAATGACCATAGGTATGTGCGTACGTGGTTGCAGCTCCACATTTCCAAGGCGTACAACCGTCACCCCCGCGACTCGGACTGCCCTGCCGACGGCCCCTATTCTCTTTCTGCTCTAGCAGCCATGGCCGTCACGTTCTTCCAAACCTTCTCCTCCTACCTACTTCTAAACTCTTTTCTCCACTCTCCCCTTTCCCTTCAAGCGACTGAGTCGTGGTCTAGCTAGGAAAGATGGTGTCTTTTTTTTTCCTTTTCTTCAACCACACATTCATCCATTCAGGGGAAGCTTGCATGCAGTAACTGGTTTGGAAAGAAGGTAAGGTTCGTGGAAAGTCACCTCACCCTGAGCTGCCGAGCACAAAACAAAGCTTAGCCGAGAGTCATGAAAAGGCAAGGAGATTACACAGCAAGATGAAAAGAGAAGATACTTTGCCTAATGGATTATTGCGAAAGCCAGTGAGGAAACCCTTTTCTTTAAAACCATCCCCACTTTTAGTCGTACATTGAAGTAACGAGAAAACTCCAACCAAAACATATTTAAAAGAAGCGACGTTTTTAAGCCAATCTCTCACCCCTGAGGAAGAAGCCGGACCAGCTTCGAAACATCGGGCTTTTTCCCTTAAATATATATTGGTTCGAGTTCTCATTCCTTCACTTTCTATCCAAAACAGGCAGACTTATATTGAATGTTCACCTTTGATTCCAGTCGTACATTATATCCTCGCTGCTCCGAGAAACCCCCTCACAGCGAAACATTTAGAGAAGCAGTGACAGGTGCGCAACCGTAAGCAGCCCCTCTTCCTTCTTGGAAGCTTATAGCTCTCGTGTGCGTGTGTGTGCGCGGGGGGGGGGGGTAGAGAGAGGAGTACTGACGAAAAAAATGTTGCATCTTGGTTTTTTTTTCTGCACCAGGTAGCTAACGACCTAGTCATTATTTTATTTTTGAGGAAGCAGCATACAATACAACACCATCATGCCCACCTAAAAAGACGCAAACACAGGCGTTGTATTGCAACTGATGAGGTATTGTCGAAAGACTCAGCTTATGTAGGATAACACGTACATGTGCACTAACCACAGGTCCTTCCAATGAAGACAAGTTTTTCTTGCAGAGTTTTGCAGGAAGACTTGATGAATGATGAACCATGAATGCACCTTACCTGATTTGAAACTCGGGACAGTTAACAGACTTTTTAAAGAACGCGACCCTGTCAAGTCATGGTTCTCAGATTTTATGCTGCAAAAATTTTATGTTACACCATTCCGCACAATGACCAAATTACAAGCGTAGGCGAATGTACTGACCAGCATAGTATCACCAAATTTCAAAATAGCACAGGTATTTACAGCAGCCAATTCATGTGGTACTCATTGTATATAGTGCTATCAGCGCGCATGTGCCTGTCGCGGGAATTGCATGTTATGTTAGGTTTCTCTTTAATATTAATATGTAGAGGCACGGGAAATAACTTGTTTTTGTATGTTGAAAGATTATATATATATATATATATATATATATATATATATATAGGTTGCTTGGCAATTGCAATTCTTTCACATGTGTTTTTTAATGGTGCTCCTTCGACGTTTATTGTATGAGCCGGACCACGTCGCATATCACTCATTTTTAGTCCGAGTGAGTCCAACGCAAAATATATTTATATATGGTTATTGAGTTAGTCTGAGTGAGTTTCATTTATTTTGCCAACCTATGCCGTGGGATCTTTCCGTATTCCGCAGGGTGTAGTCTGAGCGTTGTTTGCGAAATTTACTATAACCTTGCTCGTTAGAATGGCGAATTTGGTTTTCATGTTAAGCAGAATCGTTTGTTCCAGGTGTTAAAAGCTGAACAATATTGCTGCTATTTTTCTGTCATACAAGCATCCAGAAATCTTGCCGAAATGCTCTGTTTGCGTTCTTTTTGCAAAATCGCTTGATGCTGCTCTGGGCAACCCGGACAATGACGACGTTTCGATTTTTCGACAACTAATTGCACACAAGCTGTCTGCGATAAGCAAGAAATCACTCTGATGTGCGATTGGAGGTGGAAAATATATAGTTTGCTATTTGTATGAAGGCTTGAGATAAATTTAAAGGGACAACTGGAAATGAGGGTGAAAGAGTGTGCTGGCGTAACCTTTAATTTAGGTAGGTATCTCATCTTCCAGTATCACTAGGTGGCGCAGACATTTTGATATTTCGGCGGTTCGGTAGTTAGGTGATTTGATTTTTTGACTTGGTGCAGAAGACTGAGGCGCAAAAAACATATCGTGAAGCAGGAAGAGCAGAAGAAAAGAAAGAACAGCGCCATTGACATTTTACACTTTCGATATCTTGTTTAATCGGCTTTTTTGATTTTTCGGTGTACTAACTTTCGGCATTCAAATAGTTTGTCATTTCGATTTTTGGCGTTTCGAGGGCCACATTATTATAGCTTTAGTCAACGAAAAATGCGAACTCTACCCAGGTGCATTTAAACCACGTGCAGCGCTCCGCTTACCGGGAAGTGATACCAACCTGTGCGACAAAAGCAAATAATCCATGAAAAAAAATATTGCATAGCAAAGTCACAGTTATGAACTAACTGAATAGTATTTGAGGTATCATGTTTAATTAACCAGTAATCATGCGTTGGTTTATAATTGCAACTCATCCGCCGCGAAACATACCTTTTTTATTTTTGCGGATTATTTGCTCGTTGTTCTCTATCAATTTATTATTCTTCGGATGTAATTAACCAGGTGCTTTACATGTCAGTATTCCTTCACAGTGTCACAAGAGATCCACGTGGTGCACTCTAAAAGTATTCGAATTCCTCGATGACCAAAGCTAATACTTGCGCGGAAATAATTTGAATAAGTACTTAGAGAGCTGTATATACTGTCTAGATGTTTCTCGCGTCCACTCAGCTTGTACTTAATGCTAGGATTGCACTTAATGCTAGGAACCACCACAACCAACCACCTTAACATAAACACATGCGAGGACTGAGATCAGTAGAACGCCAATTTAAAATTGTCTAGCTGACTAAAAACAAAAAAAACTTTTTTGAAAAAAAAAAACTTACAGTCGGTACACAGGGCAGGCTGCTAGCAAATGCGCTCTAGACACATCAATGTTAAATTTAGAACCTAATGCGGCGCGTCATTGGCTCAACATCTTTCTGAAGAACACCACAGTCTAGATGTTGATGGTCTACAAGTCCTTCAATTAGCAGAAGTGGTCTCTTACAACGTGCTTTATTTTTCCAACTGCGTCATGCGTATAGTCTTCTATGCAGCCCCCTAGAATAGGTTTAATTGAAGGACTCATTGAAGAAGAGATACAAGCTAGCTAGTTTTCTTTTTGTACCAGCACCAAAAAGCACATCGGCACTACTGCCGCGTGCTCCACATAGCACCACTCAGTGAATAGACAAACGCCATGATGAAAAATAGCAATGAGCAAAGTGCATGGTTTAACCCACCAACCTCAAGACTAGAGGGTTTCGTTACACCGGCCGTACAGACAATAGCATAAAGGCTTTTACTTGTCATCTTCGTGTTCGCGATGGTCAAGAGTTGTAGTGTGCAACATCTGTGCACCGGGCCCCAGTGTATAAACCGGGTTTTCAGCAAAAATATGTCGCTTCTTTTAATCAAAATATGCCGGAGGGAAAATGTCTGGTGATCGAATGCTTGGTAGTCTGTAGGAAGTCCTGTCACCGCGTTGATACGGCTTATTGTACACCATTCTATAGAAGCGGCAGTGGGGCTTAACATTCATGAACCATGGAAAAGCACTGACAGAGAACAAGTACTCCCACGTGCGAGCTAAGTTTAAAAAAAATGTTGGAGCGATTTTCTTTTTCTTGGCGCATCATTCAGGGGTATCATTTCCAGAAATCATGCGCGGCGAATAAATATTTGTAGTACTTTAACCCAAATATATGCGACTAACAACCGCCTCATACTTCAGCTATATAATGAAAATATACTAGAATTTCAAGACTAAGAAAAGAAGCTATGGCATACACTGCACGCCTTTTTATAGCAGATGCACACGTACGTCATTGTGACCACTACCAATTCCCTCTCGGAGTGAAACTGTGCGTGCTTGTGTGCGTGTGTCTGTAGAAGATGTCAAGATCGGCCTCTTTGGCTCGGCGCCGCTTGGACGCGGGGGATGATCGCAGCTAAGCCTACCCTAATTTGTTCCAGGTCAACGCTGTCGAGGTGCGCCAAGACGGTCATACTTCAAATTCTTCAACACAAAACGACGGTCATGCTTCGAATTCTTTAGGGCTGTTGGCTCCCCTCGTCAAAAACTCTTTGGACACGCCTGACTGACTGACGGCGTAGGAAGAGCTGTTTGAAATCGAGGCTGCTTGATTTTTTTGATTTGCCAAGAGACGCGCTGAACAATTAGTCGAGAGCTTGAGATCCGTCATCAGGTATGTTTCCCACACTCTGTGGTGCTTTCAAGTCTTCCATTCCCAGAGCCCGTAGCCTGCCTAGCGCTGCAGACCCTATTCTGCACGTGCGATGCAACGTTATTGCACTCTGCTGTGACCTACGTTGTGCTTCTCCCTCGCCATGTGACGAACGGAACGTGCACACTCTCCCTTTCCTGGGTTGAAAAGAAGGCAATCTTTGACTTTCTCTCTCTTTCTCCCTCTCGTTTTTTTTATCCTTATTCGCTGCGCCGTGCTCCCTGCTGGGCTGCAGAAATTAGGCGCCTTATTCTAACCACTACCCCCACCATGTGGGGGACGGAGAGGAAGACGGCAATTTCTTTGGACTGCCCTGGACTGAATGGACATGCAGTCTGTCCGTTTACAGTGATATGCAAGGCGGCTTTCCTATAAGGTTTATTTTCCAACCAAAAACTCTCGTTCACAGACTGCTTTTCTCCCTCATTGTGCCTTTACCTTTTCGAATTCCAGCGAATGCACGCGAGCACGCGAGTACAACAAAATGTCACCTCTCCAAATTCCAGCGAAGGCACGCGAGCATAAGAAGATCTCAAAAAGGTGAATGGCAAAAACAAAATGAGCGAGAAAAGCAGTCTGTGAACGAGAGTTTTTGGTTGGAAAACTAACCTTACAGAAAAGCTGCCTTGCAGATTATTGCAAACTGTCCATTGTTTTCTCCTGCAGAGAATTTTAGGAAGACCACGGCTTAAAACGCGAGCACCGAGACGCTCTGAACCAGCTCTCGGAAGCTCTCATCAAGCTTCCATGATGCTTCCATCAACATATAGTATTACGCTACCTTTAGTGTGTAAATAGTGTATATAAACGTTGCTCTTATCAGCACCGGCTACTCTGCTTGACTTCTACCTGACACTTGGCTAGCTCCTTCGAATACATCACGAGCAAGCAAAAGGGCACGGAGTTGTTAAGATGAAAATGTGCAACATCACATCGCTTTTATTACGTGACCTATTCGTTCTCCGCCGCATTCGCCCGATCGTGTCCACATATAACTTTCCAGTTTTTATAGCGACGACACACCGTTGATTGCGGTCATGTCATTGGATGTCAATTAAACAGCGGTTGCATTATTTATTTGCAAATTACTTCAACATAAAGTATGGTGAAGTAATTTATTACTTAGCCACTTGAGGAGCTTTCTAACTTGACTAACTTTTTTATCAAGACCTGAATATAAAGTTAAAATTTATTTGGTTAATTCTGAGCATTACCTTCGCAACAGAAGTACATCTGTCAGCTCAAATTTCGGTCTCTGCATTTTTGATGAATCCAGCCGTCTTTTGTAAAGTCTGTACTGGCAAGTTTTCTTTAGATTTTGTTTTGTTATTTTTAAAACTGGTGGCCTCAGACAAGCTTATTACGCCGCTTCTTACCACTGGATTGCCGTTGTTACGCGCGGCGCCTGGGCCGACGGGGGAGGGCCGCGTTCTTTGTTCATCAAACAAGTCACCGAAGGGCTGCCAGCCTGCTGTCCCCGTGTATCGTCCATCTTAGCCGTGAAGTGAGGTGGCATTCCGACAACATAATACGTTCGACGAGACGATCACAATGGTTTCTTGGTGTCACAGGTGCGGTGTGGTGGCTACGCCCCAATCAAAGATCTTGACTTGAGCGAGCGTGAGCGGCACCGTCAGAAATGGTGTGTATGTCTCGTGATTCAACAGCGCAATCTGGACCCATTCCCTGATTTAGTCAAAACGCACACTTTATAGTGAGCCACCCAGCTCATTCGCAAAAGATCTCTCGCCCTGTCTGTACAGAATCCTCTGTTAAGTTTGCCATCTTACTCCTGAGTGCACATGCGTTTTCCTTTCTGTCTCTCTACACGCCCTTTCTTGCCCCTATTTCTCCACCCCCAGTGCTGGGCAGCAAACCGGATGCCAAGATATGGTTAATCCCCCAGCCTTCCTTTCTCTCTCTTGCCATCTTACTGCCTTGGCATCTTCATCCCGGATATCCAACATCTTAAAAGGCCGGTACAAATAGATAAGTTAAAGAATAAAACAGATGGTGAATATTTTCTGCATGTTCAGACGCTGCATATAAGTGGTCATCCTCGAAAATTATCAACTTTAACACCGCGGACAGGTGCTGATGTACCCTGAGTAGCTTCGAGCTTGTATTCAGACTCGACGCTTTTAATCTTCATTAAACATTTCCCTTTCGATTTATCCTTCGGGGCTTTATGTAGTTCTTCATCTAAGGCGCTGCATTCGTGCTGCACTGCTACTACTTCATTTCTTCTGTATATACGCCCTGTTTCGGGCACGATCATAGGCTGCCATCTTGGACTGATAATGACGTCGTGTTACATCCATATGAATATTCGAATAGTATCAAAACGCTGGGCCATTACATTCAACGTCGTATGACAATAATCATAGCTAATTACGACACAAAAACAGCAAAAATTGCTTTTAAGCTTAAGAGGGCAGTGTCTATGCTTTACTGTAACTGTTACATTTATTTTTTGTTAATTTGTCCAATATGTCATTTCATGCAGCGGCCGCTCAACTTGTGCCGCTGTTCAATAGTGGTACTCGGTTTCTGAAGCTGGATGAAGATAACTAAGAAACCTGATTTTTACTGGCTACATAAAATGTGAAACGAAGCTATGAATCAAGATGAAAAAGAAGACAAATCTGTGAAAAGTCAGTGCTGGCGCATAAATGGCGTGCCGATCGCGCCGATGAAAAACTACACAGAAAAACGTCAGCGGCGGCGGCGGCGGCGGCGGCGCGCCGATCAGTTCGCGTCGGCGGCGGCGGCGTGGCGAAAACTCTTGGCGGCGGCGCGCCGACCAGTCGGCGCACACCTCTAGTACTACCCTATAGCACAGATTGCACTTGCACATAGGCGCGGTCTTCGTATTACAATGTACTGGCATAAGCTTATTGAGCAGCAAACCTAGGCTTACGTTTGAAAACAATATTTTTTTTAGAAAATTAACACTAACAAATTTTAACAATACAGGTACTTTTTTTCTTCGATAACAAGGCGTGGCGAACCAGTCGGAATGCATATCCAACGTTAGATGGCGCTCTAGATGTCCTTTGAGAAGACTGCGTATTGCTGTAAGTAACCAACTCAAAGGATCTTGTGGTATAAATTCAAATTGCAGTGTCTATTTTGGCCATATCGCAGTGTTTGTTAGCGCTTGCGAGTAGTTTTGCGTCCGATGATAAATTCGCCGTGCTGTTCTCATGCGCAAGGAATCGCGGCAGCCTAGCCGGATCGGAGAGGTTTGTTGATGTTTCGGCGTTCTAGGTAGCGGCGGAAATGAGCAGCAGCTTCCAAAAGAGTACGAGACCTGCTCATCGTGGTATTGCGGGTACAAAGTTGTCGCCGCATACTGCAGAGACAGTGTTGTCGTGTGGTGTTTCTGCCTTAGATTACATTCTCGGTGGCGGCTTGCCTCTTGGAGGTATACTGCTGGTGGAGGAGGACGCTTTCGGTACCTACTGCGGGCAGTTGCTCAAGTACTACGTAGCAGAAGGAATTGAGCAGCAGCACCACATTTACCTTGCTAGCGGAGTCTTTGAGCCGACAAAGTTTCTTCGCGAACTGCCGAGAACATTGCAGGTGGCTGCTGGCAGCACGACGCAGCATGCGCCAGCATCTGTCGCTAGTGATGGCGACTTGAAGATAGCGTTCCGCTACGAACGCATGGCAAAACAAGACTCTCTTCTAGATTACGAGGAATTGAACCATGTTTTTGACTTCTCTGATCGCATTGAAAGTACAAAGCTCGCCAGTGCTTGTGTAGTGACGTTCGACCCATACGTACGATGGGGAGAAGCGACGAATGGGCACGTAGGTGCTTCTTTAGAACCAAATTACGAGTCTGTGCTTGCCGATGTGAACAGACTCGTTGACGAAGCAAAAGCAGATGAGAACCAGTCGCATTTTGCTGTTAGAATAGCCCTGCAAGGGCTCTGTTCTCCGACATGGGGTTCGGTGGCGGGGTTTTCCACCTTCCTTCACGCATTGAAAGCGGTAATCAGAGGCGAGCCAGTCAGTGTGTTTGTAACAGTCCCAGCAGTAATCACGAGGGTGCACCCCAGCGTTCCCCGGCGTTGCCGCCGTTTGGCAGACATCGTACTTAAGATCCAGGCGTTTGACGACCATGAGCGAGGCGCCAACCCGTTGTACAAAAATTATCACGGACTCCTGAAAATCGTCAAGCTGTGTCGCCTGTCGTCACTAGGCACCCGCATGCCTGAATGTGACTTTCTGTTTCACCAGAGAAGCAAGAAGTTTGTGGTTGAAAGACTGCATTTGCCTCCAGAACTTGGCCCTGATGAGAATGCACTCACAGAATCTAAGATACCAGGCTTGGCATGTGCCAGCAATCAAAACTTTAGTTTCTGACTGTATTTGATAAGCAGCGATTCAGTGACTCTCCAAGCTGTCCAAAATTTCCACCAATTACCTTGTGTTTCTCTTGGTTTTAAAATATGTAGCTTAAAATTGCCAGGTGTTGAGGTTGCATTCTCATAAATTTAAGTCTTAGTTTATTCCTGTTCACATGTATTGTAGTTAATAATATCTTTGCTTGGTTGCTTTATTGAAAATGTTTGTTTGGCACTTTTTAATTACTGTTGCTTGTTCTCTTGATATAGATGTAGAAGTTTTTTACTATGGCAGCAATATTTGCTTATTGTGGAGCTTCTTAACGTTGAAGCACCATTCTTAATTGAATAATGCTAGGTTACGAGGTTCTGAATTCGTAACATGTATTAGAGAGTAACGGCTACTATAGTACTCAATGGATGTGTAAACATGGAGCCAACCAGAAAAGTGTATTTAAAACTTGCACAGACAACAACGAGACTTATTTTTTTGCCCACTTGTGATGCGAAGATACTTCCGTATGTATAAAAGGCCTGAAATGTATTCGTGTGTATATGTTCTGACCTATTTAAGTGTTTGATGCATGACAATTGTTTTCTGTGAAGTTCTTACGGGAAAGTGCAGATCATTCTGTAAAGTTAAGCTGCCAAACAAAAATATGTCTTTGGTTCTCTTTTCACTGTTGTTGTCTACGCTTGCTGTTTACATATTCAATTAAAGTGTCTCTAAAGCTGCTAGATAGTTTATACTAAGGTGTGTGATGTTATCGCTAATGTCACTTAACATGGCCTAGCACTACAAAAAGTGCTAGGCCATTAACTGTAGTGCTAGGCCATTAACATGGCCTAGCACTACAGAAACATGTTATTCATTCTTTATATGAAGCTTGTTTGTGATTGCTTTAGCATTCTGCCAAAATTTACAAATTCGATACTGCAGGCTTATGTGGAGTTGAATATTACGCGTTTCTAGTGGGCTTTATTTCCATGGAGTCTTGGAGCCAGTGTGTGATGTGGCTGTCATTTTATACATCAGCCATGTATCATATTGATGAAGTCTTGTCTTGTCAGTAACGTTAAAGGGACTGTCTACCGTCCTCCACTCCTTGTCTGTTTTGTGTCACAATAAAAAGCATGCCATCTGAAGCGTCCAACCGTGCAGCAGTTTCTGTGGAAAGCGTGTATAAATTTTGAAAACAAAGTTTTTCAATATGCATTTGGTCTCCTTCCATCAGTTGGATGAATGCCCTCCACACTGGCAGGTGGAGGCTATTACAATTACACTGCTGGTGAAAGTGGGAAAATGAAAACCGCATGCGGTTTTGCAGGTTACATCACGTTTTTATTAATAAAACAAATACCTTACTGATTGTTTAAGGCATGCACCCACTTTTTTGTTGCTTTTATGAGCGGTGGTGGATGCTGTGCTCTTGTTTCTGCGCCGTTTGCAGGCAGGCAAGCGAACACACCGTCAGCAGGGCCGGCGGGTGCCTATTTGCCAAATATTTGGACACTTGAGGAAAAAAAAGCGCAAATTAGTCTCTGGCACAATGTGAAGCTGTCTCTAAGTACATAAAATACGATTTCAAGTTATGAGTGTTTGTTTTTAAGCAATACAAATCTACCTGCAAGGATTTCTTGTCTTACCAGTAGATTGGCCATAGCACTGTTGGGTGATGCTAGCGATCATTTTTTGTCAACTTTCAACATCTAGTTAAATTATAATTCATTTTTTATGGGACAAAAGCATGCTCGTTACCGCTGATGTGATGATCTTCTCATTTGTGCCACGATGAGAAAAAATTTTCCGAGCGGTAGACAGTCCTTTAAATGCTTAAGTAAGCAATTTAAAGAACGGCACACCTTTTTTGTTTGCTTTTGTACAGGTTAGTCGAGGTATTGAAGTAAGAAATGCAAGTGTCCTGGTGGGTTAGTCTCATCAGGCTGAGCATTACGATGAGTTCATTGCCACCTCTCTCTTTCTAATGCATAGAATTGTCCAGTGTGTTGGTCATATTTACTTTATTTTCCTGTGCTTATTCTTGCTTACTTCTGTACTTCTTGCTCACTCATGCACTTCGTTAAACTGTTAAGGGAATTGTGCCCTGAATTGTTTCCCTTTTTGTTTTGTAGTTTACACCAAACATGAAATTTGCACAATTTTCATTACACTTATGTGCGGGGCTCGCAGTTTCCTAGCAACAGTCATGAGCCCATTCACCATTTACTTATGTCGAAGTGTGGAACTCTATGAAGAGTCATCAGTGTAGGTCATTAGTATGACATACAAAGTAATGCGTGTTCTTTTATTGTGTTTGCCTGAATAAACATCTTTATGCATCATGTGGTATCTGTTAATTGTGACCACGAAAGCAGTGCTTCCTGTGGGGAAAGCCACTGTGCGATTCCTGCTTGCGTGAGCTACTACATAAGTGGTGATGTTTGTTACTATTATTTCTGTCGATTTTGTTTGCAAGGTACTTTGTTTAAATGATCTTACGCTTTGTCATTGCACATTGGAACAAATTAACCATCTAAACCGGGGGTCTCAAACATGCAGCCTGCGAGCCGCATGTGGCTCACAGCCCGCATATGACTCCTTTCGTTCCACTTAGTCTCTTTTATTTTAAGTATGTTTGTGAGCTACACAAGCAGAACAGATGTAAGGAATTGTTTTCGTGAGGCACCCTCTGCAGTCACCATGTGTTGAAACATAATCATCATCAGCCTGACTACGTCCACTGCTGGACAAAGGCCTCTCCCATGTGCCGCCAGGCAACTCGGTGCTGTGCTTGCTGCTGCCATTTTATACCCACAAACTTCTTAATCTCATCTGCCCATCTAACTTTGTCTCGCCCTTACCCGCTTGGCTTCTCTGGGAATCCAATTAGTTACCCTTAAAGAAGCCCTGAAACACGTTTTTGAGTAACCATGGAATTAATTTACTGGAAAAGCATATTACCTCACAAATTGAACGCCGCAAAAATTTTAAGAATCCGTCCAGTATGAGCGGAGTTACAAAGATTTGTCACACGCTGCAATTAAATTCTCTCTTCTCCCGTCCCGACGAAAGCACTGGAAGCTGAGTAGACAGAGATGGGAGGGGCAAAAAAAAGTCACTCGTGACCTTGAGCATTTTTTTTTTTCTTCGAATACACATATTTTTTTAGTGCGATCATGCGTGGACATGTGACAGCCTCTGTGACAACCGAGCACGCCAGGTTCATGTCAGCCAATGGCTGATGGATGGGCTTACTAGGCTTAATTCTATGATTTGTCAAGAGAAAAGAAAGTTATTTTTAAAGTACTTTAATAATTTATTTTGAATTCCAGGCCGCATGCTGTGCTATAATATTTGGCTCGCGTGTTGTCGGGGACCTCTACTACCGATTGGCAGAGTTTTCTGACCATGCTCAAAAGTTGTTGCAGGGCCCCTTTAATTACCAGCGGTTATCCTGCCTACATGCTACATGTCCAGGTCATGTCTCTTTCATTTCATCTTCTTGATTTCAACTATTATATCCTTAACCCCAGTTTGTTCTCAGATCCACTCTGTTCAATTTTGTCTCCCGAGGTTACACCTACCATTTTCCTTTCCGTTGCTCGCTGCGTCGTCCTCAATTTAAGCTGAACCCTCTTTGTAAGTTTCTAGGTCTCTGCTCCGTAGCTAAGTACCGGTAAGATGCAGCTGTTATTTACCTTCCTTTTGAGAGATAGTGGCAATCTACATGTCAAGATTTCAGAGCGCTTGCTAAATGTGCTCCACCTTATTCTTATTCTTCTAGTTACTTCAATCTCGTGGGTTTGGCTCTGCGGTTATTACCTGTCCTAAGTAGACAGTCTTTTACAACTTCTAGTGCATAATTACCTATCTCGAAGCTCTGTTCTCTTCGAGGTTGTTGTACATTACTTTCGTTTTCTGCAGAATAATTTTAAGACCTACCTTCCTGCTGTCCTTGTCTAATTCAGTAATCATGAGTTGCTATTCGTCTCCTGAGTTACTCAGCAATTCAATGTCATCTGCAGAGCGCAGTTTACTAAGGTACTCTGACTAATCTCCATCAACTCTTATTCCTAACCCTTCCCATTCTAGGCCTCCGAAAACCTCCTGTGCGCACGGGGTAAATAGCATTGGGGAAATTGTATCCCCTTGTCTTACACACTTTTTGATTGGTATCCTGTCCCTTTCTTTATGGAGCACTATGGTGGCAGTTGCACGATCCTCTATAGAGTTCTTCCAGGATGTTTATATATGCTTTGCCGACGCCCTGATTTTGCAGTGCCTGCATGACTGCTGATATTTCTATTAAATCAAATGCCTTCTTTTAATCTATGGAGGCTATGTATAGCGGTTGGCTGTATTCTGAGCATTTCTCCTTTACCTGATTGATAGTATGAAGTTGGTCGATTCTTGAGTTGCCTATTTGAAATCCTGCTTGTTCCTTTGGTTGATCGAATTTTAATGTTGTCTTAATTCTGTTAGCAATTACCTTTGTAAATAGCTTGTACACGACAGAGAGCAAGCTGGTTGGCCTGTAATTCTTCAAGTCCTTGTCATCTTTTTTCTTGTGTATTGATAATACATAAGAAACAATCATGAAATAGCAACTCTATTTTAGAATCGGCCTCCAGGTTTTAGTCATATTAGAGATTGGTTTCGACATGCTAGTATTTTGGTGTCAAATGTTCAGAAATGACCTATATATGAGGCCCACAAATGGCAACCTGTGGTGACAGTTTGCACAAGCTCATCCCCCCCCCCCCTCCCACGCTCCAAATTTCTTCATTGTGTGGCCCTTGCGGCATTAAATTGTGTGACTACGACCTGCTGACCGAGTTCAGTTTGAGACCCCTGATCTAATCAATCGCTCAATCCAGATGAATGAGGTGGACATTACTTTATTCTAATATTCATAGAACAATCATTTATAATGGTAATAGATATTTTTTCATATACACCTGTGAGCAAGGCCATACAAACTGTGGGAGTATGTGCTCAAATTGCCATCAGCACCGTCCAGTGGTGAGCTGGCTGCTATTGCAAATGTTGTTCAGGCTGCATATGCCAGTGCAATGCCCTGAACATACAATGCTCTCAACAGCAGACTGCTCACTGCTAGACAATGCAGGTGGCAGTTCGGCATCCATTTCCGTGATCTGTATACTTTTGCTAATAGGTGTACATGTGTACGTTTAGAGAAGCCCGTCCTTAATCTTCCATAATGTAGCTTATCCACAGAGTGATAGCTTCATTTTACAACCTCGTGCATTCAAACCTCACTGCAGTCTCTGCAAATTTATTTTCAAGTTTAAGCATGGCATTTGGCATATAGCCTTAAGCCAACTGCTTCCATTCCTTCAGGGTCTGTCGGGCCTTGGCTCATGGTAAGCATGTCCTTCATGGTTGTTAGACATCTAAATAAAGAGCTTTATTAGTTACAGGTTTTAACAAATATTTTATTACAATTTGCCCTTGCCAAGCCCATTCCGGTCTACTTTCCCCATGCTTGAGGGCTATAACTTACTTGTTTATTACATGAGGAGAACCTTTCTCGCGTGGAAATTCTTATTAGGTTTCCATGACTAGGCTTTGAAATTGCTGCATCATACTTTTTCATCGTATTTTTCTTTTTCAATGGCTATGTGCAGTATAAAATATTGGCTTTTTCTTGTGCAATTTTCTTTTGAATAAGTGCTACAAGGTTTAGTAGGGGTAATGGACACAAGCTTGCTTGAAGTAACTTATTTGCTGCAGCTTTGGGTCACATTTTCATTTGATGAATACTGTCTTTCTTTTCTCTTTAGGAAATTCTCAACAACGCAGTTAGAATAAACGAAGAAGTGCAGCATTTTTAATCAGGTGAGTCCACAAATTCTAAGAAGTGCGTGTTTTGGAACCCATAATGTTGCTTTCCTTTTT
The DNA here is from genome assembly GCA_013436015.1 of Rhipicephalus annulatus. Lineage (NCBI taxonomy): Eukaryota > Metazoa > Arthropoda > Arachnida > Ixodida > Ixodidae > Rhipicephalus > Rhipicephalus annulatus. Next base: position 138,544 of record WOVY01005441.1, read on the forward strand.
CTCTAATGTTAGGTTATTGGCGTGCTCATCTGTTGGTCAGCACAATACAAATAAATGAGATAGAGGATGCCGCTTTCTTATCACTTTGTGCAGCACATGGTTTGATTACAAAGTCATTGTCTGTTAATGCTACAAACTGAACTTGGCTGTGGAGATATGCAATGATTTATGCAATTTTATTCTAGAATTTGTTAGCATTATTGGACAGCATAGAGGGCCAAGAACTTTAATGGGCACATGGTAATGTATCAGAAACAAAGGGTCGGGCTACCGTTCATTAATTCAATTCGTTTTCTCTTCATAACTTCCATCACCGTGCAGGTGTGGCTGTTCATTGGCGATATGTTTGAGAGCACTGGTGATGCTGCACACTTAGACATATGGTACCTTTTCAAATTGCACACTTTCTTGGAAGCCCAGAAAAATTGAAACAGCAGTTATTAATCACAAATTGAAATTACTTGAACACTAATTTTAATAGGCCATACACTTACTACATTGGAGATTGTATATTTAAAAATATAGAAAAAATAGTTTAGAAAATTGTTAATTGTTAACTGTCTGAACTCATTTTAAAAGTGCATTATGCTGGTCAAAAGAACAGTTTGCAATACCAAGTTCATTGCTAAAGCTTGGCCTGGGCTAATTGAAAGACCATGGATAAACACGCAAGATGACAATATATGTAAGAGCATTGTATTCATCAGTTGAATTATTCTAAAACATTCAAATTATGCTGTGATAGCCATATTGGTTGCATCTATCACCTTATCCTGTGAACAATGACTTATAAGGAAATGTTATTTGCAACTTAGTAACGTGGTATCTCCAGACATTTCCACTTTGACATAGACAGGCCCTCCAACCAAAATGCAGTATGAGGCACCTTCTGTACATTCCTTTTATCTGCACTTCTTTCTCTACAGTGCCTGCTAGACTTCCCCCCCCCCCCCCATAATTTTTTTTATTGCCCTGCTCCCAATAATCACTGCTTTTACATTTTCTTCAATACCAAAATGCACAGGATTTTGAAAATAAGCACTTGCATACATGAAGTCTAGGTATAATCCATGGATTGGCAAAAAAGTAGTGGTGCCTTTTCTTTCTCTTCAAAAGATCTTAGTCTGCTCTGCTTGAGTGCTTGGAATATGGTGGTCTTTAAATTTTTGAAATCGGCGTTGTGTACAGGCTCGGCATTTTTTCTTTTTGCAGTGTGCATTCAATAAAGGTGTTAAGAGTTTATTTATGCTAGAGAGCCAGCTCAGAGGTATAAGAAATGGACACTAAAAAGGAAAATGATTTTTTTTTTGCCGATTAATTACTCTTGCAATTTATATATCACCACAACAAAAGAAAATGGGTGTATGAAAATGCCACCTTAAATTTTCACGCTAACGCCATGGCATCGTCGATATTGACTGCGTCAATTAGGTCACATGTAGTTTTTATCAATAAAAATGAAGTACTGTCCTTTGAGGGGAGCATATAATAATAATAACTGGAGTTCTACATGCTAAAACTATGGCATGATTATGATGCAGAACGTAGTGAAGGACTGTGGATATTTTGACCATGTGGCATTTTTTTTACGTGCACTGACATCGGACAGAACATGAGCCTACGTCATTTCGCCTCGCTTGAAATACGGCCGCTGCAGCCAGGATTGAAGTCACAATCTTCAAGTGAGCAGCCGAGCATCATTACGGCCACGCCACTGCGGTGGACTCTGAAGGGGCCGTAGATTCTGCAGACAAAGTTTTTATTTATTTTGTGGAGCCAGTGCCTCCAAAATATGAACACACTTTTGAACCGGTGACATCATGTGCAAAGATCTTGGTGCAAAATTTTAAATATGAAACTTTGACCTTGATTTTATTCTCTATGAATGATCCTATTATAATTAAATGATGACACTAGAGTTTTTCAAAATGCAATTAATTATTTTAACCATTTCATTGTTTGGCTTCAGTTTTCCTCTAAGATGAAGACTACCAAAAGCACTTTGAGTGCCTATCTGGAACTAAAAATTTGTGAATTTTACCAGAAGCACCTGGATTGCTCTTATGTAATATAAATACTGTTACGGGGATCGCAAACACACGGAAGAGAGAAATGAGCGTATTTCCTATATTTACATGTAAAAGTGACGCTTCAGAGCTGCCAGTCTCTCGCGCGGCGAGTCCACTTCTTTTTCATCGATTTGTTGTCCACGACGGTAGAGCCATGCCCACTGCCTCGTAACATCACCCCCGGCGAACAAAGCGCCGTCACGGCGCCCCTAAGTCAATCAGGACTGGCAGTATAGTAGGGCTTTAGGCGCGACACATGAACAACATCAGTAGATGGTGTGGCAGAGGATGAGTGCGGTTGAACGGGAGTGATGAGGTAGTCGACGTCGGTGACCTTGCGGAGAACTTTGTAGGGTCCTGTGTATCGTGGGAGGAGCTTCTCGCACAAACCTTCACGTCGATACGGCGTCCAGAGTAGGACAAGAGAGTCATCAGGGTAGTCAACGTCGCGGTGCGAGTCATCGTAGCGGACTTTTTGTGCGGCCTGAGAAGCACTGAGCCTAGTGTGCGCGATTTGGCGAGCGACGCGGGCTCGAGAAGCAGCGTCCTGCGCATACACCGTTGGTTGGATAGTAGCAGAAGGAAGGAGTGTGTCGAATGGCAACGCAGGGTTGCAGCCGTACAAAAGAAAGAATGGAGAGTAGCCGGCGGTGTCATGTCTTGACGAATTATATGCAAATGTAACGTAGGGGAGCATTGCGTCCCAGTCACGGTGGTCAGCAGAGACGTACATAGACAACATGTCTGTAAGAGTTCGGTTGAGACGCTCCGTGAGACCGTTAGTCTGGGGATGGTAGGCAGTAGTAAGGTGATGTTCGGTAGAGCAGCTCCGGAGGATTTCGTCGATAACTTTTGCGAGGAAGCAGCGGCCCCGATCCGTCAAAAGCTGGCGCGGAGCTCCATGCCGCAGAATGACGTCATTTAGGAGAAAGTCTGCGACGTCTGTAGCGCAGCTAGTTGGCAAGGCACGAGTTATCGCGTATCTGGTCGCATAGTCGGTTGCGACAGCGATCCACTTGTTGCCTGACACGGACGTCGGGAAAGGTCCGAGCAAGTCGAGGCCGATGCGGAAGAATGGTTCCGGGGGAATGTCGATAGGTTGGAGCAGGCCAGCCGGACGGAGAGCAGGACGTTTCCGACGCTGGCAGCGCTCGCAAGCAGCGACATAACGGCGCACAAATTTATACATGCCAGGCCAAAAGAACCGTTGCCGCACGCGGTGATAGGTGCGTGAAAAACCCAGGTGTCCCGCCGTCGGTGCGTCATGCAGATGTTGAAGAATAGTGGCACGCAGGTGTCGGGGAATAACTAACAAATATTCCGGGCCATCAGACTTCATGTTGCGACGATACAGAATGTCGTTGCGAAGGACATATTGACGGAGCGAAGGGTCGGAATGTCCTGAAGATACTCGCTGAATGACCTTCTTGAGGGTTGCGTCCCGGCGCTGCTCTGTGCCGATGTCGTGCAAATCAGATATGGCGAGCACACAAGAATCGCCTTCATGGACAGCGAGTCTAGCAGGGTCCACTGGATAACGCGAGAGACAATCAGCATCTTGGTGCAACCTGCCAGACTTATAAATTACGTCGAAGTTATACTCCTGGAGACGTAGAGCCCAGCGACCTAGGCGACCAGTTGGGTCCTTGAGCGACGACAGCCAACACAGAGCGTGGTGGTCCGTAATAACTGAAAACTCCCGGCCATACAAGTAGGGGCGAAATTTCGCTACAGCCCAGACCAACGCAAGACACTCGCGCTCTGTTATCGAATAGTTTCGCTCAGATGTGGAGAGAAGGCGGCTGGCATACGCAATAACACGCGTTTGGCCTCCCTGGTGTTGAGCGAGGACGGCGCCGATTCCGTGAGCACTGGCGTCTGTGCGTACTTCAGTCGTCGCAGACGGGTCAAAGTGAGCCAGTATTGGTGGTGAAATGAGCAGGTCGATCAGCGTGGAAAACGCAGCTGCTTGGTCTTGGCCCCACGAGAAGGGCACGTTCTTTTTGAGAAGATCAGTTAGTGGTCGTGCAATTGTAGCGAAATCGCGTATAAAGCGGCGGAAGTACGAGCATAAGCCCACAAAACTCCGAACATCTTTGGTTGAAGAAGGCAGAGGGAAATTCTTGACAGCGCTAACCTTGTCAGGGTCAGGTTGGACGCCAGCAGCACTTACAAGATGACCAAGGATCGTGATTTGTTGTCGGCCGAAATTGCACTTTTTCGAGTTCAGCTGGAGTCCTGCTCGACGAAAAACGGCTAAAATGGTCGACAAACGAGTTAAGTGAGTTTCAAATGTTGGGGAAAAAAACAATCACATCGTCGAGGTAGCAAAGACAGATGGACCATTTATAACCACGAAGAAGAGAGTCCATCATGCGTTCGAACGTTGCCGGGGCGTTGCACAGCCCAAAAGGCATAACCTTGAACTGATAAAGGCCGTCCGGTGTGATGAAGGCAGTCTTTTCTCGGTCTAAGTCGTCGACAGAAATTTGCCAGTAGCCCGAACGCAGATCAATAGATGAGAAGTATCGCGCGCCATGAAGGCAATCAAGGGCGTCGTCAATTCGTGGCAGCGGATATACGTCTTTGCGGGTTATCTTGTTCAAGGCACGGTAGTCAACGCAAAATCTCCAGCTGCCATCCTTCTTTTTCACTAAAACAACAGGTGACGCCCATGGACTTGAAGAGGCCTCTATGACTCCTTTGGAGAGCATTTTCTCGACTTCTCGTTGTATGACCTGGCGTTCGGACTGGGAAACACGATACGGTCGCCGTCTAACAGGATTAGCATCGCCGGTATGTATTTGATGACGCACGAAGGACGTTTGACCTAAAGGGCGGTCATCGAAGTCGAAAATATCTCGGTAGGTAGTCAGAACGTGGTGGAGTTGCGCCAACTGACAGGGCAGAAGATCAGGGGCGATCATCATCGTGATTTCGTCGCTAGGTGCGTTTGCTCGGCTGGCTGCAGTAGGGGACGAGCAGTCTTCAGGGTCCAATGCCACGATGCTACATGCATCAAGTGGGGAAACGTGGGCTAACGAAATGCCTTGCGGGAGAACTTGGGTCGAACTACTGAAGTTAAGGAGCGGAAGCTGAACGTAGTTGTCCACAATAGTCACGATTGTATGCGGCACAGCAACACTTCGAGCCAAGAGCACATCCACCAATGGAGACACTATGTAGTCACCGTCAGGAAGAGCTGGTGATATCGTTAAGGCAACACACGTGGTGGCTTGCGGTGACAGCCGAACATAATCAACAGCGCACAAGCGGTGTGACGGTGAGGACGGCACAGGTCCAAGTCGAGGCAGTTCAAGTTGAAGAACGCCGGTTGCACAGTCGATGAGAGCAGCATGGGTGGACAAGAAATCTAAACCAAGAATTAGGTCATTTGGGCACTGCTCAATAACTGCAAAGAGAACAGATGTGGGGTGATCGGCGATAGTGATGCGTGCTGTGCACATTCCTGTGATGGCAAGACTTCTTCCGTCGGCGACACGAATAATGCCAAGAGCAGCCGGTGTGAGCACTTTCTTCAGGCGGCGACGAAGTCGGGCACTCATCACAGAAATATGCGCCCCAGTGTCAACAAGTGCAGAAACAGTCAGGCCGTCAACGTCGACGTCGATCAAATTTCGTCGTGTCGGCAGTACAAGGAGAGGATTTGAGGTCGGTATCGAGGATGCAGCTTCACCTCCAAGAGCTGCACCGCTTAGTTTCCCTGGTGAGAATTGAGCGGGGAGGTCGGGCGTCGTCGTAGAGGAGAAGGGGACGACGGGCGACGTCCTGGCGGCGAACGAGACTGGTGACGTCGAGGCGACGGTGAGCGGCTGTGCTGCGTATCAGGGGCATCGCAGGCGTAGGAATCGACGGACAGAGGCCGGCGGTAGTTGTCGGCGATCGGCTCAGGAGGCTGGAAACGACGGTAGCTATCGGTGCGGCGAGCAGTGTTATACTGGTTTCGGGACGAAGACCAATGGTTGTGGCAATACCGTGCGACGTGACCTATGCGGCGGCAGTTAAAGCAGATCGGCCGATCATCCGCAGTTCTCCATTCGGCCGGATTGCGAGAGCGTGGATAAGACCTTTCTTGGGTGGTGACCTGGGGCGAGGCGGCGACCTTGAACGGAAGCCAATTGGTCGAGACTGAGCAACGGCGCAGACATCGAAGCCCAAATTGCTCAGTTCTTCCCGCACAATCGACTGTACCAAGCAAACCTGAGGTACTTGCAAATCGACGTGGCCGTTGGCGGGAAGAGTAGGTGTAATTGCTTCGATTTCCCGCCGGACAATTCGCGTAATTTCAGACGCTGGTGAAGACTGCCGATGAGAGGACAGTCCATCTTCGCAGGAGGACGTCGCTGCGGTGTTCGGCAGTCGAGTAAATGATCTTGAAATCCGCCTGCTTTTGGCCAGTTCAAAACGCCGGCATTCCTCAATAATTTCGTCGACGGTCGCACAGTTCCGGCACATTAGCAGGTTGAACGCGTCGTCCGCTATGCCCTTGAGGACGTGGCCAACCTTGTCAGACTCCGACATGTCGTTGTCAACTTTACGACAGAGAGCCAGCACGTCCTGTATATATGAAATATACGGCTCTGTGGACGTCTGAGCACGTATAGACAACTCCTTCTTTGCAGCCGCCTTTCGACCGATGGGCTTCCCAAATAAGTCGCGAAGCTTTTCCTTGAAGGTGTCCCAACTGCCGATCTCCTCCTCATGGTTCTCGTACCAGACTTTGGCCGTGCCTTTCAGGTAAAACAGCACATTGGCCAGCATAAGAGTCGGATCATACCGGTTGAGAGCACTGGTGCGTTCGTAGTCGGCTATCCAGTCGTCGACATCAACTTCGTCCGTACCGCAGAACGTTCCAGGATGCTTCGGATGCGTCAGCACGTACGTGGGTGGGGGTGGGGGCCAGTGGAGGCGTTGCCGTGGATGGTGCGGGCGTCGCCGAGGCCGATGGAGAGGTGGCCGTGGGATCAGTCCCGTGTTCCATCACGGAAACTCCGATTTGACGACCACTGCGGAGCTCCGTTGTATGGCGCTTCGTTACCCAGCACTCCCACCAATTTGTTACGGGGATCGCAAACACACGGAAGAGAGAAATGAGCGTATTTCCTATATTTACATGTAAAAGTGACGCTTCAGAGCTGCCAGTCTCTCGCGCGGCGAGTCCACTTCTTTTTCATCGATTTGTTGTCCACGACGGTAGAGCCATGCCCACTGCCTCGTAACAATACGTTGTGAAACTTTTGTGCTACGGCTCCCAAATCATAACATGTAAATAACTTGCTGCACCTCACCATGTGGTCTGTAACCGTGTGGTTAGTAATACCAGCCCACTTGGCAATCTGGATTACCAAGTAAACTGGTATTATAAATGTTAATAATAATGATATATGGGATTTTACGGGCCAAAACCAGGATATGACTGACATCGCACAGTACACAGGCCTTTAGCATTTCGCCTCCATCAAAATGCAGCTGTGGCAGCCGGGATCGAACCCATGACCTTCAGGTCAGCATCTGAGCATCATTACTACACCACCGCAGTGAACGATAATCTAGATGTCAGGAGAGGAGCATTCTTCATGTGTAAGAATTTCTGTCATTCCAAATTTGAAACATTTATTACTTTTAGTAATGGCCTGAAAAGTGGGTGTAAAGTTAGCAAGACATGCTATATTTAAGCTTAATAGTATACAAAAGTGCAAGGTCACTCAAGGGCCAGAAAGATGATGTTTCGGCAAGTCCGTGCCCTGCCTATCATAACTATGTTAGGTAAACAGCCACACAACAGGTTGAAATCTACAATTATTCTCGATTTGTTTCTTGATTTTCAAACGTTGTATCTGCATTAGAATCCATTTTCTCAGCTTAGTGTTTGCGTGTTGATTCACATTCTGGCTTGCTGTTGTTGTGTTGAAATGAATTTGTTTAGTGGTGTAACGTGAAACGATTGTATAGGGCAATCTGAAACGATTCAACAAGACCATTCCATGAAACTGTCAAGGTTGCAGAGGCGCTACTTTCCAATATTTAAAGGATTCTGTTGTGTATACATGGGATATACGACGCATCACAAATCTAACATTTGATTAATGTATTCTGTGGTTTTTACAGGCAGCACATCTCTTTTTATTTGCAGATTGCTCACATCCATCGATGTTGATCGGCCTACAGTATTGCGTCCAATGACATGTGAGTATCTCTAACTTACCACCACCTAAAACTATGAAAAATTGTCTAGTATTGTGGTGTCTTTTTGCACTGTAAATGTAAGCTCTGCAACTAGGGTCATTAGCTTCTTCTCGTAACATACTAGCGTTAAAATTACGATTGTCTGTTGGCACCTCTCTTGGGTAGACAAACTGTCAATCACCTGTGGCACATACCCACACAATTGTGCGTGTATCGGCCTGTGGCATACGGGTTTGTGGCACACGTGTCTGGCGGAAAGAGTTTGACGATGTTGGATGGAATTGTCACAGTCATCATGTCATGAGCAGGGAGTCCTATTCATCAAACCATCTTACCTTTCCATACCATACTAATTTTGGTTCACCCCAAGTTAGCGGGGTAATCATGAAAGCACCCAGACGTAAGCCGCTAGATGGATATAGATAGATAGATACGTAGACAGACGCTAAAAGTGCCTGCATTATACAAAGAAATGCTTTGCATTTATTGGCATGTTCCTGTTGACCATGTCTAAGTGGCTGCAGAGTGGGAATGATTAACCAGAATGTTATCATGGAGATTACTGTGACATGCTGACAGATTTGTACAGCCGTCAGCAAGCTTGACACGAATGCTCCGCAGCGTGTCCCGAGATAGTTTGATTGATGCTAGCGTTGCAAAACTTTGGTTTCTGTTGCTGATACTTTACGTATGCATACATGCATACTATCCAAGCGAACCAAGATAATATCTTGGCCACAGCACCCAGCACTTTGCGGCTGGCATCAGAGTAGTCCAGGTCACGTGTCTTAAGCTCGCTTATGACTGTATATGTTATAGAAAGAAAGTAAACAGTCCCAATTACTAATATATCATTAGAGGTATAATTGAATAAAGTTATCTACTGTTTTACAAAAGTAATTGAGTAATTAATGAAATGAGTGATTAGTTTTATATTGCGCAAATACTATGAATAAAATGAACTTGTCTCATATTCTAAGTGCAACATGTGCAGCCCTTCGTGCACTCCTTATTTTTATTTAGTAATCCTTTTGCATTTTTCCTGAGGACACTACTAACAATGATAAAACCCACTGACTTATGTACTGCTGGAAGTAGGGACTCTTTCATAACATATGAGCACGAGATCATAATTTCTAATATCACAATGTTTATGTGTTCGTCCTCTGTTAAGAGCGCTGCTTTAATGTGGCTGGTGCTCGGATAAGGCATTCCCAATAAAGGCCCATGAAGAGCTAAAGCAATAGTCCCCAAATTATTTCTTGGTGTTATTATCTCAAGCGGCAACTGCTATCAAGCCATAGCAATGAAAATCGAAAGTATACCAAAATACTGCAGGAAAATAAACACACAAGGATGAAACAGAATGACAAGGATGGGGGCTGATCCTTATCTCATTTTGCCTTGATTTTGCTGCGTTATTTTGAAATCTTACACCAATACACCCTACTCATGAACTCGGACCGAAGCACTAATACTGAATAGCACTAAATAAAAAAAGTATGGACACTGGACAGGGGCTAACAATTGTATTTTCGTCACAACTACTATGTTTAAATAGATATATTCATGTGGCCTGTGCATGGCTAACATCGTATTGGAAGCAGCCAAAAATAAAATATAATGCAGAAAATAGATATGCTATAACACATGCAAAATAACAAGGCGCAAACCAGAACATCGCATGTCAAAACGAGCCCTGCAGATACTATTCAAATACAGAAGCATGCATGCAGAGGTATCGAAGCCTCACTTATACATAAAGCAACATTCTTTCCGATTGAAAACGCTTCTAAAGCAAGCAGAGTGAAATGTGTTTGCTTTTGTTCAATATCCCAGTGTTTCCAAAAATCGGTTTGTACCCACATGCATAAATGTGCATCACCATATGCTCATACTTGTTCTTTTTCTTTTTTCGCACTTAGTGCATGCTCCCTAAGTCAGTCATTTACGCATCTATCAGACTGGCTGATGTACATTTCCCCATAGAACATGAAAATGAAGTAAACAACTCCAACAGAGCATTCCACAGAAGGGTTTGCATGTTTGGTGCTGCATCTTCATTTGCTTTCAGTGCAGACTCCAGGGCTAAGTTTTTGTAGCTTATAAGGGCAGGAAAAACCAAAGGCATTTTATGCTGATTTGCCACCTTCTTAAGATGCGTGACAGGGTGTGAACGTATGGCATGACTACTGGTCTTCCAGTCAAACTCCGAGCCCTTACCCTTATCCTTGCTGCTTTGTGTTTGACTCTTTCATTATGAAACTGCAGCGCCAATGCTTGCGATTAGGACCCCCTTCTTCTCTTGTCTTTTGCAATGTTTTTTGTGTGTTTTATTTTGGTGCAAAAAAAGGAGAAGAAATATTTTAGAGAATAATTCATGTTATAACCTGTTGAAAAAGTGCTCAGATTTAAATTTGGTTATTATCCAAAGAGTTTACAGCTGCCTTAGCTTGTGCCACAATTTGGTTTTTCTGCTTTTTTTTTCAGACCTTATACGCCATTCAGCATAATCTGCCTTTCCAATGGATGCATGCTGCTGACGAGTCTAACATGACGTGCAATCAGGTTTGTTTTTTCATTTTTTTCTTTCATCTTTTGCCAACTAAGTGAAAGTTACAACGGAAAAAGAAAAAAAAAAGAAAAATGAGAAAAAGAACAGTTTCATGGTTTCAACATGCAAGAATTGTAATTGAAGCACTTCATGTGGTCACTCAAACTTCATGATAACAGTGTTTTGTCTTACACGAAAATTAGTTCGTTATATTCAAAGGTTCGTTATAAGGTATACTCCTAGCATTGTCTAGGGTACTCTTCATTTACTTTGTTATATTTGGGTTTGTTATATAATTTATTTGAATGCAGTAGCTATTCATATAAATTGGGAAAAGAGAAATGTATAAGTTTTCTTATTTGGCTTTTATTACAGAAAAGAAAAGATAATAAATTTTCAGTTATTTCAGTTATTGATGTATTTTGTGTGCGTACAATTATGTACATCATTGATTGATATAACCCCCCCCCCCCCCCCACCGCGCGTGCTATACGCCCTTGAGTGCTGAGGGTATTTCTTGAATAAAGAATAAAAATGCTATGGGTGAAAAATTGTGTTGCAAGGTCATGGCCTAGAGTGTTAAACAACTGTGTGTCTAATGCAGGTTCTTTGTTTGGAATGTGTCATTGAGGCCTTACGTCATAGCACCAGAGTGAGAACACAGGATTTAGTACACACAGGAAGGGAGAAGGTGGGGAGCAAGTAGTTGCCATTAAATGAAAAAACAGTCTGCACAAAAGCATTTGTATGTATGTTCATGGGAGACAATATGTATGCAACAGTATACAACAAGGGCAATGTGGAACATGGTTTAGTCACTGCTGCATGGTTGAACAGGTGAGCTTATGAATAAAACAAAACGATGGCAGTTGGTGTGAGCATGAAGTGGCGGCAGCTGTAGTATAGTTATTTCAAGTTAGGCACATACAAGCAGGTTCAGCATTGTAAAAATTAAAGATGGAGTTCCAGAAGGACAGGTTGACCAGTAGAGACTCCTGCAAACCCAGAGGTGCAGCTCGATGGCCTACTTATCTTATGCTCACATGCCACTTTTTAGGGGACCACAGGCTTTTTGGTGAAAGTAAAGCACCAAAGCTTTCATTTGTAGGAAGGCAATAACAAGTCCTTGCTTTAGGTCTGAAAGCGGACAGCAAATCTTTAGTACTAGTCTGGTGGCCTTTTATCATCAGGGCATCCCCCAGTATGGTTCAGCCCAGGCAGGGGCGTCCGCAGACGGAGCCATTTGGTGTGTAGCGACACCACAAACCCGAGCTAAAGGGGGGGGGGTTTCGACTCCTTCTCACGCCTAGCCGTGTGTAGCTTTGCCGTGTGTGGCTTTGCCGTGTCTGGGAAAAAGGTGATTCTGGGGGTTGAGTCGACGCCGAGTGATTGGACCTTTAACTCTTTCCTTACCACACGGAAAGTGGCTGATTTTCGCATGTTTTAGCTAGGAATTTTCTGTGCCATTTCTGCCGAGCTTACTGTGTTATGCAATACACTGAAATAAAGACGAATGAATGTACTTTCCAATGTTCTTTATTTCATAGCAATAAAAAAACTTAGTTGCCACAAGAAAATTCCTATATAAAAAAACAAAATTTCACAAAACTTTTTTTGAGAACGAAGCGACATTTCCAACAAACATTCTTTTGGGGAAATTCTGAAATATTCAAAATGTTCAATAGTCACTGGGCAACATTACTTAGAGGAATTGTGAAATTCTATAGAGTTGTCCTCAAGTTTCAAAAAATTGCATCATGCATAGCAAAATAGTGAAGTTCTAGGTTGGTCGTACTCAAAATTTTTTTTTTTTTGAAAAAAAAAAACTTACAGCAAAATACTGGATACCAAAATGCAAGTAATAAATGGGCGGTTTGAAATGTACAAAAAAAATGACAGCTCTAAATCTAACAAAAATTGATAAACACAAATCATTAACTAAGTTCACAACAAAGGTAATAATGATAGACATTTCTTCTGAGTAAAAAAATTATGGGAAAGTATCAGGGGTGCAAAATGTGCCATACAGCCGAATAGAATAGCAGTGAAAAAAAAAAGCGAAAGCTTTAGCTCAAGAACTTTTTGAGCAACGAATTGTTCATTCAGACAGATCAGTGTGCCAAGCACCAAAACCATTTCTCGCTGTGAAGCACTCATGGATGTTGCATGTGCGACAGAAAACGTTCGTCTTGTGTTGAATTTTGTTCTCTTGGTAGCACTTTTACAATTGCGCTGTATGTCCAATCTTTCGGGCTTGTGCTGTACACTTGCGGGTGGCCGAAACTGGGGAACTTACTCTCAACTAACAGCCATCTGGTGAAATTTCTTCGTCGGAGCTGAACTCCGATGCCGCCACATCATTGCCTAAGTCTTCACTGCTCGAGAAGTCCAAAAGATTGTTCGTCGAAGTGTTGGCATCGAGCGAAATAGCCGCTACCAGCTCACACCTGCGGGCATCCAGTGCCTCCGAGGAGGCAATGAATACGTCAGTACCCTTGGTGCCGAAAAAGTGGCGTGGCTCCTTGGAGCGCACCAAGAAAACAAAAAGTAGATAACAGGGCCTGGTGACGGCTCTGTTGCTTAAACTCAAACTCCCCGCATAAACAGCGACTCGCTTTTTGTACACACTGCACTACTTTACATTCACCATGAACACTCAAATTATACAATGCACTGTTCGAAATGAGAACGTACTACTTAGACACGTACAGAAAGACAGGGACAAGTCCGTGTCTAAGTAGTGCGCTCTCATTTCGAAACAGTCATGTATCACCAACTCGCACAATAAACCATATTGACAAATATACAATGGAACGTCAGGGGCCTTCACAGAAGCCTTGACGATGTCCAAGAACTTTTACACGAACACTCACCAAAAGTGCTGTGTGTACAAGAACACACTTAAATCAAAACACACCAACTTTCTATGTAAATACGCTATTTTCCGAAAGGACTGGATGATACCGTGACATCATGCGGAGGTGTTGCCATAATAGTGAATCAAGTTTCAACTCCAAACATCCCTTGAGGCAGTGGCTGTTTGAGCTGTGCTTTTCGAAAAACTGATCACAATTTGTACTCTTTACGTACCTAGAAAACTACACCTACAAAAACCTACAAAATCACCTACAAAAACATGCCTTCCAGTCCTTAATAGACGAACTTCCGGAGCCTTATGTTCTCTTTGGAGACTTGAATGCGCATAGCAGGCTATGGGGTGACTCTCGTTGTGACGCCCGCGGTCGACTGATCGAACAGTTTCTTCTCTCTTCCAGCGTGTGTCTCCTGAATCGAAAAGAACCATCCTATTATAACCTCGCTAGTAATACCTATTTCTCCATAGACCTAAGCATAGTATCTCCATTGCTTGTGCCTCTCCACCACTGGGAAGTCATCACTAATCCCCATGGAAGTGACCATTTTCCCGTAGTTTTTAGCACACCTACATCAACTGAATGCCCGCCACAGGTTTCGAAATGGCTCATAAGCAAAGCTGACTGAGAACAGTTTTATACCATCACTCGTTTAAGTTGGCGCGACATATGTACTTTAAGCATTGATGCTCGTTTCAACTACTTCGCAGCGTTTTTGATTGATGCTGTAACAAAATGCATCCCACAAACAAATGGGCACCCTGGAAAACGACGTGTGCCATAGTGGAACTCTGAATGCGGAAACGCGCGCAAACAGCATAACAGCACATGGAGATTGCTTCAGAACTCACCGACAGCCGAAAATTTTGAAAGCTTTAAGAAAATAAAGTCTCAAGGCAGGAGAAACGCGTCGGCAGGCCAGAAGAGAAAGCTGGCAAAAGCTTCTATCAGGGATCAATTCATATACACAGGAGGCTAAAGTCTGGAACATGGTTGGTAGGGTAGCAGGAAGACAAGTATACACATTCCCACTCGTAAGAACACAGGGTGACAACCTCGGAAGATCAGGCAAACTTCCTCGGCACACACTTCAAACGGGTGTCCAGCTCGTCACACTATACTGATGCTTTCCAAAAATACAGAGCAAGAATCGAAAAGCAGAAACTTGAATACAAATGTACCAGATATGAGGCATACAACCAAGCTTTCAGCTTAGCTGAGCTCCAAACATCACTAAACTTCTGCAGTAATTCTGCCCTAGGATCTGACCGTGTGGTGTATGAAATGTTAAAAAAACCTACCAATCCAAACGCAATAAACCTTACTTTGATTGTACCATGCTATCTGGTTGTCTGGTGCTATCCTTATTTCCTGGAAAGAGGCAAGAGGCTATTGTTATACCCATTTTGAAAACAGGGCAGGGACCTTTCTTCAGTTTCAAATGTAGGCCTATTGCACTTACAAGCTGCCTGTGCAAACTTTTCGAGAAAATGATAAGCTGCCGACTTGCATATTTCTTTGAAACGAACAATTTGCTTGATCAATTCTAGTGCGGCTTTCCAGAGGGTAGATCCACCACAGACCACCTTGTTCGTATCGAGGCACAGATCAGAGATGCTTTCGTCCACAAGCAACACTTGCTTTCTCTGTTTCTCGATACGGAAAAGGTATATGATACAACACGGCGCTGGTGAATATTAAGAGACCTGTGCCATCTTGGCGCGCGCGGCAGAATGTTTATCATAATCGAAATTTACTTGTCAGATTGGACATTTCTTGTTCGAGTGGGCAGCGTTTTTTTCCAAACA